>CM063515.1:19409152-19744152 GCA_032199755.1 Ambrosia artemisiifolia | reverse complement strand
ATACGGTGGATAGGCCGACCCTGGTCAGGTTTTGGAGGTTCATCGCCAAATCGCACTTTGGCAAGAATTGGGCGAAGGCGACGTCGATTAGGGACCCCCTGTACTACTACTTTCAGCATGCGATCGCCACCTCTATCGCAGCACGGGGGAACAGTCGGGAAAAGGTCAACCAGAGTGACCTTTTCTTTTTGTACTGTTTGATTATGCGGCAGCCGTGCAACCTGGCCTCGTCCCTGGTCGAGTACTTTAAGTGCTGCCACACCCGCCAGGCTCGGTCACATCTCCATGGCGGGGCGTTCATCACTCAGATTGTGCGTAATCTGGGGCTCTCGCCAGATACTGACCCTCGGTTGTCGCCCTCGATCCCATCGGTAGTGCTTGGTGACGCCAATGCCCGGAGCATGGGGATCCTCTTCGAGGTCTCGAAGGGTGTGCAGCGGTTTCGAGCTATCGGAACCACCAGGGCTTTTGAGCCGGCCCCCTTCCTACCTTCGATGATATGCCGGCCTACGCTGAGGTGCGTCCGGGATATCCTCTCCTGGTCTCCATGGCGGGTCAGGTCGACGAGCCTGAGGACGGTGACGCCCCCCCACCTCCTCCTCCGCCGCCACCACAGCAGCAGTACCCCCGCCATATATATGATGACCTCACTCCTGCTGCGCGTTTCGTGGCGGAGGACATCGATCGCCGCATCGGTGAGCTGCGGGATACTCAGGAGTGGACGGTCGACTCGATGGAGGCGATGGCGACGCATTGGCAGGTACAGTTACGCACACCACCACACCGTGGACCAGCACAGGGGGCCCCACCACCACCACACACCGAAGGCAGGTACAGTTACGCACACCACCACACCGAAGGCGACGTCGATTAGGGACCCCCTGTACTACTACTTTCAGCATGCGATCGCCACCTCTATCGCAGCACGGGGGAACAGTCGGGAAAAGGTCAACCAGAGTGACCTTTTCTTTTTGTACTGTTTGATTATGCGGCAGCCGTGCAACCTGGCCTCGTCCCTGGTCGAGTACTTTAAGTGCTGCCACACCCGCCAGGCTCGGTCACATCTCCATGGCGGGGCGTTCATCACTCAGCTTGTGCGTAATCTGGGGCTCTCGCCAGATACTGACCCTCGGTTGTCGCCCTCGATCCCATCGGTAGTGCTTGGTGACGCCAATGCCCGGAGCATGGGGATCCTCTTCGAGGTCTCGAAGGGTGTGCAGCGGTTTCGAGCTATCGGAACCACCAGGGCTTTTGAGCCGGCCCCCTTCCTACCTTCGATGATATGCCGGCCTACGCTGAGGTGCGTCCGGGATATCCTCTCCTGGTCTCCATGGCGGGTCAGGTCGACGAGCCTGAGGACGGTGACGCCCCCCCACCTCCTCCTCCGCCGCCACCACAGCAGCAGTACCCCCGCCATATATATGATGACCTCACTCCTGCTGCGCGTTTCGTGGCGGAGGACATCGATCGCCGCATCGGTGAGCTGCGGGATACTCAGGAGTGGACGGTCGACTCGATGGAGGCGATGGCGACGCATTGGCAGGTACAGTTACGCACACCACCACACCGTGGACCAGCACAGGGGGCCCCACCACCACCGCCGCAGTAGACTTTTTTTATTTGTATTTTTTTTTGTATGGACAAATTATTACTATTATTATTATTGTTATGCAGTTGATCTTTTGTTTATATATATATATATGTTGTCTGTTTTGAATGTTTAATTGTCTAATAAATATGGTCCATATTAAACCCATAAATAATAAATGAACTAACACCAAATTATAAATTGCAAGCCGGTAAAAACAATGACCGACACGTTTACAAACCGAAACAGTTCGACCCGACCGGCACGTGAACGATTATTACGATTATTATTTTTCCTTATTATTACTATTATTATTATTATTATTATTATTGTTACTATTAGTATTATTAATAATAATATTATTACTAATATTATTAATATTACCGACACGTTTACGAACCGAAACAGTCCGACCCGACCGGCACGTGAACGATTATTATTTTTCCTTATTATTACTATTATTATTATTATTATTATTATTGTTACTATTAGTATTATTAATAATAATATTATTACTAATATTATTATTATGACCGACACGTTTACGAACCAAAACAGTCCGACCCGACCGGCACGTGAACGAACCGGACTTTTCCGACCTGATCGGCACGTTAACGAACCGTACTGTTCCGACCCGACAAGCCCATTAGAAGACATAAACATAACCAAAACGATTTTTAAGAACGTAAACAATGTTTAAATATTTTTACAAATTTCACATATCTAATCTAAATCTAGTATTTCGGGACTTTGATTGGGGTCCCGTTTCGGGAAAACTAATTCTTTGTACATATTGATTTGATTTTCAAACATAGTTGCCCATTCCTCACCACCTTTAGTTTTAAAAGCACTCCAAACTCTATTCGGGGGAGGCATTGGATATGATCCTTCAAGCGTTATGTTGACGTAATGTCGGTCCACGAACAAAACTGCTACCGTCATAATAGGCGGTAGAGAAGCACTTGGGCCTAAAAATAGAGGGAAAATTGTATCAGAAGCTCTAATGTCGAGTGTATGAAAAACACAACCAAACTTCTGTGCAATGATAAATCCCGCTTCCGGCGTCGTCATCCACTTCTCTTCTGGGGCTGGTGCCACCCCTCTAAAAGAAATGCTATCGCAGAGACGCTGATAACGTCCTTCGTCATTCGGATCAAACATTGACCTATACAAGGCTTCGTTATTGCGCAACTCGAGTAGCATTTGGGATCGGACCAACATATGTTCATCTTTACTTAGGCCTAACCCCACAGCTACCGCTCGAAAACCGCAATGACCATCAGGTTTCACATCGGTTATTTTAGATATATATGGGTGAAACACAGATGGAATTCTATCCCCATATTTCCTTAGTAAGTTCTCAAACTTTTTTGTCCGCGGAAGCAACGGGAAATTGAATTTATCCCAAATGCCGCCCCCCTGGGACGATGACGGTATGTAAGAGCTGTGACGGTGAAGCTCGTAAGGAGGGAATGGCTGGGACTGGGAAGGTCGTAGGAGGTCCTCCTGTGATGGTACGAAAGAGCTGTGCCGGGGAAATTCAAACTCCTCGTCGGACCCACTTTCTTCAGCAGGCATATGCAAGCTCTTTCTTGCAGATTGTTCTCTATTTTGTTCTTGCTGCTTCTTGGTTGGACGACCACGGGTTTTCTTTTGCACAACAGGCGGTTTATTGGGGGAGTACTTGCCTGTGACGATTTGTGCAAATTTGTCCAGGTAGTTTAATTGGGTAAAAACTGGTTTCGTATCAACCGTTTGCTTTAATTCTGCCCAGAAATTATCTACATTTATAGCTTCGCAACCAGTCGTCGCAGGTTTGAAGTCAAGCTTCCTCCAGAACACGTCTATCGATAACAAATGGATTTCCTCACCTGAATAAATAACATACGTTATAAAGTTAAATCATGTAATAAATTATGTAGTAATATCATATGGACAATAGTAATAAGTACCATTAAGATGTAACTGCTCGAGCCGACAGGCACATGGCAAAGCACAACTATTATAAAGCTGGCATCCACAAATGTTATTGTAAAGGCGCATGGGCGTTCGAAGACGTTCGATCTCTTCGTATATCAACTGAATAGCATGTTTGCTAACCTTCCGAAGTAACTTATTAAGCAATGGCTGCCTCTTGTGGTGGTTCATTGTTTTTCTTAGGCTTTCTTCAAAACCTTTTTTAATGTCCCTGTATTGCTTATCAACCATTTGATCAACGGACCTCACAATTGTCGACAACGAGTTGCGATTGCCTGGAAGGTGACTTTTAATTTTGGCATGCATGCCCTCAACTCTGTTGGTAGTGGTCTGGCGGAAGTTCAGCGTTTGGTTAGTCCACGCAGACACAAACTTTTGACGGAACCGGTCCAACCAGTTATTCTTCGTATAGGAAAAAACGTCTGAAAAATATAACCAAAACTTGTCAGGCGTGTGTATGTAAACAAGTACGTATGTAATTATGTAAAACTACTTACCCAGACGATCCATCTTTTCCAGATATGACTCAAATTGCCCCAAATTGTATTCGTATAGGGCTTCCGTCGTAGAGTCACACAGCCACCAAAACATTCGAACAAAATCCTTCCACTCCCTATCCGTGAACTCCTTCTTGCTGTTCCTGTTGATATTCTGCGAGATATGAAACCGACATAGATACTTGTACGCCTTTGGGAAAACCACATCACACGCGTTCATCAGCGCAAGGTCCCTATCTGTCACAATCACTCGCGGCTCCATACAACTGTCCAACATAGACTTTATCCTCTCCAACAGCCAAGTGTAGTTACCAATCCTCTCAGAAGAAATAAACGCATGGGCAATCGAAAACGACTGGTTTGTCGACGACATACCCACTACCTGAACAAACGCCATATTGTACATGTTTGTATTGTAGGTGGCGTCAATCATCAGCACATGCGGGAATGCGCACCACATAGTATGTGAAAGTTTGTGAACGAAGAAAATATCCGTGAGAGCCTTCGTGGTTTCATCCGCACGCGTGTAGTAGGTGAATCCTCTCTCCGTCAGAAAGTATTCGAGGTGCTCCATGTCACCTTTGGGAATGACTCCCTTTCCAGCATTCATCATCTGAGCAGCATTGTGTATATCTTTCAGGGTAGTCTTTCTCTCCGGGTTCTTTGAAAGCATCATTCTCCAGATGCTACGCTTGGGAACATCATTCTCTGTCATCTCTCCCACAAATTGCTTGTCATCCACAGAAAGCCTTCTGGCATACGGGTGACCCTCTAAGTGTTCAAAGGGAGTGTGGTTGTGCGTCGGGTTTTTCACCTTTAACCTCCAAACCCGTGACCGAGTTTCAAACACCCCTGCCAACTTAAACGGGCAGCCAATTTTTTTGCTACCCGTCTTCCTCACCAAAGCCACACTCTTATGCTCCCCCCCAAGAGTGCATTGAAATACAACCTTAACAAAAATAAGTTTATTAGAAAATAAGTTTTTTTTATAATTTTTTTAAATAATATATTATAAAAAAGTTTGTTAATTAAAAATTAACAATACTCTTAGCAAAGGAGAAACGTAATCCTAAAGGTGTGTGGCCCAAAAACCACTGGTGCACCCGTAGGGAATTCACCTTGACCAACGATAAAACACGTGTTTTTAGTAACTAATTTATAAGTTAAGTTTATTGTTGCTTTTTAAATAACAATTTAAAAAATACGCATTTGTTAATAACTTAAAAACAACAGTGACTGAAATATATACCTTCACGAAATGTTCTCCTCTTTTCTTCGATCTTTTTATAACTATGACGTCACCATTTGCCATTCCCGTATCATGTACCCAATCGATCAACTCATCGCGTGTCGAAAATGTCCGGTTAGTCTCGAACCAAGGGTTGATCGGGTTAGGTCCTTCCTCCTGATCTTCTACCCGCTTCTCATCGACAGCGCTGTCTTCATAGTGCGTATAGTCTTGTTCTTCAGATGTGTCATCACCACGGTTAGCGTCGTAAGTATAACCGTAGGCAGGTTGACTAGGCTCGTCTTCAAATTCATACGGGTCCTTCCACTGTGTATTCAAGTCCAGTTGTACCGCATTGTCACGGTAACGAATGCCAGACTGACCCTCCTCGACATTACTACTAGACGGACCCTCCCCGACATTATATGACGGACCCACCGAAACATTATATGACGGACCCTCCGAAACATTACATGACGGACCCTGCCCGACATTATATGACGGACCCTGCCCGACATTATATGACGGACCCTCCTCGACATTATATGAATTATAGTCGTAAGAATCACCGAAAATTAAGTCGTAAAACGACATGTTATATATGTTTGTGGACAAAGAATTCAAATCGAACGAGTTTATAATGAAAAACTATGAAATCGATTGAATTTATAGCCAAAATCTGATGGAACCAAGCGCCTCGCTTAGGCCAAAGCGAGGCGCCTGGGGTAATTATTTTCGAGGGAATATTAGGCTTTACGTTGAATCAAGGTTAATCAAACTCTCAAGCGCCTCGCTTAGGCCTAAGCGAGGCGCCTGGGTTAATCGTTTTCAGAGAATCTTAAGCCTTATGTCTAATCAGGCAGTCAGGCGCCTCGCTTTGGCCAAAGCGAGGCGCCTGACTGCCTGATTAGACATAAAGCTTAAGATTCCTGAAAACGATTAACCCAGGCGCCTCGCTTAGGCCTAAGCGAGGCGCCTGGATTAAGGGGTTGATTTAGAAGTTGGGGGGGTTTAATTAGCACGGTCCATATTTAAGAAAATAATCTAACGAGTGAAAGAGAAGCCAGGACGTTGTGATTGTTATTTAAATTGTTAAAATTATCTAAGGTTACAAATTAAGGGTCAAGTTATCCTACACAATTTAAAAAAAAATGAGAAGTTCGTTTGTATTTGTTTAAGATATGATTCGTTCAATAAGTGTTTATGAACAGTTCGTGATCACGTTATTTTCTTAACAAACAAACACAAACATGAAATCTCGTTCGGTAAGTGTTCATAAAAAGTTTGTGAACACGTTATTTTCTTAACAAACGAACACGAACAAGGCCTGTTCATGTTCGTTTAGTTCGTTTACAGCCCAAATTGCGTAGTATTATGTAGTATTATGTAGTAGTTACGTCAGCCGTTTCTTTTTTCTGCTGGGTTCAAATTTGTTTGATTTCTGTGTATTTTTAAGGGCGTTCAACCAATTAAATTTCGAATACTTGAATTAAGTGCGTCTATTTCAAATTTTGAAAGATTCAAATTCGATTAGTGATTTTGAATCGAATTTAAATCCAGCTTCAAAATTCTAATGATAGTTGAAATCAATTCAAATTTAAGAAAGTCTAAATGAACTCGAAGTCTAGCAAGGTAACAAACTAAATGATAATCGAAAACATAAACTCTAAATGGGCTTACTATTCTTCAACTTATGACCGTAGTGGAACTGTGAAAGTAGCCAAATTGTTAAGACACTCAATGAGTTAAGAGTGTTTGTTACCGGGTTGACCATTGAATTGAATATTAAGTGATAGAAGGCCCAAATATTTATCTTTCTTTCGTTATGGTATTTTTAAACAAGTTCCTGGATAACGAGTCTCGAACAAGATTTCTTTGTAGTTTTGTGTGTATAAAACTATGTAAATACATAAAAAGTAGAGTTAAAATGCATAATTTGAGTTTCATATTCGAATCGAATCAAATAAATAACAAATTCGTATTGGATACGGAACTTGATTCCTCCCCTACACAAGGAGATTTTAACTTGTTTACTGTTTTCTACCAATGAAATAAACGCCACTCTCTTGTATTTATATCTCTATGTTGTATATCTATCTCTCTACAATTAAAGTAACTCGGTGGATCTTTGTTTGGCCAGGCCGCACACACCCTAGTTTTTTTTTTGTTTCGTGGTATAAATTTTATCAATTTTTTTAAATTTTATATATATTAAGTCCCCCCCCCCCCCCACCTCCAATCTATTTCTTTAAAACTTTTGGCATTTCCTATTTTAGTTTAAGATCCGCCACTGAAAGTAAAGACCGATCCTCTTGGTCAGGTTCCCATTATCTTGTTAATCACGTATATGGATTGGTTCAAACAAAAACTGTAGATATTGTACAAACGTTTTTTAACGGCTAACAAAACATCAATTTGATTAAACCACCAAACAACTAGCCATGGGCTAGTATTACATCCACCAATGTAAATGACAAAAGCATACAACATCCACAACCAAAAACTATATACAATACATCTAAACCCTCCGCTACTAATTCTTATAAAAACATTGCTGACTCGCCAGCTTCGCCAACTTTCTGAGTTGTCCATTTACACCCTTTTTGATCACATAGTAAATGCATATAGTCGTGACCCGTCCAAATCCTCTGTTACTTCCTTCCCCGTGTTTTGAGTAGGATCAAATCAAACATCTCAAGTTAGATCACCCAAAGCCTTTATACCAACTTCTTTTTTGAACCATAAAGCCTTTGTATATTAAACACCCTCAACCTATCTTATATCCATAGCAGCCCTTGTTTAGGTAGCACATTCCTGCGTTGTGCCCGCTGCATACTGTTACCTTCCAATTGAAACATAATGGAACAGTCAAAGCATTTAAAGGCTGCACACTTCCAATTCCTTTTAACGCAACCAAAATCAAGTTCAACCAAATACAATATATGTCTAAAATTTCAATGAAATACAATATAAGTTCTTCACCATACGAATCAACCCCTAAATATGCAATAGATATTCAATTACACTCCTAAATACTAACCTCTTTGAAATCTCGACACTATTAAGTTTGATAACTGTTGGAAATTTCGAATCTAACCTTCCTTTGCGTGCAAGGCGAGGAAGCTAATTGAAGGAGAGGATAATTATCAAAGAAATTAAACGTGATATGGTTTAATTGTTTAGAGATAATTATTATGTCCTAGAATAATAGATTTATTAACAATCCTAGTTATAGTCTAATAGGTGTGTTTAGCTATAAATACCATATTGTAGGCAGAGGTGTGGATGTTCAAGTTTTGAGTTAGTTTCTTGACCAATAAATCGTTTTTGGGTGCTTAGCCGATCACGAGTGTTTTTCTGATTTAGTTTTCTGTTCTATACCGCGTGGTGCAAAGGCGATTGGATTGAAGTGGGTTTTCAAGGTTAAATGTAACTTTGATGGCTCCCTAAATAAACACAAGGCGAGACTCGTGGTAAAGGGTTATGTTCAGCAACCCGAAGTCGATTTTGATGAGGTTCTTGCGCCGGAGGCTCGACTTGAAACGATTCGGTTATTAATTTCACTTGCAGCGAATGAAGGTTGGGAATTACATCATCTTGATGTCAAGTCCGCATTCCTACATGGCGAGTTAAAAGAAGAAGCTTATGTTGCTCTGCCAGAAGGGTTCGTTAAAAAGGGCGAAGAACATAAAGTGTATAAATTAACCAAGGCTTTGTACGGGTTGAGGCAAGCTCCGCGTGCGTGGAATACGAAGTTAAACGGTATTTTGTTAAATATAAAATTTCACAGGTGCTCGCAAGAACAAGCCGTATAACGAAGAACCACTGGAACGGATGTGTTATTAATCGGCGTGTACGTGGACGATTTAACTGTGACCGGTTCCAGTTTGAAACTTATAATGGAGTTTAAGTGCGGAATGGCTAAAAAATTCGAGATGTTAGATTTGGGAAAGCTTACTTATTATCTTGGAATTGAAGTTTCTCAAAGCAATGAAGGGATAAAAATTAAGCAAGAAGCGTATGCAAAGAAAATCTTAATAGAAGCAAGAATTATGAGTTGCAATCCTACTAATGTTCCCATGGATCCGAATGTTAAAGTTTCAAAGTTTGAAGATGAGGAAGATGTTGATGCGACGAGATATCGAAAGATTGTTGGGTGTCTCCGGTACCTGCTACAGACTCGTCCAGATTTGACGTTTGCGATCGGAGTAGCAAGTCGGTACATGCAATGCCCGAAGCAATCTCATGCAGCTCTCATTAAGCAAATTCTTCGTTATTTAAAAGGCACTTTTAGCTGTAGCATTTCCTATACTCGAGGTTCGAATGTGTTGGTTGGTTACAATGATAGTAGTCACAACATAGATGAAGACGATGGAAGAAGTACTACAGGACACGTGTTTTATTTTGGGTCTTCCCTAATTACTTTGTGTTCTAAAAAACAAAGTACAGTGGCTTTATCATCGTGTGAGGCGGAGTTTATGGCTGCGTGTGCAGCCGCATGTCAGGCGGTTTGGCTAAAAGAACTAATTGGTGAATTACTTGACAAGAAAATTCAAGCAGTTGTATTAAGTGTGGATAATACATACAATATCTCTTGTGAAGAACTTGGTTTTCCATAGAAAAAGCAAGCACATTAAATCTCGGTTTCACTACATTCGGGAATGTGCAAATCGTGAAGATATCGTGGTTGAACATGTTAGTGGCATTGATCAAAAGGCGGATATTTTGACGAAGGCTCTTGGGAAAATCAAGTTCAAGGAGATGACCGAAAAGCTTGGAGTTGAAGACTTGTCGGATACGAGTTCGAAATTCCGGGGGTGATTGTTGGAAATTTTGAATCTAACCTTCCTTTGCGTGCAAGGCGAGGAAGCTAATTGAAGGAGTGGATAATTATCAAAGAATTAAACGTGATAAGGTTTAAATGTTTAGAGATAATTATTGTGTCCTAGAATAATAGATTTATTAACAATCCTAGTTATAGTCTAATAGGTGTGTTTAGCTATAAATACCATATTTATTGTAGGTAGAGGATTGGATGTTCAAGTTTTGAGTTAGTTTCTTGATCAATAAATCGTTTTTGGGTGCTTAGCTAATCACGAGTGTTTTTCCGATTCAGTTTTCTGTTCTATACCAATCAAACTTTAATAACTTGACTACTTGGACAGTTATCATTTTTTTTGAACGTCATGGAACGACGTGCTAACTACCATGACACCGGGCGCTGTGGCCAAGGTAGACTACTCGACTGCCATCAGCCCTTGGCTCTCCCAGATGTGTGGAAACCTGACCTCCACCCGCTCGAAGGCACGACAATGGAATAATTCGTAAAACCTGGCCTCCTATCCGAGTCGAACCAGCGCCACACGTATTCGCTCTTCACCTGGATGGTGCAGAAAATAATGGGGAGGTCACAAGGAACACCGAGTCTTTTCCCAACCAGTCCACCACTACCTCATTATGCTATGGTTTACTAAAATAACTTGATTAGCTGTATAGGTTTATGTGGAGCATGAGGTGGAGGTTTGCATAGGTTTATGTGTTGGAGGAAGTAAGTTTTTAAGGTAGAAATCTGTAATGATGTGGTGTGCTAAAGTGGCGGGTCTGAAAACAAATCCACCCTCAGCATTGGAGACGCTCTTATAACAACAATTTAAGACTTATCAGTTTTAACCTGATTAGAAATATTCAATTTCTCCCTTCTCCCTCATCTCCCCTCTCCTACAAACGGTTATGACTTACTACATGCATGTATACAGTTTTTGACAACTTGAAATGACATTACATGCGTATGTTCGTTGGATTTTTAAAAGGAATTGTTGTCAAATATTACTTGGTAATAAGCACATTTACATGTAATGAAAACCTCTAATTATTGATTGTTGGTTTTATAATTCAAAATACCATGATCGAAAATAAATAAAATGTGGTTTATTAGAAAATGGTGTGATGACGGGGGAGGGCTCATGCCCAGTTGCCCACTGGCACTACCCCTCTCCACAAAGAATAACGAGCTTAAAAGGTTGAGGGAAAGAAATGACTGCAAAATATGTAAAGGTGATCATGTATTGATCAACCTTATGTACATTTCACCACATGGTTTTGCCACCATATGGCTTTGGTAATTGTCATGTTGACCATCAACTTATAGGGTTAATCTAAGATGTGTGTTACTAATCCTATTTTTACTGTCATTTCATAAACTGAGTGTTAGATTACTGCCACATAAACGCAAGCTTTCACTCACTTTTTCTTCACCTTAAGTGTGTAATCGTTTAATAAGTTTTCACTATTTACACCCATTAAAATAATATTTAAATAAAATAAATAAAAAATAAAAACAAAATCAAATTGGTTGGTTCCATAGGGCCCACACCTCGCTTCTCCTTCACTAGCGTGAGCTACCTCACGCCCCCTCCTCTTTCACATCTGGTAATGCCTGAGGAGACGGTGTTTAACGTCACTTCACCGCCAGGTCATCGGTGGCGTTACCCCTTTAGTGGTCGATTATTTTTTAACCCATCAAAGATTTACATCAGTTTAATATGATATTAAGATTATAAGTTATCATAGTTCAACCACGGGCCTATGGCTTAGTGGTATGGGAAATGAGAGTTAGGGCTTGGGGCTGAAAGGACTCAAGTTCGAATCTAATCTAATCTCACCCGGGTTTTACAGTAGTGGGCCTTCAAGCAGGCAAGTTTTCTACGGTTCGGGTTCTATCGCGGGCTCAAGCTACCCAACGTTATCTGTCGTTCAAGGACGTATAAGGTGCCTTTTGCCATTAGGTTACCCCAGATAGTTGGGGGATTATGTTTAGTTTGGCGGTTGAAAAAAAAGTCATCATAGTTCAGTTGTGTTTATGAGGTGTAATGAACGGGATCCCTATAATCACTCCATGGTTTTACAATAGTCAAATTCTCTTGTATTAAACCACTTTTATAGTTTCAAAATTTTCAAAGAAATGGTAATGCATAGAACCTTCCCACTGTCGGGATTGAGGGAGGGATGCACGGATGGTGACGGCCAAAGGCCCAGTGCGCCAGTCTTGCCGAGGACCCGCATTAATTTTTTTTATATGATACATATATTTTTTTAAAATAAAAATCTATATACTTTGTTAGGTATTTAAACTTATTAACGTTTTTTTTTTATTTTAAGCCCATTAAACACTAACACTATATAAATACTCTCGATATTGGCTGGAACATTATAATCAAAATACTTATCTATTTATGCTTATTTCATCTCCTTGTAATTGTCTAGTTCAATCTTAATAAGCATCTCTTCATTCTCTATTTGATATTAAGCATATTTATACCATTGTTTTCTTCAATTTCGTTTCAACTTTTTAATGGTTTGAATTCAGTTTAAAACTATTACTTCGTTTAACTTTATCATCAAGGTAACCGTCAATTATAAATCTCCCAAATTATGGAACAAGATTACCATCATACACAAAACCAATCATAGACCAATAATAAAACCGAGGACCGCTTGGGGCTATACCCAAACCACTTGGTAAGACGACTTGATTTTTATAACCTGTACACCGCTAGCAAGCTAACCGGCCATTCATAAGGTTGAACGAGAGGTGCACATGTTTGTTTTTTTTTTTTTAAAAAAAAACCCGGTCCAGGTTATATACCCAACCAGGTTGGCAGACAAAAAGCAACGGCCAGTACAAACTGGTTTCAGGGAATGAATATACAAACCGTCATACAAAATGGAGGTTTGTGCCTGGTCAAGTATTTTGTTTAAGTGCATGAGGTAATAAACCAGTTTGGCAGGCACAAACCAGTTTTGTTACACCTTCAAGGTGAACCAAAAATGTCTCGGGTGAATGTGCTGAATTCGCTAATATGAATTATTTTCATATTAAGAAATGGAAGGCTTACTTCTACATTCATAGCTATGTGGACTTTAAAATGACCAAGTGAATGAGTAATTGCATTACATAATAAATACTAAACTAGACTATACACCAATTGGCAAAAGAATTGGAAATCGAAGTTCAAGTGTTTTGGGTTCGATTCCTTTGAGTTCAAGGGTTTGAGCCTCGCCAGAGACGGATTTTTATAAGAAATTTGCTGTAAAAAAAAAAGAATATCCAACCCTACACGTGACTTGTGAGGGATTATTTGAGGGTCTTGCTATTTGGACACCCCAAAAAGCTTATTTGGACACTCTAAATATGCCTCGTATAGCTCTATACGAGGCATATGCACTTTATTGTCCCCCATTCAGACAACAATCTGACAAAAAAAGGTACCCCATATGCTTCGTATAGAGCTATACGATGCATATAGGGTCCACGTGTGCATTTAATGTCAACTCGGCACAGAATTAAAGGACCAATCATTGGTCCCATATCCCTCGTATTGCTCTATACGATAAATATTTGTACGATGTCCGGTACGATGTAACATAAAGTAAATGTCAGGGTACCCTATACGACCCATATAGATCTATACGATGCATATTTAACCAAAGTTGATTATTTCCTTCTTTTCTTCTTCTTTCCTTCGTTTCTTCTTCATTTTTTGTTCATCAATTTTTTTCTTCATCTATTTTTTTCTTCTTCTTTCAAATTTAACAAGGTTTAACGAATTCTAATATTTTGTATCTCCAAAATGTCATGGTGGGCTAATATCTTCGATGAATCCGGTATTCCTGATTCTCAAGCATCAGTTATTCCTCATTCTCAAGAGGTTGTGTCTGGTGACCAAAAACCATTGTTGCCAGACCTGAACGAGCCGTGCTATGAACCCAATGTTGAACATTCATACGTAAATGTTGAACATTCATACGTTGGGGAAACCTACCAGCACTACGAGCACGGTGGTGAGTATGCGTACGTACCGCAATACTCTTCGTACGACCAGAGACAAAACCCGGAAGTTCCAGAAGAGCAACCCCACTACTCGCATGTTTCAGAAGAGCAACCACAGTGGCCACATGTTTCGTATGACACTGAAGAAGATTTCGTTTCGCGAAAAGATTTGGTTACGTGGGTTAAGAAAAGGGGAAAAGATAACGGTTACGTCATCGTGACCCGACGATCCAAAAAAGCTGGTGATTTGGATGTGAAGGTTTGGCTAGTGTGCAACCGAGGTCGCGAGCACAAAAGTGTAGCCACCGAGAGGAGAACGGGTAGCCAAAGAAATAGTTGTCCATTTCAAGTGGTCGGGTTATATGATGGGAAACGTCACGCCTGGAGGGTACAGGTGAGGAATGCCGAACATAACCATGGTCCTGCTGAATATCTGCAAGGCCACGCGTATGCAAGAAGACTTTCTCCCGAAGAATTAAATTTGGTGGAGAAGCTATTGGGTCAGGAGATGGAGCCGCGTAAAATCTGGAAAACCTTAAAGGGACACTACCCGGAGAGCATGTGTGTTATGAAAGATATACACAATGCTATTCAAAAGATTAATGCTGTAAAGAAGCAAGGTGGATCACTCATGCAGGAACTCGAAAACTTGCTGTTTCAGAAAAAATACACGTATTACACTCGGGAGGATCCTTTAAAAAATACAATTGAGGACATTTTTTTTGTGCATCCGTTATCTTTCAAAATGTGGCGGGCGTTCCCGCATGTATTGTTGATCGACGCGACCTACAAGACCAACATGTACCGTTTACCGTTAGTGCAAGTTGTCGGTATGACGTCCACAAACCAGTCATTTTGTGCCGCTAATGCAATTGTTTATGCGGAACGTGAAGAAAACTTCATATGGGTCCTTGAGCATCTGAAGTCTATGTTGGAAGAATGTATGGAGCCGCGTGTTATTATGACTGACAGAGACCGGGCGCTTATGAACGCGTGTGACAAAGTTTTCCCAAACGCTAACAAATATCTTTGTAGGTATCACATTTATCAGAATATTTCAAAACACTGCAAGAAATCATTTACACACCCCGATTGGGAGGAATTTACACGTTCATGGTCTGGGTTATGCGAGTCTCCCACACCTGAAATATACACATATAACGTCAACAACATGTATCGAGCACTCATGAAACAGGGAAGGAAGCGTAAGTTTTTACCATTTGTTTATTTATTATTTATTAAACAAATAACTTTTAATTCTAATTATTATATATTTTCAGATGCTTTTGATTATTTGTTTAATGAATGGTTGGACCAATACCATGAGAAATTTGTAAGTGCCTGGACCAATAGAACAATAAATTTTCACCAAACTACAACAAATAGAGTAGAGAGCCAACATGCTGAGTTAAAGAGATATCTTCCAAGCATGAACTGTAGCTTGACGAAAATAGTAGGGTATGTCGATGATGTTGTAGTAAAGCAAGAAGACCATATAAAGAAATGTTTTGAAGAAAGCAAAAACAAAACAATGAACAGCCATAAGCGACTACCTTTCCTTGACGAACTACGCCTTAATGTTTCCATCCATGCTCTTAACCTCATTGAAAACGAGTTTTATCGGTTACAAACATTGAGGTCATTTGATTCAACTTGTGGTTGCCAACTTCACACGAGTTGTGGGTTAGTATGCGCATGTCGCCTCGAAAGATATATAAATAAAGGTATATCTGCTAATCATTTTTACTTATTGGGTGCATACAAATAAATTTAAATTTTTGACATAGCCTTGTTTAATCATTTTTAACAGATCAAAAGATTCCGCTCGACTCAATAGACCAATTCTGGCGGAAGCTTGATTTTAGACCAGCAAAGATAAAAAATGAAGAAATTAACCTGGATGAACGATTAAATGATGTGAAAAAGACAATGATGTCTCAACCCCCACAAGTGAAAAAAAGCATGTTGGCAAAGATTATGACGGTCTTGAACCCTCTAAAAAGTAATAAAAAGCCCCCGATTGTACAACAAAATACTCGTGGCCGGCCAACATTGAAGGTTCAAGAACAAAGGAGGAAGAAACAAGAAAAAGATAAAGCTCACAGTGTTGGAGACGCCTCAGTTGCATTATCGGAAAGCACTAGGTATCGTGTTACGGGCATGATTATTATTATTATTATTATTATTATTGATTAATTTTAGGCCTTAATTTTATTATTGATTAATTTTATCATTCAGGTACGTTCCTTCACGACACAGCTCCTACGTTCCGTCCTCAGCGGGCCAATTTGATCAAGCCTGATACAGCTCCTGCGTTCCGTCCTCAGCGGGCCATTTTGATCAAGCCCGAGGCAGCTCATATGTATCGTCACAGGAATCTAAAGAAACATGTTCCATTGTAAAATCCCAGAAGTCCGCAAATCGACGCGGTAAAAAACCAGAGTCACCTGTTGATCATGGATTTCCCAACATCAAAGAACCTGAATCAATGAAGCTTGTCAGTACATATAAGGAACATATTCCAAAAAATTTTCACCCACATATATCCCGGCTAAAGGATGTCAAGCCTGATGGTCATTGTGGGTATAGAGCAATAGTTGTGGGTTTAGGGATGGATCAAAACCAGTATATGTTTGTTCGGGAACTAATTAGAGGTGAACTTATGAACCATAGAGAGATTTGGACAGAGCTTTTTGACAGATTCTTTACGCCTGGGGAATATGAGCGACAACTGCAAAGAACAACCTTTGAGGGGGTAGGAAGAGCACCCGAATGGCATTGGATGGAGATGCCTCATGCAGGACTCCTAATTTCTAACGCATTGGGAGTTATTGTCCACCTGTTAAGCGCTGAACAAAGTCAGACTTTTTTCCCATTATTGGTTGGTCCAAGTCAAGTGAGGGGCCCTCGTCAATTTATAACAATTGTATTTAACGGAAGCCATTTTATCCACGCAGTACTATCAGGAGACTATCCCATGCCAGCACCAAACACCATGTGGTGTCATTGCCGATGTGACGCAGCGCAGGAATGGGAAGAAATGTACAACGAACAGATTGAGTGGTATAAAGCACTTAGAACTAATAATCGGGAGAATCCTTCAATTGAGGATGTTGGTTAATCTTTGCCTTTAATCTTCGAATAAATGTAAATAAATAAAATTACTTTTTTGTGAATTTTATGGATTTTATTAGTTAAAATTACTATTTTTGTGAACTTTATGAAAAAAATTTAAATTTCTAGAAATATTATTTGAGTAAATAAAATTGATTTTTTGTGAATTTTATTGTTTTTATTATTTATTTTTTGTGAATTTTATTGTTTTTATTAGTTCATTTACATTTTTTAAATGAAATTTTTTAGTTTAAAAAAAAATGCTGATATGCCTCGTATTGGGCTATATTGGGCATACATCAGTCAGCTTTTAGACTGATATGGGGCTTGAACCCAATACGAGTCCTTTTTAATTCCCTCGTATAGGGTTTTAGGGTCATCGTATAGAGCTATACGACCCATATACACTTTAATATCTCATCAGATCCAGCTGTCTTCCACTTGACTGTTGATTAGACCATTGTATTACTCGTATAGAGCAATACGATCCATACCTTTGGTCATATAACCAACAATACGTTGGCTGTTGGTCTCATACGAGTCAATGCAAACAAACAAAACCTCTCTTTTCACAGATCGTACCCACCGAGTCCAACACACCCAAGTCAATCGGAGGTGACCCGACCCGACTCAAACACACCCGATTCATCTATAATCGATTAAGGTATGATTTTTTTTGATCTTTTCATCAATGTTAGGATAGATTGTTGTTGTTGATTGTTGATGTTCTTCGTTTTTTTTGTTTTTTTGTTTTTTTAAGTCCGATTGTTGTTGTTGTTGAATAGGATAGATTGTTGTTGATTAGGTTAGATTGTTGTTATTATTATTATCCGAATAATAATAATAATATTATTGTTATTGTTGTTGTTGTTGTTGATTGTTGTTGTTGATGTTGATTATTGTTGTTGTTGTTGTTTTTGTTTTTGTTTTTTTTTTCTGTTTTTGTTTTTGTTGTTGTTGTTGTTTTTGTTTTTTCTGTTTTTGTTTTTGTTTTTGTTGTTTTTGTTTTTGTTGTTTTTGTTGTTGTTGTTTCTGTTTTTGTTGTTTTTATTTATATTATTAATTATTATTGTTTTTTTTATTAGGAATGGCGATTGAAATTGAAGATGATGATGATCCACCGGATCCAGCAACCGAAGATTTAAAGACTTTCTATTTTTAGCGCAAAACGGAGTGCAGGCAGGGGATCCTTTGTCCGTTGGGCTGTATCAACATATGGACGCCATCAACACTGTTGCAGATGATGACGGTCGTCGGGATGCAGGCCGGGGATCCTTTGTCTATTGGAGATGAACCTGGATGGGGTGCTCTTGTTAGTTAAACCAACACTAACAAGAACTCCGGATCAGGTTCAAATTTTGTATGTAGCGGTCACTACAGATGAACCTGGATGGGGCCAGGTTCAAATGTAGCGGCACTACAGATGAACCTGGATGGGGCCAGGTTCAAATCTTAGTTATAAACGCAAAACCGCAACGTCGGTAATTTTGTATGTAGAACCGCCTCCTATGTGTTATAAATAGGAGGTTGGTCTTAGTTATTAAGGTACACCGCAACGTCGGTAATTTTGTATGTAGAACCGCCTCCTATGTGTTGTAAATAGGAGGTTGGTCTTAGTTATTAAGGTACACCGCAACGTCGGTAATTTTGTATGTAGAACCGCCTCCTATGTGTTATAAAACTTATTTTACTTTTGGTTATTTACGTTTATGTTGTTTAC
This sequence comes from Ambrosia artemisiifolia, assembly GCA_032199755.1. NCBI lineage: Eukaryota > Viridiplantae > Streptophyta > Magnoliopsida > Asterales > Asteraceae > Ambrosia > Ambrosia artemisiifolia. The sequence continues at coordinate 19,725,198 of CM063515.1, read as the reverse complement.
AACACCTTTCGAAAACACCGAAATGCATCGATTAACGAAATAAACCACTTCAGATATAAACAGATCAACCTCGGTAAAAATTTAAAATTTATCGACCGGACTGGAAAACAACGGTCAATCGATTTATGAAATAAAACACGTTTCGAAAACACCGAAATACAACGATTACTCGATTAACAAAATAAAACACTTTTCATATAAACGGATCAAACTCGGCAAAAACAAAGCAAACATCCTTAAAACCTAACAAAATGAGCTAACCTAAACAAAAAAACCGAGCACGCATCGTATCGGTTACAAAATCGAAAAAATTTAATCAAATATGATTGAGAAAAATAAAACTAATTTTTTGTAATTTTTTTATTTTTTTAAGTTTGTTTATTATATTTAATATTTTATAAAAGAAAAAAAAATTGATATTGATCGTATAGCCCAATATGAGGCACATAGCAGGCCTAGTATTGGGTTGATACTAGGTTTGTAACCAATACTAGGCCTGCTATGTGCCTCATATTGGGCTATACGATCAATATCAATTTTTTTTCTTTTATAAAATATTCACGAATATTAATTATAATAAACAAAATTAAAAAAATAAATAAATAAAAAATAAAATAAAATACTCCTCATATAGCCCAATATGAGGCATATAACAAGCCTAGTATTGGGTTGATACTAGGTTTGTAACCAATACTAGGCCTGCTATGTGCCTCATATTGGGCTATACGATCAATATCAATTTTTTTTTCTTTTATAAAATATTCACGAATATTAATTATAATAAACAAAATTAAAAAAAATAAATAAAAAAAATAAAATACTCCTCATATAGCCCAATATGAGGCATATAACAAGCCTAGTATTGGGTTGATACTAGGTTTGTAACCAATACTAGGTCTGCTATGTGCCTCATATTGGGCTATACGATCAATATCAATTTTTTTTTCTTTTATAAAATATTAAATATAATAAACAAAGTTAAAAAAAATAAAAAAATTACAAAAAATTAGTTTTATTTTTTTCAATCATATTTGATTAAATTTTTTCGATTTTGTAACCGATACGATGCGTGTTCGGTTTTTTTTGTTTAGGTTAGCTCATTTTGTTAGGTTTTAAGGATGTTTGCTTTGTTTTTGCCGAGTTTGATCCGTTTATATGAAAAGTGTTTTATTTTGTTAATCGACTAATCGTTGTATTTCGGTGTTTTCGAAACGTGTTTTATTTCATAAATCGATTGACCGTTGTTTTCCAGTCCGGTCGATAAATTTTAAATTTTTACCGAGGTTGATCCGTTTATATCTGAAGTGGTTTATTTCGTTAATCGATGCATTTCGGTGTTTTCGAAAGGTGTTGTATTTTCATAAATCGATTCAACAATGCATTTCGGTTTTGTTTTGCTTATTTTGTTTGGTTAAAAGTTAAAAAAAAAAAAATTAAGTACTCATCGTATAGCCCATTATGAGGCATACAACAAGCCTAGTACACTACGCCAAAATATGCCTACGGCCACACAAGAAAAGTGTGACCATATGCCTTTCGCCACACTTTTTTTTTCCAACTCAAGTGTGACCATAGGTCGAGTCATCGTAGGTATCATACGGCCACATTCACATTTAGTGGCCATAGCACTTAAAAAGTGTGGCTAAAGGATACCAATATTTCTTTTTGAAATCAAGCATTTTGTCTATTAAATGTGACTAAAGAGTAGTAACGGCCACATGAAATTACTCTAAGTGTGGCCATTTTAGTTATATAGTCACTAAAAGTTTTATTTTAGCCACATCAATTAAAAAAATATGTGGCAAAAATGATTGTTTTAATAAGCTTTCTATCTATTAACTGTGGCTAAAGGGTAAGAATGGCAACATGAATTCATTGTAAGTGTGGCCGTTTCTATTATATAGTCACATGAATTTACTGTAAGTGTGGTCAAAAACTATTTATAGACACACGAAACAAATTTGTAATTATATGTGTGACTATACTCTAACTTTCGGTCACACATATTTTTTTTCCTATGACATTTGCTATTATTCTGTTACATAAAAAAGTGACAATGGTGTGGGCGTGTGGCTATTGCCTAACTTTGGTGACACATAATCCGTTTTGTCCATGGCATTTGGTATCATTCCGTCACACAAAAAAACAAATGGAGGATAGTGTGACTAATGATTATATAAAGTCACCTGAAATATTGTAATTTTATTTGTGACTATTGTCCAACATTTGGTCACACTATTTCATTTTACCCATGTCAATTGCTATCATTCCGTCGCACAAAAATAAACAAAATTAAGATTGTGTGACTAATTGTTATGTAAAGCCACATGAAATTTATAATTTTTAGTATGACTATTGTTTAACCTTTGGTCACACATAATTGTTATATATAGCCACATGAAATATTATAACTTCATGTGTAGCTATTTTCTAACATTTGGTGACACATATTTTCTATGATTCTATATGGCCATAAAATGAGAAAACCAAATGATATTATAAAAATAATAAACCAAATTCCATACATAAGTTTCAAGCTTAAATACTAAAAATCTAATTCTTAGCCGGTTTTCATCTTCTTATTCTTTTGCTGCAATTTTTTTAATCCATCTAGAGTTGTAAAACTCTTCTTTTGCTTCTTGGCGAACTTAGTTGTGGTGTTTTGTGTTTGATTGGATGGTGAATCTGGTAGCTGGGGAAACAAAAACAAGAAAACATATATAAAAATTCCTAATTTTGTTATACTTAATTCAAGATTAATTAAAAAACTAACCTTTTCGTCAGATTTGACAAGGGATTTTGGCCAAGGAACAAAAGAACCTAATGCTTCGCCCACTGTTTCTAACTCCACTGTTTGAATTGGTAAATATGATGCCTCCTTTATAGCTTCATCAACAGAAACTTTATAGCAATTATCTTGTAATGGAACTCCATGAATGGTTTGATTTTCCATTGAATAGTAAATTGTACCATATGCCACGCGGTTGGTCACATGACAAGAATACAGAACACACTTAAATGTCTACAAAAAAATATGGCATACCTGTGGAACATACCTGTGGAACATTTTCTTAAGATTCCAAATGTGATGGCATTTCAAGAAGTGGAGCCTCTGGCATATATGAAATACTTTTTTTCTAGTTTTCACACTTCCCTAAAAAAATCAGTTAATGACGTAAGAAAAATTAGCAACCATTTGGAAAATTAAGAAAAGAAAATTGTCAAATACATACCATTGTTAGCTTTTCTTGTTGCACCGCTTTAGATATGTTACTCCGAGAAATAACTTTTTTTGCACAACTTTACATGATGCATTAGATGTGGTAGCCTTAGTATTGTCCTTAGATCCCGAATTGTTGTCCATACAATTGACCTAGAATTCAATTGATTATGTTATGTTAGATTTACAATCACATGGAAAAATAAAAAGAAAATTATCAAATAGTCAATGTTTTTACCGTTTCTTTTTGCACCATGTGAGATGTGGTAGCATTATTAATAAACTTAGATCCAACATTTTTATCCGTAGAATTTACCTATAAAATGCAACAACATAGATAGAAATACAAATATTACCATTTCACTTACGTGGACATTTTTTGAAGTTGTAGCTAATATTAAGTAACATTTGATTAAAGTTCAACGTTCATGTTGCTAGAAAACGAGTTTAACAAATTGTTGTAAACTTGTAATAATTGACAATATAAACAGCAAAAAAAATACCAGTTAACTGAGAGAAAAAACAACCTTGAGTCGAATATATATTAACTAACCACTATTCGACAACAAAACAAATTAAAAGAATTTACGTTGTTGGATTTTATCTTTAAAGATGTTGTAACTTTAAAATGAATATAAATGCAAGTCAAAACTAAAAACAAATCAGACGTGCGCCTAAGTGCCTAAGCGAAGCACACAGCAAAACTACCTTGAGTGCAGCATAGTACAAAGGCATACTGAACTGGATAAAAAACTGGCCTGAACCAGCAAAATAACAGGTATCAGGTATGGACCTTAATAATTCGTAGATATTAGAGCTTTAGTTCAGAAGTCTAATAAATCATCTAACCTTATTAATTCAAGTATCAAGGTGTCATCAGGAAAGAAAGAGTCTCAACCAAAGATTAGCTTTAGGTCAGAAGTCTAATATAATAGATGAAAGCCAACTGCTTGAATATCTTCTTATTTCTATTTATTAGTAACTAGTTTATATTATACATTTAAACTAAAAACAAATCAAGTGTGCGCCTACGTGCGTGCCTAAGCGAGGCACACAGCAAAGCTACCTTGATTGCAGCAGGGTAGAAAGGCATCCTGAACTGGATAAAAAACTGGCCTGAACCAGCAAAAAAACAGGTATTAACCTTAATAATTCGTAGATACTAGAGCTTTAGTTCAGAAGTCTAATAAATCATCTAACCTTATCAATTCAAGTATCAAGGTGTCATCAGGAAAGAAAGAGTCTCAACCAAAGATTAGCTTAGTTCAGAAGTCTAATACAATAGATGAAAGCCAGTTGCTTAAATATCTTCTTATTTCTATTTATTAGTAATTAGTTTATATTATACATTTAAACTTAAAACAAATCAGACATGCGCTTACGTGCCTAAGCGAGGCACTCAACAAAACTGCCTTGAGTGCAGCAGGGCACAAAGGCGTACTAAACTGGATAAAAAACTGGCCTGAACCAGCAAAATTTGTACACATTACCTTGTAAACTACCTGGATAATATCATAACTTGCAGCGGATATTTGTATAGAAATAGAATTCGAAACACAACAAACAGAACAGAATGAATCAGATTGTTTGTGTTTAATTCTGGACAGAAACAAAACAAGAAATATAGAGACTTTCGAGTGCAGATTTATGGATGTTTTCTATCTTTATTTGCTGCTGTCATTCTGATCTTTCTTGAGTCTTGACCCATTATGCAGTAACCTTTTTTGTCATGTTCATCTTATTTGCAGCCATCGAACCTTGAACCATATTGACCCATTTGTAGCATACTATACTATATCTTAACTAAGACACATACAAGTACTTACATATAAATACATATGTTTATTATCTACACATTTACAATATAAACATTACATACACATCAACACATACTTAGAAATACATATATATTAGTTTATTGTTTACTTAAGCTAACAACATCCAGGGACCTTTTACACTTTTCAGCAAAGCAATCCGAGCGACTTGCCGACAGTTAGTTCTACAGGAATGGTTCTAGACGAACCAGTTCCTAACTAGTGTCGTCTTTTTTTTTCAACCCAATTTTGTTTTGATTACAAAGAATAGAAAAAACAGAGTTAATGAAAATACACAAAATGCAACAAAGCGCAAACCAGTTCCTAACTAGTGTTGTTTTTTTTTCAACCCAATTTTTGTTTTGATTACAAAGAATAGAAAAAACAGAGTTAATGAAAATACACAGCATAACCCTTAATCTATTAGCGGCTAAAAAACAAAGCAAACGCCCTAATTGACCGCTTTGACTTTGACAATGAGGGGCTGTTATGTTGTGCATTTTCTACAAGTGTGGATACCACGACTTTGATAGTAATGCCGGTATTGGTAAACTGCCGTTACCATATCATGTTTAACAAACCACGAGCGCATGATAACGGACACCAACCCTTATATACCAGAATGTTAACAGCTTGACAATGAATCTAATGAGATTGTCCTACTTGAACGTGCAGAGTTAACAATGAATGATTCTGATGTACGTGTAGCTGATAAGTTATTAGCTTTAATATACAGAACTGATGTACGTGCAGAGTTATTAGCTTGACAATGAATCTAATGAGATTATCCTATAAACATTCATTGCTTGTTCCATCCAGAATCTTTTATTTTCATTTTGTTTTCCTATATTTATACTTAAGAACATAATTGTATTCCATCCAGAATCTTTTATTTTCATTTGTTTTCCTATATTTATACTTAAGAAAATAATTTTGTTCCATCCAGAATCTATTAGCGACCAAAAAAAAAAAACAAACAAATGCCCTAATTGATTACTGGAACGAAGACACGAACAGATTTTGCTTATAAGTAATAACATGTGCCTATCAATCACACTGAAAACAAACATAATATATGCCTATCAATCATAATGAAAAAAAAACATGATTCCTAACCTGATTTGTGGTTCGATTCCATCTTGGTAGGGTTCCATCTTCTATGTGATAGAGAGCAGGAGAAAGGGTTTGAATGTGATGGGGATAAAAGAAAAAAACTAGAGTTTTATAAGAAGGGAAATGGGAATTTAGGCGGTAACAGTGAGCGGTAGAAGGAATTTGAGAGGAAAACAAAAAGAGGAATCCTGATTTTGTATTTGTGGAAACGAGAAGAGGATACAAGGAAGGAACAAAAATTTTGAAAGAAATAATAGTGTGGGTAAAATTTGAGAGGGAAAACAAAAATTTGGGGAAAGCCATGATTGCATTGAGGTATAAAAATGTTAAATTCCTTTAACCTTACATAACAAAAAGTATATTTTAATCTGAAATTATAACATATATAAAATATATTATTACTTAATTGGTTTTATTTAAGGATTAGCAAATGGTACCAGGTCCCGATATAAAAAAACGGTACTGGTACTGGATCATTGTCGGTACCGGTACCGACTCATTAAATTTTCGGTATTGGTAGTATCGGTACGGTATCAGTATTAACGACTTTTACATGTGAATACCAGTATCGAACCGTATTGTACCCGTTTTTTCGGTACCGTTACCAAGTTTTAGGTCTATTAAGGCCCAATATAGCTTACTAAGACATAAATAATTTATTATTGTTTATTATGATCCACTAAGGCCCATCAACGTCCAATATTGAGTTTGGTAGGAACAGGGTCTAATTGACGGTCATTGAGCCTAATGGACTATCATTTGAGCCTAATGGACCATCATTTTGCCTATGGCCCATCGTTAGGCCTAGTTGACCATCGTTGTATCTAATTGGCCATTATTGAGCCTAATGGACCATCATTTGGGTGTAATTGTATCTAATTGACCATTGTTGACCCTAACGGACCATCGTTTGGGTCTAATTGTATCTAACTGACCATTGTTGAGCCTAATTGACCATTATTTGGCCTAGTTGACCATCGTTGTATCTAACTGACCATTGTTGAGCCTAATGGACCATCATTTGGGTCGAATTGACCATCATTGGGGCTAGTTAACCAACATTATATCTAACCAACCATTATGGACTCTAATGGACTATTATTGGGACTAGTTGACCATCATTGTATCTAATTGGCCATTGTTGAGACTAATGGACCATAATTGGGCCTAATTGACCATCATTGAGCCTAATAGACCATCATTGTGCCTAATGGCATATCGTAGGGCCGATAATTGAATCTAATTGGCCATTGTTGAGCGTAATGGACCATCATTGGGCCTAGTTGACCATCATTGTATCTAATTGGCAATTGTTGAGCGTAATGGACCATTATTGGGCCTAGTCGACCATCGTTGTATCTAACTGACCATCATTGTATCTATTTGGCAATTTTTGAGCCTAATGGACCATTATTGGGCCTAGTGGACCATCGTTGTATCTAACTGACCATCATTGAGCCTAATGGACCATCATTGTGCCTAATGGCCCATCGTTGGGCCTAGTTGACGATCATTGTATCTAATTAGCCATTGTTGAACCTAATGGACCATCATTGGGCCTAGTTGACCATCATTGTATCTAATTGGGCATCATTGTATCTAATGGACCATCATTGGGTCCAATTGGCCATCATTGAGCCTAATGGACCATCTTTGTGCCTAATGGCCCATCGTTAGGCCTAGTTGACGATCATTGTATCTAATTGGCCATTGTTGACCCTAATGGACCATCGTTGGGCCTAGTTGACGATCATTGTATCTAATTGGCCGTATTGTTGAACCTAATGGACCATCATTGGGCCTAGTTGACCATCATTGTATCTAATTGGCCTTGTTGAGCCTAATGGACCATCATTGGGTCTAATTGACCATCATTAAGCCTCATGGACCATCATTCGAGTTTTTCCGAGCGAACCGCAAGTTACAAGCTTTTTGAACACCTCTATATATTATGTTCTTAAAAAGAAAACGCAATATTTCATTTATTTCAATCAAGTCTTTTAATTAGGCTAGAGGTAATTATTCTATTAGGTGTATTCATTTTATTCAATCAAGTCCTTTTCATTCAATCACACATATATGTTTTAAAAAAATAGTATTATATTTATATCGTAACTATATAAACCAATACCATTTAAGGATGCTCCTACCTAGAGTTAAGACTTATCACTTAAGCCTAATATTATTTTACTAATCCACCCATAAAAGAATATCAAATATATCCCATAATTAAACCAATTATAACATCACCAATCAGCTTCATCATCGTGATCTGCAGCAATCATTCGGTCACATCTTCTATACAGAAAGTAGGTACTAGTTATTGTAATATGATCACACCTGTTCGGTTTTTTATACACAATGATCTTTTCAATGATGTTTCTTGGATTGTTGGTACTAATTTTTATTGTGCAGTAGTTTTAAAAAAAGCACATAAACCATGATCTTTTCAATGAAGTTTCATGGATTGTTGGTCTCTAGTTTTGGTGTTAATTAGTTCTTAAAAACACAAATCAAATATGTCTGTTTTGGATTGTGCAGTAGTTTTTAAAAAACGCACGTACACCATGATCTTTATATTGAAGTCTATCATTGTGTGACTTTGGGATGTATGGTGACATAAAGTCTAATGTATTTCAAAACTATTATGAATGCAAGGAATTAGATACTGAAGTTGTCCAATGTCCATAGCACAGTGGGTGATGGCAAGGTCTAATGTGGCATTTATGCAGGCCGAAACGTAGCTGCCAGCCTTTTCCCAAACAACAAACTCTCGACATGTTTAGGTATGTGAGAATTAACAGTAGTTAGCCATAGATAAAGCTAGTATAATATGTGTTTGGTTCAGAAATGTGATACCATACATCTGTTGGAATACAAACTGATGTGCAGCGGATATTTGTATAGAAATATTTTCGAAACAGAACAAACATAACAGAATGAATCAGATTGTTTGTGTTTAATTCTGGACAGAAACAAAACAAGAAATATAGAGACTTTCGAGTGCAGATTTATTGATGTTTTCTATCTTTATTTGCTGCTGTCATTCTGATCTTTCTTGAGTCTTGACCCATTATGCAGTAACCTTTTTTGTCATGTTCATCTTATTTGCAGCCATCGAACCTTGAACCATATTGACCCATTTGTAGCATACTATACTATATCTTAACTAAGACACATACAAGTACTTGCATATAAATACATATATATTATCTACACATTTACAATATAAACATTACATACACATCAACACATACTTAGAAATACATATATATTAAATTTATTGTTTACTTAATCTAACAACATCCAGGGACCTTTTACACTTTTCAGCAAAGCAATCCGAGCGACTTGCCGACAGTTAGTTCTACAGGAATGGTTCTAGACAAACCAGTTCCTAACTAGGGTCGTTTTTTTTCAACCCAATTTTGTTTTGATTACAAAGAATAGAAAAAACAGAGTTAATGAAAATACACAAAATGCAACAAAGCGCAAAGCTGACCTCTTTTTTCTTTTTCGCCAGCAGCATCACTTCCTTGCTCTGATAAGCAAAGATGGATAAGTCATGGATGATAGTCGATAGAACCCAACAACAATATATTGATGGAGTTGCAGCATTTCTAGATTATGCAGTTCACAACTTGAAGATGTCAACGCCAACCGACCCACTAAAAACTAGAAAAAAAAAAATCCCATGTCCATGTGTGAATTGTTTAAATCATTATTCTCTTTATCTGGACGAGGTAGAACATCACTTATAAATAGATAAATCAAAGTCAACATAAAAATTCAGATCACTCAACCCATTTGACCCGTTCATTTTTTAAGTAACTTTTTGAAGTGTTCTTAGTTCATTAGATCGACCTAACCTGTTTCGTTTGGATAACTTGGTAAAAGCGTTTCAAATTTAAGTAGTAAAACCTATACTAAGAGCATTTAAAATTTCGGAAAATGGTATAAGTTTTTTTTCACCAGCTTGTGACCCGTAACAACACATTAACCCATTTGATCCATCTAAGATCTTCCGCAAACCCAAGAGAAGCATCCACATCAGATCCATTTAATGGTGCTGGCATTATAGTCTGGTTCAGGTAACAGTTGGCTGACCCGTTTGTGACTACACCTGTATGATGGGAATTTAGGTGAAGGATGCATTGCATACGATGGTGGGTTCTGGAGAGGAGCCGATACAGGATGACCATACGGAAGACAGAGGTTAGAGATTGAGAGAGATCAGGTCGTTTGGAAAACAGAGTTTTGAAACCCAATTAGACAGCCACACATACAAATTTTAAGTGTGTTCATTTATTACTTTTAGCCACACATGAAAATTTTAAGCGTGTCCAATTATTACTTTTAACCACACGTAAAACATTCTACTATAACCATTTATCACATTTAGCCACACATAAATTCAAACAAATACCAATATTGCAATTGGTCACATTTAGCCACATTTTTCTAGCGTGACTAACAAATGTCACAGTTTTTTCTTGAAGTGTGGCTAAATATTTTGAAATGATATGTTCTTGGTCACATGAAACAAATATTGTGGCCGTAGATCATATTTAGACACACTTTTAAAGTATGGCTACTAAATGGCACATTTTTTTTCATGTGAAGTGTGGCTAAAGGTTTCGAAAAGATGTGTTTTTGGTCACATGAATTAAAAAACAAACAAATATTGTGGCCATAGACCAAATTTTGCTACACTTTTATAGTGTGGCTAGAAAATGTCACATTTTTTCCCCAAAGTGTGGCTAAATTTTTTGAAATAATATACAATGGTCACATGAGTAAATAAAATGTGTAGCTAAAAGTAGACTAGAAGGTTTAGAAACGTAATTAATGACATTTAGCCACACATATAATCAAAAGTGTGGCAGGACAGTTTTAAGAAAAGTGTGGCCATAGGCCTATTTTGGCATAGTGGTATTGAGTCTGATACTGGGCTTCTAAGGGGTACTGGACCTTTATATGGTTCGTATAGATCTATACGAATCATATCAATACCCATATCACACCCTATACGCTGGTCAGATCATTATACGAACCACACAAACACACACTCAAACACACACACAAGATCAAAACACACACTCAAACACACACACGCCATTCATCAAAACACACACTGTGGTCAGATCTTGCTTCGATTAAGGTACGCTTTCTCTCTTTTTTTTCACACAATCGGTTAGATTAGTTGGTTGATTGATTTAGGTTAGATCTAGGTTTGATTTTGGGGCTTTGATTGATTGATTTAGGTTAGATCTAGGTTTGATTTTGGGGCTTAATTGGGGGTTCAGACCTGGGTTTGATGATGAACGATGAATGAATATGCCTCATACAGCTCTATACGAGGCATATTCATTCATGGAACTTGAATTTGGGGATGATTTCGATGATCAGATCTGGGTTGGTGTGTTGAAGATGAATGAATATGCCTCATACAGGGCAATACGAGGCCTATTCATTCATATTTTTTTAAAAATTTTATTAATCTTTTAAATTAATAATAATAATAGGCTAATAATAATAATAATAAGTTATATGCAGATTTTTTATTTAAAATATATTTTTTTAAAAATAACATTATTTTTTAAAAATAACATAAATTTTTATTAAAATAATTTAATTTAAAATAATAATATAAATTTCTTTAAAATAACATTATTTTAAAATAACATAAGTTTAATATTTTTTTTTTAAATAACGTAGTATGGCGGATTTCTTTGGTGACGGGGAGGCGGAGTTTGACATGGGGGAGGAGGGAGGGGTAGCAGGACCACCACCACCACCACCACGAGTATAGGTTGACCCACTTTTGGGTCACCCGTACTTGGACTTTCCTGCTGACAGCAAGGCGTGGCGCCGCTGTCGGAAGCTTAAGAGGATGCAGGTAGTATTATTATTATTATTATTATTATTGTTGTTGTTGTTGTTGTTGTTATTACCATAATGCAGGTCGCGGCTCACAAGGCCGTTTGTTATACTGCGTTGGAGGAGTTTGGTGAGCTGGCACGGGCACGTGCTATCATCGGCACTGATACGCCCTGGAGTCGTCTGTTTGATAGTGCACATACTCCGACATATCGGGAGTTGACCGTGGAGTTCCTGTCTTCATTTACTTTCACCGCCCGACCAGCAGATCGACCGGAGGAGGACGATGATCCTGCGGATCCTTTCTACGAGATCACCTTCCGTCTTGCCCAGCAGACGTTTCAGATGTCCTTACGCGAGTTCGCGTGGCGGTTGGGGTTTTACACGCAGCCTGAGACGGCTACCGCGTTATATCTAGACGGTATACGCGCGGCGTCTAGGCCTACGTTGCTTGGGTTTTGGGCGGTCGTAGCTCCTGGTCACCGGTTTCAGAAGGATAAGGGCAGGGTGACCGCCATTCGTGACCCCCTTCACCGATATATGCACCGGTTGATCGCTACGTCGATCCAGCCACGCCATAACTCTCGCGAGTGGTGCACGAGGACAGACCTCTTTTACCTTTACTGTCTATTATATCGGAGGCCATGCGCGCTCGCACGTTGTATGACGGATTGGTTTACCTCCGCATACCACCGTCAGTCGCGGGGAGAGTTATACGGCGGTGCGTATGTCACCGTCCTCGCCCGTCAGTTAGGGCTTCTACCCGAGGGTGACCCCCACTAGGGACCTCCGCTCCAGCCATCCCGGTTAGATCGTAGGACGATTATTGGCATGCGCGTTACGCGCAAGTTCGCTGGGATGCGTCGGCGTTTTAAGAATGCCGAGGGACAGCTTTTTGAGCCGGTGGAGTTACCGGAGGTCATCTCACCTTATCCTTGGGATGTTGAGGAGGATATGTTGGAGGACGTGGATGGGCCGTTTGAGGTTGACCTGGAGCCAGAGGTAGAGGATGAGGCACCGCCTCCAGAGCCGCCTCAGTACCCAGCTCACGTTTACCGGGGTGTCCCTCGTGACGTTGTAGACAGGATTCGCCGTATGGAGGGCAGTATTCGGGATCTGCGGCGTGGTCAGGAGACTATTCTTGACTGGATTAGGTGGATTGCTGATTCGGAGGCGGAGATGAGACAGCAAGCAGGATTACCAGAGAAACCACCACCAGCGCCACATGCGGCACCCGGCCCAGATCAGTAGTTTTTTATGTTTGTATTCAGTACTATTATGACTTCTTTTGTATGAACTTGTTGGTTGATATGTTTGTGATGTTTATTTACTGGTGTTAATGGTTCTTGATCTGTTATTCGGTTACAATCAGTTTCAGTTATTTATGTTTGTGATGTAAATTTGTGTTTGTGTTCTATATACATTTGTTAAAAATCAAAACTATTTAAAAAAATGGAAACAAATATTTAAAAAACAAAATCAACTGTTTAATATTAAGACGAGTCCGTTCAACTTCAAAAAGTATACATAATAAATTAATACTGTTATTGACGTATTGAGAAGAGTCCGTTCAACTTCAAAAAGTATACATAATAAATTCATACTGTTATTGACGTATTGAGAAGAGTCCGTTCATATACGTAATATATTCAGACTGTTATTGACGTATTGAGAAGAGTCCGTTCAACTTCAAAAAGTATACGTAATATATTCAGACTGTTATTGACGTATTGAGAGGAGTCCGTTCAACTTCAAAAAATTATACGTAATATATTCAGACTGTTATTGACGTATTGAGAAGAGTCCGTTCAACTTCAAAAAGTATACGTAATATATTCAGACTGTTATTGATGTATTGAGAGGAGTCCGTTCAACTTCAAAAAATTATACGTAATATATTCAGACTGTTATTGACGTATTGAGAAGAGTCCCTTCAACTTCAAAAACTATACGTAATATATTCAGACTGTTATTGACGTATTGAGAGGAGTCCGTTCAACTTCAAAAAGTATACGCAATAAATTCATACTGTTATTGACGTATTGAGAAGAGTCCGTTCAACTTCCAAAAGTATACGCAATATATTCATACTGTTATTGACGTATTGAGAAGAGTCCGTTCAACTTCCAAAAGTATACGTAATATATTTAGACTGTTATTGAGGTATTGAGACGCGTTCGTTCAACATCCAAAAGTATACGTAATAAATTCAGACTGTTATTGACGTATTGAGAAGAGTCCGTTCAACTTCCAAAAGTATACGTAATAAATTCAGACTGTTATTGACGTATTGAGATGAGTCCGTTCAACATAAAAAAATATATGTAATTTATTCAGACTGTTATTGACGTATTGAGACGAGTCCGTTCAACTTCAAAAAGTATATGTAATAATATTGTAAGTACTCCTCGTATTGCACTCGTAAAAAAAAATAAAAAAAGTATATGCAATAATATTGTAAGTAATATTCGTATTGCATTCGTTAAAAAAAAATAGAAAAAGGCAATTCACATGGTAGACCAAACCCTAAGTTTCAAAAATTAAAAATGTAAACCCTATATCCTTCGTATTGAGCTATACGAAGAATATAAGGTACCAACTTGCAGACCAATCATTGCCTTGAAGTCAGTAATCAGCTTTTTGTCCCTTATATACCTCGTATAGCCATATACGAAGCATAAAAAGGGTGTCCAAATAGATACTAAGGGTGTCCAAATAGACAGAGCCTTATTTGATTAATATCCAACAGACATAAAGTAGTTAGTAGTGGGGCATACAAAAGTCTTGTTGATATTATTACTACACTGACATACGTCTTAACATAATTTAACTAGTGTGAGTTTCTTGGACTAATGAAATATTATTTTGATGTATATGTTGTTTTGTTTTTAAGCATCTAATACAGAACATATTGTTTAAGAGATGGGTTAGAAACACAACACAAGTCAATCAAGGTCAACTAGTGAATATTCATACCAACTGAGTAAGAGAAAAAACACCATGCAACACTTAAGAATGTGCAAAAAAAGCTACACACAAGAACCTTACCTAGGGGGTGACAGAGCAGAAGCCATTAACGATATCATATCTTTGTCCTGTTTTAATAAAATTTTTGAAAAATTAAATATCCCATCTAAGGATATTTGGCTTATGGTCTTGTGTTGGACCAAAAACAAAAAGAGAGTTAACATCTTCTGTTTTCGAATAGACCACCAAACCCAAATTCATTATCAGAATGAAACAGGAAATACGTTTTAAGAACACATGTAGTGATAAATTGGTTTACGCCCTTTTTAAGAACACATGTAGTGATAAATTGGTTTACGCCCTTTCACTCCGCAGGGAACTTTTGATTGGCCCTCTTTTTTTGCAACTCTTTTCACACCAAGAAAAGAAATGGCGTTAAAATATTCACACCAAAAGCCAAAAAAAGAAGCAAAACGCCCTAGGGGCGGTTATGAGGCGTTTTTGAGGCATTTCCACTACACATGGTCTAAGAGGCATAAATCAAACAAAATCTGTCTTGGCAGGCTTGAACCAACCCTTGAGGTGAAGGGTTAAGCCCACTTCAACTCTAATAATTTTTTCGATTAAACCTAACCACCCACCCAAAACCGAAAATGCTTGATCAGTCTACACTTTGTAAAGAAATCTTAATTGTCAGGTCTACTTTGGATATTAAAATCAAAACCCTAGATTAAAATCCCTATTAGTATTAAAAAAACACACTAAGATACACACGTTAGAATAAAATAATAATCAAACTAAAACTTTATACATATTTAAAGACTTTCAAAACAAAACACAGACTGATTTCCTTCCAAACATAATCAAACACACAAAAGCATTCTATCAAACCAACATTTTCATTACCCAAACACAGTCACTTCTATATTCTTCTTATTCCCAACAATCTACTTGCCAAAAATCGATTTCAACCACCAGACCCCTTTAGTATCCGCCGGAGCATCTTCCGTCTCAGGCGGCGGGTTCGTGTGCGTCGTCTTCTTCAGTTTCGTCACATCATACCCTTCCTCCTTCGCCTTCTCAACCAACATATTATATATCTCATCATCAAGATGATTCTCCCTGCACAATATCTACACAAACCATAATCTAATTTAACTACCAAATACATATTCATAGTGGCGGACCTACATATGAGTGTGTGTGTGCCAACCAGGGATGAACATTTCGTTATAAAATAACGAAAATACTGATACCGGTCTATTTTCGGTACCAAGTTTTGACAATTTTTGGTATAGGTATCAATTCGAACCGTTATCCTACCTTAAATTACTAGTACCGTATACTCTCAGTATTGGTACCATCTAATTTTAGTATCGGTATCAAGTTTCGACAAAAATATTAGTTCAGTTTACTTTAGTATCGGTACCCTATATTTTTGGTACGGTACCGAGCTCATCCCTACAGTAATTAGTTGTAAAAATCTCTCCTACGGGCCAATTATTCAACAAGTAATCCCAAGTCATCTCTAAGTACTCCCCGACTGACTATGGTCAATGGAGTTGGCACCGCCTATCGACTTTTGCAACCACGAGGTGAATAAGGGACAATATTTAGTGTAATTTTTATTATAAAATTTCAATCACACCTTTAAAAGTTTCGGATAAGCAAAAAAAAAAAAAAATCATAGGTCCATCACCATATATTCAAATTGCCAACATAAACAATAAAACCGAAACCAACAAATTAACATACCCATAGATAACTCCTGGAAGGCTGACCAATCAAAGCATACCGATACTCATCATCAAGATACAACACCCAATAATCACCAGTAACAGGAATAATAGGCAAAAACGGTGGCACATAAAACTTAACCTTCAGTTTAGCTTCATCACTATTGGGGTCAGCTTTATAAGCAGTCCCTTCAATGAACCCTCTCTTTCCATCACTCCATGTCTCATTCAACACATTTACAGTACCATCGTCTTTCAATGTGTAAGTTGCCCTTGTGTTTGTACCGTTTTTGGGCTGGAATCTTGATGGAAATGAAGCGATTTCGTACCATCTGCCCATGTATTTTGCTAGATCTATGCCCTTTACGACTTCCATTGATTTCTTGGCCATTGTTTTTAAGGTTTTGTGTGTGTGTTTTTTGGTTGTGGATGATGGTTCGGTGTGTAAAGGGAGAGGTTTTATGGGATTTTATAATTGTTGAAGGTGATATGGAGGATTGATGGCCTCACAGGTGTAAAAGTGAATAATAGTATTGGGTGGGATTATTCTAGAATGGGTGTGATTTTTTGAGATTTTTCTAGGGATTTTCTTGGGGAATAATCTATTGAAATCTTATCTCTTCGTGGCTAAGTTTTTTTTTTTTTTTTTTTTTTTGGTGCGGAGGTGTAGGTGGGGTTTAAAACGGTTTTTAAGTGAATTATTTTATTAGGATTAGAGGGTGTTTGAGATTGAGTTTCAAAACAATTTATTGACTTACTGGGTTTTCCAATAAATCAATAAGTTGTTTGTGTAACTAGGGGGGGTTAAAACGGTTTTAAAGTGAATTATTTTATCAGGATTAGAGGGTGTTTGAGATTGAGTTTCAAAACAACTTATTGGGTTTTTCAATAAATCAATAAGCTGTTTGTGTAACCAGGGGGTTAAAACGGTTTTAAAGCTCTTTGTGTTTGAGATTGAATTTCAAATACCAGCTCATGATACCTCTTTTCCCTCCAGACGAACCACGCCCAATTTGCAAAAAAACCTGCTTGGATAGATTCGGCGAGCATGCCCTTCACTGTAAGGAATTACTAGGGTTCAAGTATCGTCATGACTGGGTTAGGGATGTTTTATGGGACCTGCTTAGACGCGCTGGAATCTCGTCCAAGAAAGAAGCACCTGTCAACTTTCTGACTCATCCGCGAAAGGGGAGATCTACCTTACGTCCTGTGGATATCCTTGTGTTTGGCTGGGCGGGGGGCAAGCATGCATGTGTCGACCTCACTGGGGTCTCCCCGTTGGTGCGGTTGAAAGATAGTGGCTTCGTTCCGGGACAAGCAGTTTTGAGGGTGGAAGCTAGGAAGGTGGCTAAGCACGAGGCAGCGGGTCTAGAGAATCAGCACATGTTCCTTCCGTTTGCCTTCGACACATTTGGGTCCTTAGCCCCTGAGGCTGTTCGTTTCTTGGAGCGGGTTTAGAAGGTGGTTCACAGCGACTCGCAGAGCCCAAGGAACCAAGGGTTTGTTTTTAGTAGAGTAGGCTTTGCAATTCAAAAGGGGATAGCAGCGCAGCTTGTTGCTCGCTTACCCATTATCCAGATGTAAACTTGACCTTTTATTAATGAATACAATAACAAATGTTTGTTTATAAAAAAAGAAAGTCAATAAGCTGTTTGTGTAATCCAAACGCACTTTCTGTTTTGACTTTTGGCTTTTAAGGGGGGAAAAGCTGTTTTTTGAGAAGTAAGAAATCCTGGCTTTTGGCTTTTGACTTTTGGCATTTGGAAAAAAATCACAAAATTACCACCCATACAACCAATATTCACAATAAGTTAAGCGAAACACATAAAAAATCAATGTATTGACTCTTTGACGTTTCTTATCCCACAAGCTAATCCAAACACGTTTTTTAAAACTCTTTTTCAAAAAGTCATAAGCAATAAGCACTTCTGACAGTGGCTTCGTTATTTGTATGTTTAAATCATTGAATAAGAGTATTCAAAAATATCCGTAGTCAATCAAATTATATGGGAATGAATTTGAATGTAAGACTATTGTGAATTGAGATGGTTGTATTCATGAGATGAATAACTCAAGGGTTTGAGAATCATAATTCACAAGTATCATTAGGGATTGATATTGGACGTAACTCGCATCAAAACGATCTTCATGGATCTGTGTCATGAGATGTTTTGATATTGATATGTTCAATCTGTCCTTTTTCCTTAAGGCACATATTAAACTACATTGATCAAGGACTATCTTTGATGTTATCTAACACTGTCCTGAAACATAGGTAGTAATCCGGGTAGCGTTGGGAGAAATCCACGGTTAAGTAGTAGTTGTATGACGCTGATGGAATTCTGTACTTCTATAGGATTAGAAGTTTAGACATTCTGACGCCCTCGTTAACTCAAATTGGTATAAATGCGTGGCCAAGCTCGTACTAAGGTAGTTCGTTAAACCACTTTTAATTAAAGACGAGAATAGAGAATGGTTGATCACTATCTAAGAATGAATGATCCATGTCTATACAGAAGGGACTTATTGATAGAATTATTAAGGCTATAGTATTTTGTTAAGTAAAGTGTTACTTGAACTCAAAGAACTAGTTGACGACTGTAAAGTGTCATACTATGTTGGGTGTCGTGCGATGCAGCTAGGCGTTCAACTTTGCGCACGTTGACTCATTTAATTAAATCGTCCAACTGGGAGATTGTTGGACATATAGTGTGTTTGATAGTAATTAAAGTCGAGATCAATGTAACCCGACCCGGTACGATCTATAGAGTTACACGTTGGTACACGAATCAGATAACTTCACGTGTCGGTGGATTATTATTTGTGAAATAATAATAGTTTTGAAATCGAGGGACTTAATATTAATTAGATTAATATTAAGGAATATTATGCTATTGTTCAAAGGGGCTTAGTGTAAGATTGTATTTTATAAAAGGAGGGTTAAGGTGCAAATCCTAGACATGCCTTTTATCAAAACAACCTCCCTTCCTCTCCATGTAATAGTTTCTACCGGCCCTAAACCACCGCCGCCCTCCTAACCGCCGCCGATCAACCTACCGTTGTCGCTTCCTCTTTATGGGTTGCTGCTTTTGGGTGTCTCGTGCTTGGTTGTGAACTTTCTACTAGCGATGATTCGTTGTAACCCGCGTGTTACAATTCTGGTGTAGTCGTTAAAGGTTGATTACTAAACCCCTATGGTTGTTCATTATTTATTTGTTTATATGCATTTAACTAGGATCCTGATTAAGAATATTTTATTAAACGAATTAATAAAATCAAAAATTATATATACATAATCGGCATTATATATATATTGTATGTATAATCTCCAAATGTTAATATATATATATATATATATATATATATATATATATATAAACCGCTTCCGCTTCGTATATGATGTCTTGGTCAAAAATTACTTAGTAAAAATAACTTTGTTTTCCAAATTCGAAAATGTGAGGTAGAGTGCTAAAACTGTTTAATATGTTCAAAACTTAGTTATATCTTAAACATGGCACGTTAGGATATCAAAGAAACAATAATTGACAACTATGTTCAGGATACCAAAGGAATTTGTCAGGATGGATAGTTATATCCTAAGGATGTGACTGTCTGATACAAAGGTGCAATAAACGAATGTAAATGAAATGAAACAAGAGAACAACACTCGATGTACGAGGAAAGCCCTTAATCAATGATGATCGCCGGCACAAAACCTCGGGAGGAGTCTAGGCCCCTGCCTTGTTTGTTAATATTAATAAAAACAAAAGTTTATAACTTTGGAAGTGGGATGAACGAATGACTAAGATTACAATTCTGTGAATTGTGTGTTAGACTAAGGAATGTGTGAGTTTGATAGCTGAGAGCTAAGTGTTAAGTGTTCGATAATAAGTAAGCAAGTGTCAGTGTCCTATTTCGTTCATCACACCCCTATATATAGTTACAAGTAAATAAATAAAGATCCCATGAAATCCGCCTTCTTTAATGAGCCCCTTGACTGTTTCATGTGAGATTTGAAGAAAAGTTAACCAATATAGACGTTGGTGTAACTGTTTCCATGATTTTCGCCTATTAATAGTGTTTGTCGGTTACATTTGACTCCTTCTTCATAAAAGACTTGCGAAGGATGTCATTTTCATTTCCTTTGACTTGGAATTGGTCAATAGAGCCGTTGGAGCTTTGTAATGTGTCTTTGTATTGTTCAAGTATACCTGCAATCATAATAATAAGATAGTTTGTTAGTCTATCCTCAGGACGCACATAAGATAATATGCAGTGTCATCCTGAATCCTGTTCTGCCTTTAGTATCCTGATGATGTTACATAGAAAATATAAGTTAGTTCCATGCTGAAGATTTCACCACCAACATATGATACCATGATTACCAACAGTTTGATATTTATTATTTGTATATTTTTTTGAAGTTTGAGGTTATATTAAATTAGCATTAGTATACTGAATTGATTTTGTAATATTAGCACATCAATCATATTTCAGACATAGTGTTACAACATCATAATGAGATGCCATGTAGTTTGTTATTTCTCGATGAGGTGTGATGTTGTCTTTTAGATACATACCAATACGGACAAAAACACCAATAACTATATATTAGCTCAATGAGACCTGTGTGAGTGAGTGGATCTATGGTACATCAACAGCCAACAACACCATGACCTATATATTTGCGAGAAAACTCTTAAAAAGCAAATGTTTTAACAGAATCGCCACATTACAAGTACTAGAAGTTATTGTGTTTTACAAGATATTAGTGAAGAAGTTAAGGCAAACCTAGCTAGTTACGCCTACAGTTAAAACATGATGTGTTTCATGCGGCTTCTGCAAATCCCATTCTGAGATTTCCATAATCAAATACAGTGTGATAGCGACGCATAAAGACATCACCAAGTACCCTGCAACACAAGATCAAGAAAAATCCACCGAACTTGAGTTTGAAAAATGTAAATTCTATCTCTCTAGTTAAATGGACTTAAACAACACATAGTAGGAATACGTACCACAATGGGCCACTGGTATGAGGAACATCCAAAGAAATGAAACCACTAACACATGTCATATAATCACCCTTGCCAATTTTAACTATGTACTAAAGAAAAGATAAAAAATAATGCGTGTTGTAATTATTAATGTTAATAATAATAAAAAAGAAAGAAACGCATAAGAGTTTCTATCAAAATCCGACCACAAAAATGGTTAAATTTATGGGCAGCTGATATAAGTACAACACTGACATGATATCAGTACACCAGTTGTTATACGAGATGTATAACAAGGCGAACTTAGTGATTTGACTTGTGTCACTTTTTTTGCCCGCTAGTGTAGTCAATATCACTTTTTTTACACGACAAACTGACAAAGAAATAACTGATGTGACAGTGATACGACCAAGTTTGCCTGTATCACTTTTTCGCTCGTCTATAAGGTTCGTATGAAGGACAGACACTTGGTGTCTAGATCGTTGGTTGTTGTACCTATAACATCACCTACTTTAAGCAAAACGATACCTCATCTGGTGAAAGTTCAAATTCTTTGTCACCAATGGTAAATGAAATAATAGGCATGAAAGGAATTCTAGCACAGTCAACCACAGATGCTCTAACCGGTATGGGGATAAGTTCACACATCTGCAAGTTAGGACTTGTAAAATGAAAAGGAACAACAAAGTATGTACCAAAAAATGTTTAAACAACAAGATAAATAACTCACTTCGGTTACGAGTGTTAGAATAGTATCTCGGCTAGCCTCAATCCCATTACGAAACAACTGCACTACCAGTTTGCATAATACGCACCATGGGGCGTCTTCTAGTCCAGAAAATGAACCGTTACTCCTATCTATTACACTCTCGATTCCAGCACTACACATCAAGAGGTGACCAAAGTTATACATAAACTTGGTGCAAAGGATAGAATCACCTTACAAGGCTTAATGGTAATGATTTAGTGTACGTTACTTGTGGTTTAGGGTGTGAAATTCTAACACGACACAAATGTCAAGCAAAATTCGTGGGTTTGGGTTTAGTCTAAACATGTTCAGGCCGGGTTCAGTTGGACCCGCGAGGGATTAGTGTGTTGACTCGTTTAACCCATTTATTTTTTCATTATGTGTTTTTTTTTGTCATAAGTTGAATTAGTTTGGTATTTTATGTAATTTTTATAACTTAAAAGAGAAACTGACATATAATTTTTAAACTAATATGTCTAAAGGTTTTATTTGCATATGTATTATTTGTTGTCAAGTTGTACTTAAATTATATTAATATGCTAAAAATAAAAAAGTTTGGTTAAACGTGTCAACCAACGAATATCCATGTTGTGTTCAGGTTCATATGTGACAGTCTTTTAGTTCATATGTGACAGTCTTTTGGTTCGTATTGGGTTGGACCCACCAACTTTTTTTTGACCGGCTAATTGTCACCCAATGATTCCCAGCCTCATGCATTGTCTTAACCGGGCCTACTTCAGCCGGGAATCGAACCCTTAAACACAACCGGGCAGGAACCCTCCTAGGAGGTAAACCTTCCCACCTCTTCCCAACTGAGCTGGGGGTCATTGGCTAAACACAACCTATTTAGCACCCCAACGGCCCAACCTATGGTGACTACCAACTTCTTCATATGTAAATGTCAATAAAACCTTAAACTAATATGGCTTCATAATTGACTAAACAAAAAATAGCCAAAGTAAGCTAACCTCGCTTTGTGATTTCCTATACAAATTCCAGTGGGGACGCATATCGCTAAAGGGTTAATCTGGTTCGAAACAATTAACATATTTTAAGAAACTGAAAAATCTACACAAATTTTCAGTATAAGAATATATCTAAAGTTGTTTACCCAGCTAGAAAGTAAATTAAATATCGTTCGTCCGACTGAAGTAATCACAAAGCGACATGACTGCTCAAATATTCCATTAGTCCCAATGGCAAGATTAATCTTGTTGATCATAGTCTGAAACGAGCGTGTACTCAAGAGCTTAACAAACTTATGGTAATATGATCATCACCTACTTTGAAGAACTTAAAATAGAATTTAATGGCTTATAAAGTAAAATTGAATGACAAGATCCATTAGTGTACATTAAAAGATCAAGAAACAGAAAGGTACATATCGGTGGACCTGCTATCAATGAACTTCCTGTATCTGCAATCGCGGAGCACCCACTCTTACAAATACCTGCAAAGAAATAATAACACATGATGTACGATAGAAGAACCGGTATGTAGTTAACTCATGCATTGTCTTAACCGGGCCTACTTCAGCCGGGAATCGAACCCTTAAACACAACCGGGCAGGAACCCTCCTAGGAGGTAAACCTTCCCACCTCTTCCCAACTGAGCTGGGGGTCATTGGCTAAACACAACCTATTTAGCACCCCAACGGCCCAACCTATGGTGACTACCAACTTCTTCATATGTAAATGTCAAAAAAACCTTAAACTAATATGGCTTCATAATTGACTAAACAAAAAATAGCCAAAGTAAGCTAACCTCGCTTTGTGATTTCCTATACAAATTCCAGTGGGGACGCATATCGCTAAAGGGTTAATCTGGTTCGAAACAATTAACATATTTTAAGAAACTGAAAAATCTACACAAATTTTCAGTATAAGAATATATCTAAAGTTGTTTACCCAGCTAGAAAGTAAATTAAATATCGTTCGTCCGACTGAAGTAATCACAAAGCGACATGACTGCTCAAATATTCCATTAGTCCCAATGGCAAGATTAATCTTGTTGATCATAGTCTGAAACGAGCGTGTACTCAAGAGCTTAACAAACTTATGGTAATATGATCATCACCTACTTTGAAGAACTTAAAATAGAATTTAATGGCTTATAAAGTAAAATTGAATGACAAGATCCATTAGTGTACATTAAAAGATCAAGAAACAGAAAGGTACATATCGGTGGACCTGCTATCAATGAACTTCCTGTATCTGCAATCGCGGAGCACCCACTCTTACAAATACCTGCAAAGAAATAATAACACATGATGTACGATAGAAGAACCGGTATGTAGTTAACTATAGCGTTTATCAAATGCTTACCAGCTTGTTTCCCATCAATAAGTATATCGCCCATGTCAAACTAGCAAAGAATCAAACAACAAATAGACTTGGTAATAAATATATATAGTAGTATACTATACAACAAGAGTTATGGACTATATGAAAAAACCTGCCAATAACCCTTTCCAGTGAGTGGAACATAAGTATGCACACCCTTATAGTGATTTGGATCAACACCCCCAAATACGACTTCACCCCCTTCGTCTGTGTCAACATTTCTGTTAAGCCAAAATGAAAACATGCGCTTCCTAACTAAATTTTGATTGACCATGTTGTCCCTGTACATGTTGAAGTTAAATTCTTATAGATTAGACAAGAAATGTCGCAAGATAACCCCATTGACGGACTAGACAAGTGTACTTGATATGAATAAACATATTATTCTCACAAGTGACAATCTATATAATGGACAAGAATATTACGTAAAAGAATAATAGTCTTATAGATATAAACTAATCATACCATAATGGGACAACATTGCCAACGGATATTTCCTTGAATCCAAGCCCAAGGATACCATCAAATTTGCCCTTCAAAAAGGTTGTACCGATCTCCCTTGTTGCCTCCATGAACTCCTGATAATACCCTTATTTCAGACTAAATTCATACTTTTCAGTTTTCACCTAGCCTAATGTTATTGCAAAAAAAACTAAAGGGCATGGGTGTCAAATTCACCTGACTCTCGACAACAAGACCACCAACTATGACGTTGTCTTCACTGAAGTGTCCAGATACTAATCCACTACCATAATCAATAGCAGCATGCTTCCCTACAAGAATAACAAGGAATAATTGCATAAAACTTTGCCAGAATCATAATATTTGGGTTTAAATGACCATAGTTGATATATATATATATATAGGGGAGGGATAATTTGAAAACCCTCCCCACTTAAGAAAACCCATTAAACCCATATCTTAACCATTCATTCCATATGTTCTATGGTGAAGATTATTTCTGGATTTTGATTAAAAGTAAAGATGTAACTTTAGTCACAAAAGGGTAGTATTGTCCATGAAAATGATCTATTCTCTCTCCTGACAAAGATCAAGCCATTTCCTCTCTCCTCTTTAAGAAAAACATATAATTTCACAACTTATCTAACCAAAACATAAATTAAATTATAATCCAACAACAAAAACATATGATTTCACAACTTATCTCACTAAAAACATAAATTAAATTTAATCAAACAACAAAAACATATGATTTCACAAACTTATCTCACAAAAAACATACAATAAAGTGTAACCCAATAACAAAAAACATATGTTTTACAACTTTATCTCACCAAAAACATATAACAAATTATAACTCAACAACAAAAACATATATTTTCATAAACTTATTTAGAAAAATCAAATTATAAATTCAAAAGAACAAAAAAAACATACGTTCATTCTTTGAACAAAAAGTATTCAGTGTAACCAAAAAATATATAAAAAAAGTGAAAGACATCTTGTGATTGGGAAGCATGTGCAGTTTTACGTTCCTACATCAAAACCACATTAAATCCAAAACAACAAAAGATACACAAAAAAGTGACAAATGCCACTGAAGCATACAACAAAATATATGCACAAAGACCACCACCAAAGTTGACTGCCGATCGTTCAGATCTGCTGTTCTTCAACCCATTGTTCTTCTGATCTTCTTCGACACCCAGATTTGTGAATCCTCCAAAACCAAGGACGGTTGCCCGACCCCTGTTCGATCTGTTGCCGACCACCTGTTCGATCATTATTATCGGTTTGAATAATGATGTTGGTTCATATTTTAATGAGATGAGAAAGAGAAGATACACTCACATTAAAAGAAGAAAATCTGGCAAAGAAACAAAGGAGGGAGAAAAAGAGTTGGTTAAAATGACAAAACTAACCTTTTTTGTTTTGAAAAAAAGTATACGTGGCAACATCTAGGCCATGGAAATGAGTTTTCAGGGTTTAATCAACTAGAGTGGGTTTGCAATTTAGAATTGGCCTATATATATATATATATATATATATATATATATATATATATATATAGGGGAAGGTTCAATTGAGAACTCATAGTTAGGGAGAGAACTCGAGAACTCTACATTACACATATGTAATATATCATATGTTGTATATTACACTTGTGTAATATATTACTATTGCATATGTTGCACATGTGCAATATATCATATGTTACACATGTGTAATATATATTACACATATGTAATACACTCAATATATCATATATTGCACATACGTAATATATCATATGTTACACATGTGTAATATATATTACACATGTGCAATATATGATATATTGCACATGTGTAATATATATTACACATGTGCAATATGTCATATATTACACATGTGTAATATATATTCCACATGTGTAACATATGATATATTACACATGTGCAATATATATTACACATGTGTAGCATATGATATATTACACATGTGCAATATATATTACACATATGCAATATATGATATATTGCATATATGTAATATAAAGTTCTCGAGTTCTCTCAATAAAATGAGTTTTCTATTGAACCATCCCCTATATATATATATATATATATATATATATATATATATATATATATATATATATATATATAACACAATTGCATGTTTGTATCAAACAGGACATGTAACTGAGTCATTAATGTGCATTCTTGATATGATCACTATGCACTGATAAGTTTTTAAATAAGAAATACGAATCCCAAAAGCTAAATGGTGTAGATGGTTGCTGAACCAAACAGGCAAGAAACATTGGTGATTTTAGCCGCAATAAAAAATATATACAGGGTGAACTATTTTAATATTTATGTTCCTAAATGACTTATTTCAACCAAATTTCATTTTGGTGAATGCCCCTTTGGACCCAAACCAAAATTGATATTTTTTTGAAGCGGCATCTATTCACCCGATATATACTTTTGCTCAAAACTCGTTTTGACCTTAACCCATTCAACTCAATACCTGTCAGCAACCCTACTCGCTCGTCTTGCGAGGCTTAGTTGAACAGATAAAAAATGCAACTTATCATAGTGGAATGTGTTGGAATTAATTGATTGATCAAAGTTTGAATGAAGATACAGTTCAACTAAGTAATTATGTAAATTTAGTGTCTAAAGTGTCCACGTATTTAGTGTAGGGGTTGTATGTGTCAAAATACAAATTATAAAACTATAATGTACGTATGTGTCGTATGATGAAATGACACGTCGATTAGGCACGTCGCTATACATGCGACAAGATGTAAACATTCAAAGGTGGACGGACCCTAATATAGATTGCGTGTTTTTCGATTCTTTGATGTTGTTGATTTCGATCATGTGGATATCTAAACCTGTGTTAAAGAGAATGTGCAAACTCATACTAAAAATAGAATTTTAAGGGAATAAAGTGACTAACCATTCATTCATTTTGTAAGTGCTTGATTCACTTGATTTGTATTGGGAGTGGAGAGAGCAAGACACTTATAGAGCAGCATGTTGGATCAGTGGCTTATGTTAAGAACACTTATGTGTATCAGATTCATATATGAGTTAATAAGCAGCGGAAATAACAAGTGTTCTAAAGATTAAAAGATCACTTTTAAGAGGAGTTATTACTCCCCCTTGACTGAATAATAAATGAGAAACAATAAATACAGTTAAGTATAAAGCAGTAAAGCAGTTTATGTTTCTCAGATGTGAAATGGATTATAAGTTCAAAGCTTGAAGGATTTCAATTTAGATCAAAGGAATTACACAAAATCACATATATAAAATAGATGAACAAACTCATCTATTTATAGACCAATGTACTAAACCATTGTCTGAAGTAATCTAAGATATTTTACAAAGATATTATCCTAAGATAAGCTTACAACAGCCTGTACATTGAAACTTGAAATCACGACTTTAACAAAACAATATAATAATAAAACTGCTGATCTTCAGTCGGTTAGAAGCTTCTGAACACAAAGTGCTGATGAGTGACAAACTGCTGATGAGTAGTTTGTCTTCAGTAGTTCTTCAGTGAAATGTCTGGTTAGACTTCAGAACTTCTGATGAGTTACTCTTCAGTACTTTGCATATCTGTTCTTCAGTACTTCTTCATTCTTCTTCAGCAGTTCTTCCTATACTTAAGCAGAATATGAATTTGGACTAAGGTTATCAAAAGGTGGTTTCTTCAATCCTCTTTGTCCCAACAATCTCCCCCTGGATTGATGAAGCCAAAACCTTATCCAATCTTTATTGCTGATCTTTTCTCTTTTCTAGTATCCTCCAGATTTCTGTTGTCATCCGGGTAGTAAGAGTACATCTTTGTTGCTCAGTGAGAGGTCCAAGTTCAGGTGTAAGATGTTGAATTGTAAGAAGGTCTTTGGAAGATAAAACACTCAACTCCTTTGAGTTTTTGTAGACCTTACTTGAACGATCTCTCCTGGTCACAAGTACTGAGTTGGAATCAGTAAAGGACCATTTAATGATGTTTACCTTTGACCTGTCAAAGTCAGAGGCATAGGAAACCAAGCCTGTTTCCTTAGGTTGTCCTGAGGATGATTGAGGGATGTCTTTAATTTCAGTGACTCTCAGGTGAGATTCTTGACTACCTTGAAGTTCAGCACCACTTTGGATATGCATGTTGGGCAAGTGATGTTCTGTAACAACTCTTGTGTGTGTCTTTTCTTGAATAGATTGTTGTAACTGATAAGCATAAGTAGCCTTGTCTCTGAATTGTGTTAAGAGGGGTTTTTCTTCTACATCAAAATCACCATGCACTAACTGATTTCCTTCCAAGAGTACCATCTTGAAATCAGTCTTCACTATGGGTTCACCCTCTGCTTTTCTTTTTGTGGCAGGCTTCCTTAGTGCACCAGAAGATCTCCTTATGATAGAAGTTGGTTGGACTTCTGGAGTTTCAAATCTCTCTGGCTCTGCAGCTTTCTTGGCCTTGTATTTCTTGTAAGTCTCATAAAGTGTTTGTTCTTTCCATTTGGAGACTGAGGCCTTTGAACCATAGCCATTTGCCACTAACTCTTCTATGATCTCAGCTCTTTTGGCTTTCCTCTCATTCTCTGTTGCTAGTCTATCAGACAGCATCTGAGCTCTTCTTGTCAGTTCTTGTGTAGAGAGTCTTTTGAGAGCCACTTGTTTGGATTTGGAGTTCTTGGTTATGAATGTTATAAGCTGTGCCCTTGATCAGTTTTTCTTGGAAGTTCAGATCATCTCTAGTCTCTAGGCTGTTCCATACTTTGTCTTCTTTTGCCTTCTTTTGCCTTCTTTGCAGCCTCTTTTAAACTTTTCTCCAGTAGTTCTTTCGACATAGCAATGGGAGTAGGGTTTAAAACAGTTGTGGAAGTTGTTGTAGGCAAAGGAATGGAAGTAGGTTCTCTATCAGGTGCCTTAGAAACTTCTGATGTTGGTTTTGGAGGTAAAACTGCTGATGAAGTAACTTGACTCACAACTACTGAAGGATTGTCTTCAGCAGTTTGAATAATGGGATCAGCAGTTTCCTCTGATGCCTTAGATGACAAGAACTCTTGTGCTACTTCTTTTCCTGGTCTTTGTGTTGGTTTTTCAGCTTCAGGGTCAGGAGTTTGTCTTGTTGTAGCAACTTCAGTTTCTGGTTCCTTAGTCTTCTCCCCCTTTTTGGCTTCATCCACTTCTGGAAGCCTCAATGAGTGAGAAGTTGCAGCAGACAACCTTGCTAGTTGATCTTGAGTTTGATCCATCTTCTTGTTCAACTCAGCAAGTCTTGAATTTATCAACCCAAACTGGTTGTTAGCCTTTAACTCCCAAGCAGTTGTGAATGGTTTGAGTTGATCAATGATAATTTGTTTCATTGTCTGGAACAGGGGACCATCTGGGCTGCATAGTTGGTTCAGGTCTATGCCAGTGAGCCCAGGGAATTGGGTAGGTTGTTTTTGTGAAGGGGGGCTTTTTGGGTGATCCTCAGATTTCTCTGAAGATGCCACTTGTGGGGATTTTTGGGCTAAGTGGTCTTTAACCTGATCTTTGGTGACCAGCTTCTTGAGCTTGGATACCTTAGATGCAGGACCTTCAATCTCAACCGTCAATTCTGTTTGTGGAATGTTTGATTCATCATCCTAGCTAATGGAATCATCTGAATCCCTGATAGTGTCCTCAGAGAGGGCAGGATCAGTTATATCATGAGCTAGTCCCAAACTAGTAGTCTCATGAACCTCTTTGTCTTCGAACTGAGGTTTTCCTACTTCAGGCACTAGGCCTTCATCAGTAGTTGCCAAATTTGAGGTCTTAGCAATGTTACTACTGTCCTCAAGTTCACCACTGGGTGATAAGTGAGTAGTAGCAGCCTCAAAAGTACCAAGAGTTTCTAAGTTTGGGCTTATAAACTCTGGTCCATCCTCATCTCCCTGGTTTGGGCTAATAAGGTCCACATCCATGTCAAGTGGAGAAGGCATCTCCCCAATTTGATGTGTTGCTGGGGGAGTGACATGTGTTGGATGGGTTCTTTTTAGTCCTGAGAGAAGTTGGGCTATTTCTATGGTTGTATGGGAAGGTTCAGGTTCAGTAGTTGTAATGGGTAGGTGTTCAGTAGTTTGGATGGGTTCTGGTTCTGGTTCAGCAGTTTGAAAGGATGGGTCAGTAGTTACAGGTTTCTTAAATCTTTTTCTTTGGAAAATCACTGTAACTGGTTTTCTTTTAGGAGGTGGAGAAGGAGTGTGCCGAGAGGATGTTTCAGCCACATCCTTATCAAGTGGAGATTGCACATCAGCAGTTTCAGGTTTCTCCACTTCCTGAACTGTCTTTTTCAAAGGTTTGGTTTGTTTTTGTTTTTGTTGTTTTGGCTTTTTGGTTTTCTTTTTGGGTTTGGAAGATGTGGGTTCCTTGGGGATGGGTTGTTCTTCCCCTTGGTCATCTTCTAGCACAAGTGCTGGTTTGTTGTGCCTAGAGAATACCTGTGAGGTTAATGGGTTTAAAGTTGTTGTTTCACCCACAAGTACTCCCTCTCCAAGTTCTTTTATTATGCATTGCATAACAAATCTTGGGTACAACAAAAACTTCTTTTTATCATTTTCATGGTGTAAAACCAATTCATTGAAAAACAGTTTTGATGCCTTAAAAGGTGTTTCATTTATGATTGAATGAAAGATTGGTTGAAAAGTAGAAGACATCTGATCTATTGACCCAGTTTTTGGACTTAGACACATTATAATATAATGAAATAACAGTTTATATTTTGGGTCAAAATATTTCTTATAAACTGTTGCTTGTGCCAAAGTACCTTGATAACCACATTCTGTCATGGTTAGATGGATATCTGAGTTTGGAATATGCTCAGGAGCATTAGAATCCTTCAAACCAAGCCTGATGCTTAGTGTTTCCGGTGATATGGCCATCAGTTTCCCTTTTATAGAAGATTTGAGGGAGATCACTTCATTATTAACCGTCACCGTCTCTGTGTTAGCCCAGAACTCATTGAGAGTTTCTTCATGAATGGGTGGATCGATGGTGAAAGCTTCATAATATTGGGATTTCATGATGAGATCAATGATTTCATCATACTGGGACCAGGCTTCATCTTTCACAAAGTAGCTTCGTTGATTATGTCCCTGTTTTAACACGAGAGCCATTGCTTGTTTGATCGAACAGTATTTTTAGGTTTAGAGAAGGGGTTTTGGTTTTGATTTGAGAGAGAGAGAGAGGGAATTTTGCTTTTTGAATGGATAAGTGTTTGAAAAAGGTATTTATCAGAAGTTTTTAACCGACTAGGTCAAACTTCTGATGAGTGAAAAGTCTGTTTTACCCTTTTTAATGAAACTGCTGATGAAGAAGGTTTCTTCATCAGTGGTTTTGGTCTTCTCTTCAGCAGTTTCAACTGCTGATGAAAATGACTTTTAAAACACTTAAATAACTTCTGATTCTTATCAGTAGTTATTTCCATTTTGAAAATTTCCCATTTTTCTTAAAAATTGTTCATCAGTAGTTTCTCTTTCTCAAATATGGTCTTCAGAGGTTTGTGACAGATAAGTATGTAAGTGAAAATAAAATATGTGCAGAACTAAAAAGTGAAACACTTACAGACTTTCTTCCAAGTTTAACATCCCAAGCATGGATACTAACCTCTGAAAAGTTGTTGAATCAAGGGGTTTGGTGAAAATGTCAGCTATTTGATTAGCTGTTGTGACATGCTTCACCTCAATCTTGCCCTTTTCATAGCAATCTCTTATGAAATGATACCTGATTTCAATGTGTTTAGTTTTTGAAAACTGAACAGGATTTTGAATGATGCTAATGGCAGATTTGCTGTCTACTAAAAGTGGAGTCTTGGTCTCTTTGATTCCATAATCAAGCAGTTGATATTGGAGCCATTGTATCTGTGAAGTACAGCTTGCAGCAGCAATGTATTCAGCTTCAGCTGTTGAAGTTGCCACAGATGTTTGTTTCTTTGATTGCCAGGACACCAGACAGTTTCCTAAGAATTGACAACCACCAGATGTTGATTTTCTTGACATCTTGCACCCTGCATAGTCACTATCTGAAAAAGCAGTTAACTTGGTATTGCTTGAAGCAGGATACCAAATTCCTAAAGTAGGAGTTCCTTTCAGATATCTGAAGATTCTTTTGACTGCAATTAGGTGTGATTCTCTTGGTGCAGATTGGTATCTAGCACAGACACAAGTTGAAAACATGATATCTGGTCTAGAAGCAGTTAAGTACAAAAGAGAACCTATCATACATCTATACATGGTTTGATCAATATGTTTCCCTTGATCATCTGGTTCAACTTGTGTGATTGGTGTCATGGGAGTGGAACATGTTTTACAGTCTTGTAAAGAAAATTTGTTCAATAATTCTTTAACATATTTTGATTGATGTATAAATGTTCCATTTGATTGTTGCTTGATTTGCAGTCCCAAAAAGTACTGCAATTCTCCCATTGTACTCATTTCAAATTTTGATTGCCTGAGTTTCTTAAAATCTTCACACAGTTTTGAGTTTGTTGAACCAAATATGATATCATCGACATAAATTTGAACAAGTAAGACATGATTTCCAACATGTTTTATGAAAAGAGTTTTATCAATGGATCCCCTTGAGAAGTGATTCTTAAGTAAAAAGTTTGAAAGTGTTTCATACCAGGATCTTGGAGCCTGTTTTAGCCCATAAAGAGCTTTGTCAAGTCTGTAAACCCAATCAGGATGAGAAGGATCCTCAAACCCTGGAGGTTGACAGACATACACTTCCTCTTTTATTTTTCCATACAAAAATGCACTTTTGACATCCATTTGATAAACTTTAATGTTGTTGGAAATTGCATAAGCTAAAAATAACCTGATAGCTTCAAGTCTTGCAACTGGTGCAAAGGTTTCATCATAATCAATTCCTTCCTCTTGGGAATAACCTTGTACCACCAATCTTGCTTTGTTCTTGATGATCATACCAGCCTCATCTGATTTGTTTCTGAAGACCCATCTTGTTCCAATTGGTTGCTTGTCTTGAGGTAAGGGACAGATTTCCCAAACCTGTTGTTTCTTGAATTGAAGCAACTCTTCTTGCATTGCTTGCACCCAATTGTTGTCTTTGAGGGCTTCTTGATATTTCTTTGGTTCCAACTGAGAGATGAATGCTGAGAATAAGCAAAAGTTGGAAAGCTGGTTTCTTGTTAGTACCCCTGATGCAATATCACCCATGATTTGATCCAATGGATGATCCTTGTGTTCAATCAGTTGTTGTAAACCTGTATTGGATGATGGCTCTACAGGTTCTTCAAATAAACCACTGAGATTGATAATATCTGGTTCAGCTGTTATTTGAACTTCAGGAGTTTTAGGTTCAGCTGAATCAGTAGTTTCAAAATGTTCATCAGTAGTTCCTCAAGTTGAAGCTATTGAAACTTCTGAAGGTTTGATAGTTGATCTTTTGACTGTGTTTGGAGTCCATGGTGCAGGACTATCATCTTCAAATCCTTGAAAACCATTTTGAGGAGGTTTGGATGATTCAACAGTCTTTTCAGGTCCGAAATGAAAGTTGTCAAGATCAAATAATTCAGCAGGATTTGCTGGAATAAGAGTGTGTTTTGATTCATTGAACTTGACATTCAGTGTTTCTTCTACTATCTTGGTTCTTGAATTGAAAACTTTGTAAGCTTTTCTCAAAGGAGAGTAACCAAGAAAATAACCTGTATCAACTTTTGCAGCAAATTTTGAGATAGAGTCTTTGATGTTGAGGATAAAACATTTACACCCAAAAGCCCTGAAGAAGGAGATAAGGGGCTTTATGCCATGAAGAATTTCATAGGCAGTCTTGGTATGTCTCTTGTTGATAAGAACTCTATTCTGAACATAATATGCAGTGTTGACTGCTTCAGCCCAAAAATACAAAGGTAGGCCTGAATCAGCTAACATTGTTCTGGCTGCTTCAATTAAGGTTCTGTTCTTCCTTTCTACCACACCATTTTGTTCAGGAGTTCTGGGAATGCTGAACTGTCTAACAATCCCTTTAGACAGACAGAATTCATCCAGAGTTTTGTTCCTGAACTCTGTCCCATTGTCACTCCTGATGACTTTGACAGATAGAGAATATTGCTTCTCAACTTGTAGAATGAAGAACTTGATGATTTCAGCTGCCTCATCCTTGGAATATAAGAAGAAGACCCATGTGAATCTTGAGTAGTCATCAATGATGACCAAGCAGTACTTCTTCTTACCAAGGCTCATAATCTTGACTGGTCCAAATAAGTCCATGTGGAGTAGTTGAAGACATGCAGTTGTTTTAGATTCTTTAATAGACTTATAGGAGGACTTATGCTGTTTACCTTTAAGACAGGAAACACAATGTTCTTTGCACTGATATTCCTTCAAAGGTAGACCTCTGACCAAGCCCATTTTTGTGACTTTATAGATGGTTTTAAAGTTCACATGGCCAAGTCTCCTGTGCCAGAGATCATTTTCTGAAGTTGATGCCTTTGAGAAGAAACAGGCAGTCTTGTTCAATACATTGTCTTTTTCAATGTCCACTGCATAGACATTGCCACACCTTTTGGCAATCAGCAAAGTATGATCTTCAATAATCTTCTCTATCAACTTCTGGCCTTCTGGTGATATGATCTTGCATGCTGTCTTGGTGAAAAAGGAAGAATATCCTTTGTCACACATTTGTGAGACACTCAGCAAGTTGTACTCAAGGTTTTCAACCAGATTGACCTTGTCAAACTGCATTTTGCCTGAGGATACATTGCCATATCCTAGCACATATCCCTTGACATTGTTCCCAAAGGACACAGATCCTTCTCTTTGACTGATAAAATTGTTTATCAGGTATCTGCATCCAGTCATGTGCATTGAGCCTCCACTATCCACATACCATATGCTATTCAAACCTCTGGAGACCCTCTGCACAAGATAGCAAATTAGTTAGTTTTGGCAACCCAAGCCAGTTTGGCTTTGGGTTTGCTCTTGAGAACAGGTGCAGCTTGTTGTGGACCAATTTTAGAAATCCATGTCTTTTTGGCAATGGATTTGTCATTAAGAACAATGGTGGGTTCTTTTTGATTTCCACCAACAACTTTGCTCATCAGAAGTTTAACCAGGTTTATCAAATCTTTAACTTCAGCAGTTTGTGAAACTGCTGATGAGTTAGGTGTAACTTCTGAAGATGAACTTTGAGAGGATGACTTTTGTTGAGATAAAAGCCTCTTCTTAGAAAGGGTTTTGTTTGATTGTTGTTTGTTGGGAAAGAAAGTATTTTCAAAATTTTGTTTCATCTGCTTTCCCACAATCAGTTGTTGTCTTTGTTTATTTAACTGATTTACCTTTCCATATCTGCAAAGTTCAGTTATGTGGTTAAACAGACCACATATTTCACATGCTTTTGCCTTCTCTTTCTTTTTAGATAAATCAAGAGAGCTGGAAGGCAATTTACTGACAAAATCAGCATTTTGAAATAGGTCATCAGTAGTTTTCAGGGTCTCAACTCCTGATGTAGTTGAAACTGCTGATGGCTTATTGTCAGTAGTTTTAACTTCTGCAGTACTTTCCTTTTTGAGAAAGTTCTGATGGTAGGATGTGCATTCCTCCATTTCAGAAGTTTGAATCAATTTCATCCCATCATTATCAGTTTTGTGGGTGAAATCTGTTGGTGATTCAGTGTGGGTATACCCAATGCCAAACTTAACATTTGCTGCAGTTTGTTTGTTAAGCAGCATTTGGTACCCTTTACAAGACTCAACCCATTTTTCACAATCAACCTTGGTGTCAGCAAGCTCTTGTCTGACTTTTCCTAGGTTGTCTATCATTGTTTTAATCTGTGCTTGGGTTTCAATGGATTTATCATTCAGTTTAGAAATTTCTTTGTTTTTCAAAACAATTTTTCTTTCTAAATCACACTTCATCTGTGTGTATTTTCTTTCCATATCATTGGATTTGCCTTGTAAATGCACATTAGTTTCTCTAATTAAAGCAAAAGATTCTTTGCAAGATTTAGTGCAAAGCTTTAACAGAGATTGTTGTGATACCTGTGTGAGAGCAGAATTTGAAGAGTATCCTTCAAAAGCCATTAAGGCAAAGTTCTTTCTGCCATTATCAGGTTCTCCCCAGTTGACATCATAGACCTTATTGTCTGCATCCTGACTGCATTCTGATGTGTCATAAGGAAGACTGCTCCAGTCAACATACCCTGATGTAAATAAGCTTTGTTGCTGAGGGGGTTGTTGAGTTTGTGCAGGTTGTTGAGCACTTGGAAAAGGAGGCATCAACTGCTGTTGTTGCTGAGCAGGCATCTGAACATATTGTACTTGTGGCACATATTGAACTTGTGGAGCTTGTGCCTGTACAAAATGAGCACTACCTTGAGTTCCATTATTCCTATTATATGAGGGGTTAAATTGATTTCCAGACATGGGTTGGTTGTAGCTAGAGCTTCTACACTCTCTAGCAAAGTGTCCCAACTTTTGACACTTATGACATCTAAGTTTAGATTTGTCAAAACCAACTTTTGTTGAGTTATTTAGTCCTGGAAATTTCCTTCCTGACCTTTTATAAAATTTGTTAGTTTTTAAGCTTAACAACGCCAGTTGGTGCAATATTTCCATTTCTTCTAAGTCATCACTGCTAAAATATTTTAAATAATCCATGATGAAACACATGTTGTCAGCAGTTTGACTCAGTTCTTCATTGTCATAAGCTGGGAAAGATCCATCTGACGAGATCCCAGCTGTTATGTCAATGTGGTCAAAAGAACCAAAATTATTAGAACAGGATGGTGAGTCTTGTCCTAATAAGGCTGTGCTACCTGGAGTATAGTCATCAGCAGTTTTACCAGATTCTTGCAACTTTTTCTTTTGATTGATTTCTCTTTCAAAAATTAGTAATTTACCATGTAACCTAGTTAGGTTCAAGGTGTGAAAATCTGAACTTGTTCTGAGGACTATAGAGTAAGTTTCCCATTTTGAAGGTAAAGACCTTAAAAATCTATGCAACATAGACTCATTTGAATAGGTCTGATTATTAATTTTTAACTCAGAGATGAGTGAAGAAAATCTTTCAAACTGTTGTGTTAAAGTTTCACCCTCTATGTGAGTAAAAGTTTCATATTGTTGAGCCAATATTTCTCTAATGTTGGCTATCACCTCAGCAGTTCCTGCAAACTGCTCTTTTAGGCAATCCCATAGCTCTTTGGCACTTTCACAATGTAAAAGCCCAGCATATATTTCGTTTGGGAGAGCCATAGCCAACATGGAGAAAGCTTTTGCATCAAGCTCAAACTTTTGGAAATCTTCCTCCGTGTAGTCTTTTGGATCTTTTGGTCTTTCAGTCTTTCCCTCTGGATCAGTTATCACTGGTTTGTGAGGTCCAAAAACTACAGACCTCCAACATCCAGTATTTGTTTGAGAAATAGTGTGTGCCAACCTTTTAGACCATATGTTATATTCATTTCTGACTAACATAGGAGGTTTGTTGGCAGATCCAGTATTGTAGGGGTCCATTTTTAAGAAGTTTGAATTTGTCAATGCTTCTTTAAAGTGATGGATGAAAAAGTGAGCCTTTTATCCTTTATTGAATATCAATAAGAGCCTGTGTCTGAATCTTCAATTTGTTAGATTGATTTTGATCAGATTAACCAGTTGCTCTGATACCAATTGTTGGATCAGTGGCTTATGTTAAGAACACTTATGTGTATCAGATTCATATATGAGTTAATAAGCAGCGGAAATAACAAGTGTTCTAAAGATTAAAAGATCACTTTTAAGATGAGTTATTACTCCCCCTTGACTGAATAATAAATGAGAAACAATAAATACAGTTAAGTATAAAGCAGTAAAGCAGTTTATGTTTCTCAGATGTGAAATGGATTATAAGTTCAAAGCTTGAAGGATTTCAATTTAGATCAAAGGAATTACACAAAATCACATATATAAAATAGATGAACAAACTCATCTATTTATAGACCAATGTACTAAACCATTGTCTGAAGTAATCTAAGATATTTTACAAAGATATTATCCTAAGATAAGCTTACAACAGCCTGTACATTGAAACTTGAAATCACGACTTTAACAAAACAATATAATAATAAAACTGCTGATCTTCAGTCGGTTAGAAGCTTCTGAACACAAAGTGCTGATGAGTGACAAACTGCTGATGAGTAGTTTGTCTTCAGTAGTTCTTCAGTGAAATGTCTGGTTAGACTTCAGAACTTCTGATGAGTTACTCTTCAGTACTTTGCATATCTGTTCTTCAGTACTTCTTCATTCTTCTTCAGCAGTTCTTCCTATACTTAAGCAGAATATGAATTTGGACTAAGGTTATCAAAAGGTGGTTTCTTCAATCCTCTTTGTCCCAACACAGCATAATCCATAGCTTTAAAATTTCACTCTCAAAAATATTTCATATAACATCTAACATATATTATATATGAAAAAGTTACCGAAGATAAGCATTCTGATGATGGTATCCACAAGTCAGTACTACCCGTGTCAAAGATCACACTAAAGCTCTGAGGCGGGGTGCCAATGCTGATCTCGCCAAAGTATTGAACATCTTGATAGTTCTTTAGTGCTACTATATCAGACCTTCCAGTAACTTGAAGATCATCAAAATTTGTTCCATACTTCTTAATGAGTGCGTTCAAATAATCATAGTCGTCATCATCATCAAATCTCGCTTTTTTCAAGCGTATTCTAACAAGACCGTCAGTTGACGTGCTAAAGACGAGAGTATGCAAAAGGGTTGAAAGGTACACGAAAAGTGCTATGATTTCCAGTGTTCTTCCCATGGCAAAACTACAAAGTCAATCTACATTTAAATAAGGTTAGCCATGTGTAAATTTATTTTAAACTCGTCACAATCTACCAATGATCTAAAACCATTCTATAAACTTTACTTTGAATTTAACTTGTCGAACAACTGTGAAATTAAATACAGTTTTTTAACTTTCATTTTTTATGGCATTAGTTAATTGCTTTGTGTGGAGAGCACTAAACAATTGGATTCCGACCGCAGAAACACTAGCGTACAGGGGGGTTCACGTGGGTGACGGCTTTTGTAAAAGATGTGGGCTTGAACTTGAGACGGTAGAGCATATTCTCGTGTCGTGTGTGTGTGGGCGAGAGCTTTATGGTGGAGCATTGGGGAGTGGCTAAAGATCCAAGAGCTCAAGAATGGTGACTCACTGAATCGGCTACTTTGCTGCAGTTGGAATCAAATTGGTGTCAGCAACAAGAGATCGAAGGCGACGAATGCAGTAGTGTTGTTTGTATGTTGGAAAATATGGCTGAAGAGGAATGATAAAATCTTTAATAATAGGGATGTCACCACACCGGCATTGGTCGAAGAAATCAAATTGGAATCATATTGGTGGATGGTTAAACGGGCGAAGATGTCGGACCTAGACAAAGCGGCTTGGTGGGATTTTGCTGTATTCGACAACGGTTAAATGCTTTCATAGTGGTATAGGAGTTGAAAGGTGATTTCTGATTGTAATTGTTACGTTTTCAGTTGTGTAGTGTAGTAACGACCCAGGTAGCCACTGGCTAAATGTGCCTGGGTGATTGTGGGTGTAATTAGGGGTGTAAATGACACCTAGCGGCTCGAGATCGGCTCGGGATCGGCTCGGTAAAAAGCTCGAACGAGCCGAGCCTTAACGAGCCCGAGCCTGAAATATGGCTCGTTTAGTTATCGA
Organism: Ambrosia artemisiifolia; assembly: GCA_032199755.1. NCBI lineage: Eukaryota > Viridiplantae > Streptophyta > Magnoliopsida > Asterales > Asteraceae > Ambrosia > Ambrosia artemisiifolia. Next base: position 19,684,239 of record CM063515.1, on the reverse strand, counting down.
GCCCGAGCTCAAGCCCTAGATACAAAGCTCGATTGGGCTCGCGAGCCTAATCGAGCCTTAACGAGCTAGAGCCCGAACCCGAGCCCGAGCCTAAGTTATAGCCGAGCCTAAGTTATAGCCTTAACGATTGGGCTCGCGAGCCTAAGTTATAGCCGAGCTTTTGCGAGCTCGAGCCGAGCTTTTGAGCTCGTTTGAGATTCTCAAATCACCTCGAGCCGAGCCGAGCCGAGCTCGAGCTTTGGATTTTGCTAGCGAGCCGAGCTCGAGCTCAAGATTGTAGGCTCGAACCGAGCCGAGCTCGAGCTCGAGCTTCACAAAACCTTAACGAGCCCGAGCCGAGCCCAGTCAGGCTCGGGCTCGGCTCGGCTCGTTTACACCCCTAGGTGTAATGGTTGTATTGGTGAAATAAAATTTCCGTTTGGCCGTTCAAAAAGAAAAGTTAATTTAAGGGGTAGTATTATCTTTACTACTCCCTCCGTCCCAATTTAAATGTCCTACTTCTAAAAACACACATTTTAAGAAATCTTTTGTTTGTATGTGGTAAAATGACAATAATATCCTCAAAAGTGGTGATTGTGTTTTGTCTTTTATGGGCAAAACTAGAAATTACATTTCCATTTTTGGAAAGGGACATATAATTTGGGACAAACAAAAAAGGAAAGAAAGACATTTAAATTTGGACGGAGAGAGTACATTATTAAACATACTCGATGGTTATAAAGGTAGTCTCACTCACATTTAAAGATGACATGTGAAGAGTTTCTTGCTCCACAGCCAATCACTTATGAAATACTTTCAATATATTACCCCCTCCTCGCAAAACCCACTAGTACATTATGCCCATTCACATTAATATTCTTATCATAAACACATCCACATTAATCAGGTGCCAATGCTTCACTAAAGCTTTCATGTTTGACCACCATTAGAAAAAAGTTCTCTACTTGAACTTACGGTTGGGATTTACAAATCAAAATGTCAATATAACATACCTGCAAGATTAAGTTGTCACTTCTACGAGAGAAAACATAGCTTAATTTGAAATTAACTGCTTGTAGTTCGTGACCATAAACAAATGATAAGTGATTAACGTAGTTTGAACTAAAAAGTAGAAAAATTCCACATGCACGTTTACAAAGCTAGGTAAAAAACAATGAAAAAAAAGACGTTAAGCCTTCTTTACTTCCATACAAAATATGGTTTTTGTTATTTGTTACAAGCTAAATGTCATTGTCAATGTTTTCCATGAAGGGACATGTTACTAATATCAATTATCAACTTTGTGAAGGAATAATTAATTATTATGATCTAGGTAATACTAAAGGGTATGTAACAAGAGAAGCATAATTAAAAAAGAAAAAAAATAAATGGTTGATGAACGAGATCAAAATAAAGTATCAGTGAGGAAGCTTACGTACTAACCAACTTATTTGAATTGAGTTTATGTTATTTGTTTCAAGCTAAACGTACTACCAACATGTTAAAGATATTAATTAAGCATATTAAATAAATTATTATTACCGTGTAGGGTAACCCAACTCGACTTCTTTTGATTGAAGGAAAGCTCACTTACGTATATCAAAATAACCCATTGTAGCAATAGGTAAATTTATGTCACAAATGCTATGATTCCGATAAGAGAGTTCCTTGGAGATTAAAACAATAACAAGGCATAGTTGAAATCATGTTCGCATTGTGCATCCACCGTACGGTATATCATGAGATGATTGATAAACTAACAAAAACAAGTGCCAAATTATAAACTCTCGTCTCGGCAACATCGCATGGGTTTCCTTCTTATGGATCATTCTACAACTATTTTTCGTTGAACGTAATAAAATGTTACAAACTCGAAATGGTTTGTGGTTCGTAATAGACATCGTAATTGAATATAATGTTACCTGTCGCAATGCGTGAGAATTCTGAGCAGTAAAATACCAATATAAATTTATTTTACGTTAATTTGATTATTTGCTTTATTTTAGAAGATTTTAGTTTTCAAAGCTTTACAAACCAAGGTTTTGTTTGTTTTTGAAGAGATAAAAGGTTCGCAGTCTGCTGACCACATCTACAGGAGAACAGGTAGACCAAAGGTCTGTAGTCTGCAAGAGGAAGACTATTTGTTTGTTAACGTCTACAGCGTAACCTAAAATCATAACCCACCATAATCATAACCCACTACAACCCACATAACCATAACCCACAACTTACCATAACCACCGAAAACCAAGACAACCCACCATAACCATAATCAACCACAACCCACCATAACCATAACCAACCACAACCCACCATAACCATAACCCACCACAACCTACCATAACCCACCACAACCCACCATAACCATAACCCACCGTAACCATAACCAACCACATACAATCTTAGGACATCAGTTTCTAGAGCCAACTAATAATTTAAGTTGATAGCTTGCAATCTCAAAACGAATCACAGTAATACCAATTCTACACATCATCCTCAAAATAATCATACCAATTAATATCCATAAACGGAACAACTAAACCACTGTCCATAACCAACCACTTAAGAGAGAGAGAGAGAGTGCGCTATGTGGGGACGGAGTGGGAGGGAAGAGGAAGGAGAAGACGAAAGGGAGGAGGGGACGGAGGGGGGAGGAGAAGGCGGCTGCGAAGGGTGGAGGGGCAAAAAAGGCGACGGAGGCGGAAGGGGGGCGGAAGGGGAGGGAGGAGAAGGCGGCGGAGGGGGAAGGTGAGGAGAAGGCGGCGACGGAAGGTGGAGGGAGGGAGGAGGAGAAGAAGAAGGATGTCTGAGGAAGAAGAAATAAAGAAGAAAAAAGAAAGGAGAAGAGGTGAGAAATCTTTGGAAGACTTTGGTGTATGTCTGCACCAAGAAGAGGTCAAAAGACCTTTTTAGTGAAATGTCTTCCAAAAAACAAATAATCTGCAGACCTCAAACGTCTGCGCGTCGCAGAAAAAAGAGGTCAGAAGTACTTCGGGAGGAAAACAAACACCACCTAACAAACGCTAGCTCACCCAAAGCGACAAGCTAATTTGAACAATTTTTTTTTTCTAAAATTTTATTTTGGTTAACTATTAGTGTTGATGTTGAAACCATGTATTAATTTTTTACTAATTTTTAGGACCTATGAGTGTGGTGAGACCATTATACCAAACAAAAAATAGACGTAAAAACGTTGAACCAATAAATTTAGGATTCTACAAGTTACATATTAAATTTTTGGTTCTTACACTCTATTTTCATAAGAAACTAGTTTTTTGTATGCAATCCGAAGAAAACTTGAACTTTAAACGAGACAAGCATAGTACATTAATATAATATGACGAACATGGAGTTTAGGGTTTTGTCATACCGTTGATCAAGCTTATGATCCACCTGAAAGACACGAATTCACATGAAACTCTAGAGCGAGTGTAAGTACATGTATATGTCATAATGCATAACTTGCTTTTCAAATATAACAATTGAATCAACTAGTTACGTGATCTTATGTTTCTATAGAAGATTCATACGTGTTACTCTCTCACACTAGATTTGAAACTGTGTGATTTGCCCCTTGTAATGTTGTCATCGGTTCTCTTTCTTTCTCATAATTTTGTATGCTAGTCTAATCGGACTTAAAAGTGGTGACATTAATTTTTAGTATGTATATTTATCGTAAGAGTACCTACATTAGATAACACATGAGTAAAGAGTTGCTACGTTAAGATGGTGTGGAGTGTTTATGGATAGGTGAAGACGTGGATCCATCGTTGTTCACCATTTATTTACATGACACACGTAATAAAAGGAGATGATATTTATAATTAAACTAGCTGATTACCCCGGGAGGGTCCCGGGGTTGAAAAATATAATCATTCTAATAATACTAATAGTAATAATTATTACTCTTGTAATTAAATAAATAAAAAATAACCTTGCTATAAGGTGACACCATGTGTTGCAGTGTTACACGATTCTTTCTCCTAGTTTCTTTTGATGAAATATACTTATCCATCTTTACAAAAGTAAAATTCCAATGATAGCATGACGATTGGGCTGAATTTCAACATCGTAGATAAAAAGCTGGTTTAAAAGAAAAAACATTATCAATGAATAACCTGAACACTTTGTGTTTTTTTTTTCCTGTATGAACGAAACCCCACAAAAAATAGTCGTTTTTTTCTCCGTTTTTTATATAGCACTATGGTACTCGTTAGAAAGATAATAAAACGCTCGTTAATTTGGTGTAATTTTTTTCTTTGAAAAATCTCGTATATAAAAGATATTAACGTTTAAAAATTATGGGAGAAAATATGAGAGAGAGAAATTTAAATTTGTTTTTAAATTATTTTTTTCTAAAATAACTCAATCTCTTTTAGGGTTTTATCTTTTTCTTCTTTTTTTTATTAAAAAATCGAAATAATTCAAAATCACTAAAATCTTTCAATTATGATGCCACGTGGCATTTTCATGGAGAGGTTGAAGCCACCATTGCACGCCACATCAACAACGTTCAATTCTTTTATATATATTAATAGATTATATTCGGTTTTTATTTGTGTTTGTTAGGTAATAAAACATGAGATCCTTATCAAACTAAACTTGTCCCACATATATACGTTAGTAGGTTTCTAAAAGACATACATATGGTCGTTAGGTAACTAAAACATGAGATCCTTATAAAACCTAACTTGACGTTTTCTCAAGCTACAAACACATGTTACCAAAACATACACAGGTCACAATGCATGTGTTAGTAAAGGGGCAGGAAGGTGTAGTCTTAATGTTTTTTTTAACATGTTAGTGATGTGTTAATATGTGTTTAAGGATTACAACTAACATGGTTTAAAGGGCTCATGTGGCATACGTTATTAATATGATGTTCACAAATTAACGTGATAATTATTTAATATTTTATTTCTTGTATATATATATACTAGCTTAGTACCCGTGCGATGCACGGGATTCCCACTATCTTATTTTATAACTAATATAACTTATTATTCCTTTTCAAGTAAGTTACGTTTTCATTTGATTATTGAAATTTTTAGATTAACGATTATTTTTCGGTCTAAAGTTTGGCATCAGATGGGTCTTTCTTAGGATTGAACCGTCTCACTATTCGGGTCAAAGAGACACTAAGCATTATTCATACAGCTGCTGAAGAGCTCGCATGAAGTACAAAACCAACCCTGGATAGCGTAATCAGGATCCAAAATAATCAATTTGCTCAAACCAAACTATAAGATCCACCATATAAATGGTCTTCGCTTGTTCGGTTTCTAATCTGTCACTAAAGTTTTTGATAGTGTGATCATTTTGTCTTCACACACTAAGCTGTATACTGCTGGAAGACTACCAAATTATATTAGCAAGAGTCTTAAACTAAACATACCACATGAAGTAACATTTAAGTTTTAACCCAAACAAACATGGCAAAAAATTGAAACTTAACATAGTTATATAATAGTTTCTACGCAATATAAAAACCCAATAAGCCTTCATCCTTTTCATATCTTAAAAGATACTTCCATCCTTCAATTAATCCAAGTTTCTTCATGCACGTTTTCCATGAACAAATAGCAAACCTGACACCCTTTCCTGAAGATTCAGCTCGAAGTTTGGCGTTGAAGTAAATTTGATCTTCAAAATGTAGACGAATTTTTTCCCCATGTTCAAATTCCGCGCTTTTGCCAAACGTCATAGGAAATCTCTGAAATAATAAATAAGTACAAAATTTAAAGCATAATAGAAATATGATTAAATTGTAATTATGAGTAATAACAATTAATTAGAAATATTGAAATGAGGTATTACAAAATTGCTGGTAATATATTTTTCAAGCTGTATATTAGCAACAGGTTCAACATCATCATAGTCGTCAACTATAATGCCATGCAAATTTTCAGAAGCAGTAGATTCATCACTTGAAATGCTGATTACTTCAATAGGATCAATAACATGAAAGTGGTTAATATGATGAGATTAAAATAAATTGTATTCTTGTAATAAAGTGAATATATTGTTTTGTTTGAATAGAATTGTACCTTCATTGTTTGATTTGTTGTAATTTGCTACAGAACTGCTTTCAGAAGTAGTAATAAATCCGTGAACCATGTTGAGTTTGTTTGTAAAGTTTCTGTGAGAACAACATATTACAACAGAAAAAATATACAAACCATCAGACAACCACAAATTTTACGGGACTGGTAAAGGCTTCAATATAAAGTGCAGTGTTAAAGGATTATTGCTAATTCTTTATCAGACTGAATGTATGGCAGCTCAATTACTTATATCTGTAACTGGAGTTACACAGTCTACCATAGAAGAACAATCAATATTGTTAGTCAATAATGTCTAATTAATAACATCAATAGTTACTTGCTCAAAATATAGATACACACAAGGATTACAAAAGAACATTACATATTACGAATGATGTATTGTTATATATCATTGCAAAATCGTTTAACACAGTTCAAAACGTAGAAGCTTACCGAGCGGTTGTATTATCAGAAGCTTATAATCGAAAACAACATATTTAAAAATCGATTTAGAAACAATAAATTCCATAACATCAGACTTGATAAATTTGAACTCAAAACAACATATTTAAACTCAAAACAACATATTATCAATGATCTAAAAAAATTACCTGTTAGAAAATATGAAACTTACCGCAGACTTGTCTTATAACAGTTCTAATATCGATTTTTCTTGCATATGTGATAAAAACATTAGACTGAATTCACTTTATAAACAAATAGTTAATGAAAGTCATAGAGATATAAAGATAAATGGATAAGAACATATTGATTAATATGTTTAAAAATTAAATTCAAGTTGGTGATAAGAGATTTGTATTTGTTTTGGTGATAATCCAAAACATTCATTCTTTGACCGATCGGTTTTAGAGTCACAAGGATAAAAAAAGTCATAGAGATATAAAGATAAATGGATAAGAACATATTGATTAATATGTTTAAAAATTAAATTCAAATTGGTGATAAGAGATTTGTATTTGTTTTGGTGATAATCCAAAACATGCGTTTGACTTATCGGTTTTATAATCACAAGGAAAAGAACAAACCGGGTCACCCTACAAAACATGCAGCGACCAGTATTAGAACCCAGAATCCAAAACATCCAGCGACCAGTATTACTGCAGATCATTATGTAAATCTGCAGAGTCCCTTTATAAACTTGAGTGAAACCATTGAAACATACCATTAAACGCATGACACTAAGCCATTATAAAATCGAATACAAAGACGGCACCTATTGCGCTTAACATTAAATAAAATGACGTTCATGATACATATAAAAACAAAATTAAATTACTTTAAGTGTCTAAAGACTTCTTTGTAAACAACATTGCTCGTCTTATTCGTAGCTTCACCATTTTCGTCTAAAATTAGTACCTTTGCTCTGTATCTACTCTTTACTCTTGAAAGAGCAACATATAACTGTCCATGGGTGAATACAGGTTGTTTTAAAAACAAACCAACTCGAGCAAGTGATTGTCCTTGACTTTTATTGATCGTCATTGCGAAGCAAACACATATGGGAAACTGCCTTCTCTGGAACTTCAATGGAATTTTTTTGTCAGATGGTATCATAGTAATTCTTGGAATATAAGTTCGGGTTCCAATGGTACCTCATGATATTATTTCAGCCTCTATAACACGTTTACCAAGTGATTTAATTTGTAGCCTTGTACCATTGCACAATCCATTCTGTTGATCAATATTTCTTAACAGCATAACAGGAACACCAACCTTCAACAGCAAACGATGATTAGGCAACCCAGATGCTTTCAGTTTGTTTAGAACATCAGGAGAGTATACATCATCATTTATCTCGTCATTTCTCTCCTCATCGGGACAAAGACAATCCGAGCTCAAGTACTCTTTTTCTTCACCAGGAAATATAGATAGCAAACGATCATTAATCTCATGGACCACTTCATTTTTAGGAGCCAAAATTGCACGTTCACGAAAAAATTCAGGATTTGTGTAGTTTTGTAGAACATCTGGATAAACAAAATCAATCAGACTTTGAATCGGATCAGACGACGGCTGTATTAAGAGATCATCAGGAATTTCTATAATTGCTTCGCCATCGTTATCACCTCCAACCTTCCCTTCACCAATGTCCAACAACCATTTTGCAAATTCTGAAGTTTCTTTCAAATCACTCGCATTAGATCCAACGGTCAGCCTCATGTTCTTAGTTAACCTTAGCACCTTACATTTGTTCCATAAATAAGAAGAGCTTAAAGATGCATTAACAATTTGTTGCCTACTTCCGTTTGGAACAACGGGAAGGATTTGTCTAAAATCACCACCAAAAACAAAAACTTTTCCTCCAAATGGTGTCTCAGCATCTGTCGAATCACCAACATTGAATAAATCTGACATTGACCTATCAAGTGCTTCAATTGCATGCCTATGTATCATCGGAGCTTCGTCCCATATAATCAATTTAGTTTCTTTCAATAAATGAGCAATAGGACTGTTTACTGTGATGTTGCATACTGAATCTTCATTAACATTAATAGGAATATGAAAGCGGGAATGTGCGGTCCTACCTCCTGACAGTAGCAAAGATGCAATACCACTTGATGCAACGTTTAACACAATATCACCCCTACCTCGTATTGCAGTTGACAATGTCTTCCATAGATACGTTTTTCCAGTTCCACCATAACCATACACAAAGAAAATACCTCCTTTCTGACCATCTACAGCTTGCATAATTTCATCAAAAACTTTTCTCTGTTCATTAGTTGATGAGTTAAACATGGGATCAAATTCATTAACTAATTCTGTACGATCATAATTCAACTCCTCATTGATTAGACGATTCTGAGCGCAAGCTATTGATTGATCATCAGGAAAAGGCATACATGGAAATCTCTTTAAACTTGAGTTATTTCGTAGCAAATATTTTTCAATCTCAGACAAAGTCAAATTCTTTAGCTGTTCTTCGGTAAGCGATAAACCTAAAACATTGAAAAACGATATGCAATAGCTTAAAATAATATAAAAGCAAATACGTTCACAACAATAACTGTTTAAACTATAACTGTTTAAACTACATAAACATGGTCGAACTTTAATACAGCCAATGTCAATCAGTGGCTGATCTAACTGTTTAAACTACATAAACTGTTTCGAATTCATCAGCTTTAATCTACTTTCTTTTTATTAGTAAACAGTAGAGTGGCAGAACCGTTGGGCTTGTAATGGGTCAAGATGGGTATTATATTAAGGACAGTTAAAGGCATGTGAGATCAGGCTGAAAAACATGGACACTTTTGTCAATCAGTGGGTGATCTAATATAAATAACATGTAACAGTAAAAAAAGTTTATAATTGTACCTTGAACATTAGAATTTTTTTCTCGTGCATACAGAATTCCATCAGATAAAATTGTCCATGTTTGCTCCCAAACAAAATCTGGTCTCGAAAGAGTATTACACAAAAGCATTGTTCCAAACAAAGCATGAAGAAAACGACCATCCCCACTAAGATTTGCTTCTCTAATCGCCTCAATGTACTCCATATCATCATCTAGAAGTCCACGTGCAAAGCAGGCATCTCTGAATGTAGGAAATATTTCACCATTATAACTTCTAATATCCTCAAAGCATTTCGGTCCTTTCACTTTGTTAAGAAGAATCCTCAAAAATATTTAAGAATTATGTATAAGAATTATGGATAACATGAACAAAGTAATCAAAGAAATAGCAAGAATAAGAATCATATTAGTAATAAAATTTTAAACTGAAATCATACTATACTTACCTGGATAATATCAAACATCAAAACCTTTGTTCCTGAAAGCAATCAAAATAAGATTTATAAATATTGTTTCTAAAGTCAATGATGAACTAAACATGCACTAATATGCTGCCTGTGATAAAAGGAAATTTTCGACATGTGTTTGGGAGGGAAATTATCAAGTTTGACATATTAATTTTCGCATATTTTTCAATAGATAACATTGGATAGTTAGTTGTAAAGTAGTTTCAATAGATAAAAATGAATGATTTCGTGAATTGATTTGGAGGGAACAAATCGAAATACTAACATATTAATTTGTAAAGTTGTTTCAATAGATAACATTAGAGTTCTGCAAAAATATAGGAAAGATAGAAAAACTAACAAAAAAAACATTTAATATTTTATTAAAAGCTGATTACCAATAAGGAATTTTGGTGGTAAATTTTGAAATTTCAAATAGTACTTAAACTTATTGAACACAATAAACTTGATATAAGTTTGATAATAGTCAACTATTTGTCAACATGGTTTAGGCGATTCATGTAGGTGTTGAAATGCTAACTTGGTTTCTATGAAGAATGGATTACCTGGCGTTTCTAATGTTCATCATTTTTTCAAACAATAAGATAGAACATGTTGATTTTATACTACACGACAGTTTCGCAGTGGACTTTGTGCGCGTGCTCTCTGTTTATTGTTGACGCTCAAAAGGCTTTAATATAACAAAACCATTCACCATTTTATTCATGAAACATAAATTAGTCTAAGAACAAAAAGACAAAAGAAACAAACCAACAACGAAAAAAAACAAACATGTCCGAAATAAAAAACAACTACTAAAACATGTGGTGAATGGGAGCTCGATGGAAGAGCCTATTTTTCTTTCTTTGGAACCAACATCTTCTTCTTCGCACTTGCTCTGCTTGAACGCCTCTCATCTTTTGTATCTGCCTCAATTCCATCCTCTTTCTGATCTGCCTCAATAACATTAGGAACTGTTGGATCATCCTCTTTGTAAACCTCTTCCAGGTTTCTTTTAAGATCACCATGTTTATTTTTATGAGCATCTTCAGCAACAGCAGACATTGGAGTGACATTTTCGTCCGTTGAAGATTGCGCATCCTAAAAATAGAAAAATGAATGTAAATGAATGTCATCTACTAATATATATACCAAATACAATTTAAGATAAATATCACCTTCAACGAAACTTGCGTGTTCTGCTGATCACCCGGCGAAGCACCATTTATGTCATCAACATCATTCTGTATTATTTAAATATAACATGTAAATACTATTGCACTATCATACAACATCAAATATGCATGGAGAGTGTAAATATAACTGAATTAAAAAGATACCTTCTCAATGGCATGTTTCTCTTCAAGCTTCTTAAGAATTTCACAGTCATTGGAAAGCTTGTTAATAGCATAATATTCAACGTGGTGATCAACATTATACTTTGTCACTTTAATATGAAATGCGAACCGCTTTCCAATAAGGTCCTTAAACTCAGTAGGGAATTCCTCAAACTCATCAGACTGTAAATAAAAAAACATATTGTATAACAATTTATAAGTTTTCAATAAAAGTAAATATATAAAATTAAATTTGAATAAACAGATAAACCTGTTCCTGTCTGTTGACAATTGCTTCAGCGGTCTTCCGTAACAGCCTAATGGATTCTCGATTGAAAAGCGTCAGTGAAACACTTCCAGTAGCATCTTGCACAATAACCGGTATTTTGAACCTAAAAAACATATTTGAAAACATAAATCAAACAGAAATGTATTAAATTAAAAATTAATAGTAAATAAAACATTAATTCCATTTTTTTGAATAATACCTGTAATCAGCCTTTACTTTTTCAGCACTGCATTTGTTATTACTACATTTATACTTCCTTTCAGCAATATCAACTACTCCATCTGCATTTTCAATCGTAGTAAATTCCTTCTCAACTTTGCAATGGCAAACAGTGCACGCCTGATAATACCAAAGGTTTTTGTTGCATATCCCCTTAATTGTAGCAACAACAACCACATGTTTCTCCTAAATATAATAAATAAGAATAAAACCTTCTAAGTAGACAACACAATCATATATTAAAAAAAATTATTACACATCAGTTATACAAAATACCTCATCTATTATCGACAGAAATGCAAGGGGGCTATATTCAGAACCAAGAAACAAATCTTCATCTGAAGTCGCCATAAGCGAACCTGAGTCATTACCACTTAGGGACCTTGAGTTTGCATACTTTGCCAAATATCTAATGTCAAAAAAAATAAGTTAACTTCAGACTATAGTTTGAAATATTTAGCACAAACAAATCATTAACAATAAGAAAAAATAACCATTATCGTTCTTTAAAAGTAACTATTTCATCAACTGCGGAGTTAATGAACAGCTTGGTTGCACTAAATGCATTTGACACAGTCCGCTTATCTAAAATGAAAATATAATAATATAAAATTAAAATCAACATTAATAAAAATAAAAGTCATAAAAAATTCATATTAACAGCCATGAATTACCTTGGTGAAGCTTTACAGATCCAAACTGAATAAGCAGAAACACATCCTTGTCCCTATCTTTGCGAGTCATGAATGAGTGCATCTCAATTGCAAAGTCGTCCCAAAGGGTCACACCAAGCTCCGCATCACTGATAAATATATAAATTTAACAACTGAATATCTCATAAACATTACATTTAGATAATATAATGCATTTCAATAAAACTTACTCTAAATCATTCAGCTTTAAGTTAACCCTTTTCCCCGGTCCTAATTTCGTCTTGGTATCCTCTATGTCATAGCAAATCAAGACATATCCAATGAGATCTAAAATGACATTCAATAAAACTGTGTTAGTATTGAACAACATGTAGCACTTAAATATTATTAATATGTATAAAAGTATAATGTAATACTAACCTATTACTGAGCCAACAGGTTTGTTGTCTTCAGCATCAGACGATTTTCCTAGAATTGACTTAAAATCAGTCAAACCAAAGCCATGTTCAGGACCAGTCCAGTTGTTGCATTTCTTGACGGTTGTGCTGATATAAAAAGTAAGTTTGTGGTCATTGTTGACCAACTGAAAATTACTTTTGTTATCAGCTATTTCAGCTAAAGAAGGCTTCTTTATCAGCAAACAGTCATCCTCAATGAAGAACTTTTCAAATCGGAAAAAAAACCTATGCAAGCAGCTTGCATGTATTTTGTTTCCCTGTATATTTAAACAAAATTAAAATCTATTCTGACTAAAACAGAAAATTTGTAGATCAAATACAAAATACAAAATAAAAAAAGTTAATTATTACATCTTATATACATACCTCCTCATCCATAAGAATCATTTCAATGGAGTAAAATTTGTTTTCTTCTCCATTCATTTTCCGCCTCCAGACTTTCAGAATCTTCACCTTAATTTTACAGTCGTTGTCATTCAAACTCAAAGCATTCAACATCGTAACATTTTCCTCTGCCATTGCTATATATAAAACAAAAAAAAAAGATTAAAAAAACGATGTTAGTAGTAATTAAATATATTTATAATCATTAACATTAATAACAAAGTATAACCTAAAACTAACGAAATACTAACCTCCAGTAACTTTTCTGAATAACTCTTTTATTGTAGAGAGCATGTGTGGAAATCTTTGAAGGTAAAACGATATATATAGAGAAAAAAGTATATCTATAATTCAAAAAGTTTGGAGATAGAATCTGTTTTAAAATTGCAGATAAAAACCATTATCTCCTATTTTTAGGAGATATCTATTATGTATTTTAAATTTTAAGTTTTAAACGAACAGTTTTTATCTTCAACAATTTTCAACCCATCAAACTTTCAAATAACTTATTACTTATAATCAAAAACCTATCCAGTAGGATAATTGTACCTTCATTGTGTGGTGTGTATGACAAAATGTTCGTTTCTATCAACCCATCACCAAAACTTTGTAAACAGTTTCTTTAAACCCAAATAACCTTATTACAATTTTGATTGATATAAAGTTGTGTTCACTTTTAACTACAGAACTTTTGCCTATATATTTTGAACATTTTTAGGAGATATCTATATGTTTTGAATGTATTTAGTCTCGTCACAACTAATAAGTGAATCAGTTTTATATTATGCAACACTTTATAGATAATTATAGATAATACTAAATGAATACAAAATAATAATAGAAATGTAGGCAACATAAAAAGGCTTATATTAATCATTAACCGTCCTTAAGCAACAAAACATTTCATCCCCTACATCATACAAACCTTCATTAACTAATATACCCAAACACTAAAATACCAAAAATTGGGTATGTTAATACGTCTAATCGCTTTTCTGTCCACAAACCTTGCTTACTGCCTTACTACAATTACTTCATGTCCGACATACATACTAACAAACCAACTATTAGGATAACATATAGCTTCCGACTAAGCACGTGAAAAAACCAACTTACCTTCCATTTCGAAATACATTATACGATAAAGCCTACCATTCCTTATACGAAGCTTCTTCATGCATGACTTCCACTCTCTGATAGCAAATCTCCTTTTACTACCAGAACCTTCAACACGCAACTTCTTGATAATAGACATCCCATTTTCAACTTCAATACGCAAGCTTTGCAGGTTCTCAAACTCACATTCCTTTCCAAAAGCGATTGGAAAACGCTACAAAACATACGTATAACAAACATTAAAAATTCATTTTTGATCTAAATTTATAATACAAAAAAAAACATATTGAAAAGGATATATATCTTTTAAGTAGTACAAACTTACAAATTTTTTTGTCACTTTTTTTATTACTTCATGATCAGGAACCGCATTATTATTTTGGCTATCACCGTCTTCAGATTCATCAGATGAAACTTCAATTACTTCAATTACTTCATCAGCTTCATTCCCTATCTCGTCCGGGTCAACTCGCATTCCATCTTCTCGAAAGAAATCTAACTTGAATTCATAGTCAGCCACCTTTTCAAACATCAGGAAGTCTCCAATGCGCCATTTAAGATCTTTATAAACATCGTTCCAACCATCACTGAAAAAATAGCCAATCAGGTACCATTGAAGCATCACTGTCCATTGATAAACGTCTCCGAAACGTATCACAACAGGATGTGGAATCATATTGTCTTTGAAATGGTGCTCCACATAATCCTCCGGCAAAAACTACATACATTAAATAAAAAAAAAATACCGCTTAAGAACATTCTATAAATATAAAACAAATTAAAAAAAATAATGAAATCATCAGGGGTTTACCATTCTGTTTCTTGCCGGTATTATCAACCAAAACGGGAACTTGTTAGACACATCCTTTGTTTGAACATCCTTTAAAAGGGTAACTCTAAAAGTGATATGTTCGAACCACTCAAAGACAACAAAATCACCTACTACAATCTGAAGATCCTTTACAACTTTGCTCCATCCAGTTGTTATCTGAAATGAGTTAGACTTTTGTTCAACTGTTACACCCCAAATCCGATCATCATCCGTCGTTAGCAAAACAGGACCGACAGGGTAACTAAGGTCGTAACATGGCGGCAGATCCTGTTAATTATTTAAAAAATATATTGTTAATATGATATAATAAAAATTAAAGTGTTTGATAACAGTATAATGCAAAAACATTTGAAAACATATTAAAAAAAAAAGTATACAATAGTAGATTTTACATTACCAAGTATGTGGTGTCGTTCCTAGGGATAGGTTTGAAGAAACTTCGGACCATTTTTCCTGATTGTTAAGTGTTCAAATAGTGTTCCTGTAAAACAGATAAACGAACAAAGAATTAGATCAATCTCTATATATATATATATATACAGACAGTAATCAATTTGGGTGAACCCGTATGTAACACAATGTATATGAAAACAGATAGTTTACCCTCTATATCAATCTCATATTTAACCACTATATACAAAGTAAAACTAATGAACATTAATATGAACCACAACCAATTTTCTTGAACCTTATAAATGACTAAAT
The DNA here is from genome assembly GCA_032199755.1 of Ambrosia artemisiifolia. Taxonomy (NCBI): domain Eukaryota; kingdom Viridiplantae; phylum Streptophyta; class Magnoliopsida; order Asterales; family Asteraceae; genus Ambrosia; species Ambrosia artemisiifolia. The sequence goes on along the minus strand of CM063515.1, from coordinate 19,668,458 downwards.
GCTACTACACTTGTACAATTATAGCAATTTTTTTAATACAACAATATCAAATGTTGGTGCACTAAATACTCTTGAGGCAAATTCTGACCCGTTCAACCTATTTAACACGTTTCCATTCACTAAAGAAAATTAGCAAGGGTTCATCTATAGGCACCTACCAAATTTAAAAACAAATGGTCATGCTTAATGGCTATTACTACAAAAACAAACACACAATTGAGCAATTATCTTGAATGAACCTTAAACCAATTATGTTGACAACTCTATATCACATTCCTGTACTAAATCCACTCTCTATAACTTTATACATCTCCATATTAATACCAAATGGTGCCACATGTTAACTATCCTACTATTCAATTTAACCGAATGTGCATATAACTCAATACGTTAAATTGCTCCATATGGTATTTAAGTACAATTTCACTGTCATTATACCCAAGTGCTGCATTTTTTTTATCCAGAAGGGTGAATATGTTGAATACTTTTCAACCCAGCAACAACAAAATAAACAAATGTTACCTGAAATTATTATAAAGCAGAACAAAGAGGAAACAGTCTTATCAAATAGTATATTCAGGAACATAAACAGGGATTCACAATACATCAGATGTATATTTAAAAAGTACATTACATAAAAATTAACAAAAATCCTAAAATTTTAGAAGAACAGATAACATATAAAAAGCCCTAATTTATAAAAATAGCAAAATAAAAAAACAACAATGCAACATGATAATAACAGTTAAAAAAAAAATATAATACCTTTATACGTTTAATCGGAAGGAGAAAACAACGGCAAATGATTGACGATGATAACCACTGGTCCTGAAATTGACGACGAAGAAAGTAAACAACAATACTTATAATACTAATATTTAGATTCAGATGAAGAATAAAACATGTCAGATTATTATAGATGAAAAATTTTATACCTAATTCTCTTCGATAATCAAATCAGGAACCCTAGGTCGTGTTTAGAAGAAAAGAACAAAATAAAGCCTTCATCTTATACATCCAAACGTTGCTTGAGATTAAGTAGAAGAGAATGTTGATAATACACAGATTGATGATCGGATGAAAACTCTGAAACTGGTATACGAAGAATCGCCGATGAAGAGAAGAGAGAGAAGAGACTAAACTTTACCAAATAACAATAAGAGTAAAAATAGTTCTTTTTACAACAAATAAGCCTAATAAATGAAATGGGTATATGGAGTATCCATAACCCAGATTTTTTACCCATTAAAATGAGCGGGAAAAAAAAAGGAGGCCCTCACAAGGTGACAAGTGTCCCTCAAATGCTTTTATTTATATATATTAGTAGATTATTCTGTGTGAAGGTTTGATATTTTGTATTGGAGCTTACTGACGTGTCACGGTTCAATTAACATGTGTTAGTGATGATAACACATGTTTGCATTGGTGCCTACTGATGAATTTATCCCAATTAACATGTTTTAGGGTTCAATTAACATGTGTTATCCTTTTTGCAGGTGACGAGATGTTTGTGTTAAAGATGAAGATGGGTATCAAGAACGAAGCATAGCAAGATATTTTTATGTTGTTAGGATAGTTTTTTATCATTCACAAAAAATTATGTTTGTATGAAATGTTTTTTTATATGTTTTATTGTTGATTGTTATGATCGTTTTTATCATTTCTTAAATAAATATACATTTTACGTGTTCTTTTTTTTGTTCTTTTGGCATATGCATGTTAACACATGTTAGTGATGTGTTAATATGTGTTTAAGGATTCCAACTAACATGATAATTATTTGAGTTTAGCTAATTTACTAATTCAATATATAACATGTGTTAAGGTTTTGATTTTTTTGTATTGGTGCTTACTAATGTGTCATGGTTCAATTAACATGTGTTAGTGATGCTAACACATGTTAGTATATGCCCAACTAACACGTGCTAGAGTTCAATTAACATGTGTTAGTGATGCTAACACATGTTAGTATATGTCCAACTAACACCCAAATTGACCCAGTTATCATTTACTAGTTACAAATGTTTAATTATTAAAAATAATTAATGTAGGAGGTTCTATGAACAACCACCGGACTTCAAGCCGGCTACTTCGCACAAGGATCGACTAGAGATGGAGTGCTAAGGAATGAAGCATAATGTGTTATTTTATGTTACTTTATGATAGTTTTGTATCATCTTTTTAATTGTTTAGATTTATATGAAATTAATTTGTTACACTCAATGTTGATTGAAAATAGTTGGTCGGCCGAAAATATCATTGACGTTGCAAAGGGGAAAATAAAGTCACAAAGCAAAAACGTAACTTTTTATGTGAGAATGAGAATATAACGTGTGTTAAGTTTACCTATTTTTCCAGTTGTTAGATAACTTTTTTAAGTTTTTTACTTTTAAATATATCCAAATTTGGATATCCATTACCTTGTTTATGTTATCATGTATTTATACGTAATTAGTTTTTCTACGCCCCACTTATAGTGTGCGCATATAATGTATATATGTGTGGCCCATGGGGGGCAAAAGTAAAGTTGCACTAGTTTTAACGTTATTTTACTAATTTCGTGAAAATAACGTTAAAAACGACGGACGGTTAATCATGCATCATGTGGTGGCGTTGATAGCCAAAAGACAAAGGGGTACATGCACCGATCGGGTTTGTCCCGATTGCTAAGTGTTCTGTGCCTTATGTCCATGGCTTGATACCAAACCACATCGAGCCGGGGGTCTCATTGGAAGCAGCCTCTCTATTCTTAGGGGTAGAGGTAAGGCTGTCTACATCTTACCCTCCTCAGACCCTACCTTAGCTTTGCTATAGGTGGGATTAACTGAGTATGATGATGATGATGATGATGATGATACGTAATTAGTTTTTCTAAAAGACATACATATGGAGATCCATGTATTTTAAAGTTTTAGGTCGTGTATCCGACAAAAGACATATATATGTTAGTAGGTTTTTAAAGACATACATAGGGTTGTTAGGTAAATAAAACAAGGGATCCTTATCAAACCAAATTTGTCCCACTTGCCGGAAATGACGTTTTCCCAAGCTACCAACACATGTTACCAAAATATACACAGGTCACAATGCATATGTTGGTAAAGGGGGAAAAGACATGCATATTTTACCAAATCTTACACAAGACAATACACATATGTTAACAGTGTACTAATACATATGTCACCTACCATAAATTTGAGGTAAAAGTTTACTAATACATATGTCACCAAACTGTTAAACAAGACATGCAGCTTCTTTACTACTACAAAAGGTCACTGCATTCGTGGGTAGATGACATTAACGTAAGCAATTAACATAAGTAATTAACATAAGTTAAGAATTTCGGTAGACGGTATTATTAAAAATAACACTTGCTTAGCAAGTGGGTCACCAGCCACCTCGCCGGTAATACTCCCTTCGTCGACCGGTTTGCCTCTTTCCCTCCTATTAAACAAAAATACACCGGTACTCAACGTATGATAATAGGCATTTTTGTGATGAAAATAGAATTCTGCTGGACAACTCTATAACTTACAAATTAGCCTCAGCTACTTGCTTCATCACGTAGGCCCCATTCAACAAACATTATCAACATATGCAAGCTACAAATTAACACAGGATAGCAAAATTATTAACACAAGTTAGCAAATTATTAACACAGGTTAATTTGTAAGGGTTTTCAGTCTATCCACTATAACAACACACCAATCCATGGACACAAAATATCATCATCGCCCTATCATCATCTATATAACACACAAAGTTGTATGAACACTAACAAAAAACCAATAACAACACTTTTATGCATCAACTACCGCAACAACAATAACAAAAAATGGTCACCAATCTATCGTCATACACATAACCACTGATTGTATGAACAATAACAAAACCATCTTGTACCCTCTATAACAAAACCCAAAACTATGTAACACCCCTATAACAACAAAAAACCACTGTTACCCCTATAACAACTATAAATTAAACTTTATCACCTACCATAAGTTTATGGTAAAAGTTTACTAATACATGTGTCACCAAATTGTTAAACAAGACAATAGTGTGACAAAATGCCAATACACCAAGTAAAAAAGCAAAAAACCTAAAACTTTCATTTATTGTGATAACAATAGTGTGACCAGATTTTCCCCTTTTCTTGTGTCTGTAATATAGAATAACAACATCATCACATTTCAACCTTTATAGAACACAAGTTAAGAATTTTGTTAGACGTCATTAACATTGTGTAGCTTAAATGTTATAAAAAAACAACCAAGATAACGACTTACTTAGTAAGACAAGTAACAAACATGTACACTCGCCTCCCCAGTCCCATCTTTTCTATAAAACAAACCTACAAATTAACACAGGTTAGCAAAATTATTAACACAAGTTACCAGATCATTTTTTTCTTCTGTATTTAACATCTCAACCAACTACTTTTATGCATTTTTTATCAAATAAATCAATAATCAGGAATGAAATCCCCCAAAATCGTAAATATTATAACCATTTTGTTTATGTTTCAACGCACGGATTTGAAATAAAACATAAAAGAAGCACCAAAAAGCAAAATCCCATATCAGTTTTGAAACAAAAACATAAAAAAACAAACGAGCTTACCACTGTACATTGATTCACATCTCAGATCACAATCAGTAACACAATAATCCTCTCAGATCTGGATCAGTAACACCATAATCCTACACCCAAACCCCCAAAACATACCTGCCAGGAAGCTTGTTCAACAGGGACGATAGAGATGATATAGATGAAAGTGAGTTTTGATTTTAAATTATGAAGCTTGTGTGACACACAAAACGATGATACAAAGCAATAACCTAAAAATAACATACCTTGAAGATGAACAATGAGATTTCAGGTTACTATTCAACAACAGGCTCCATGTGAATGATCTCATTATGTTGCTTCGTCTTCAATCTATGGTAATGGCAATGGTGGGTTCTTTTTATGATTCGATCTGGGTGCTTAGATATAGGGTATGGTGGTGGTTAGATGGTGCTATGGTGGTAAGGGATAGAAGATGGTTATGGTTTGGATTGCAGAGAATATAGAGAGAGAATATAGACTTTAAATTGAAAATATGAATATAATATAGAAGCAAGAGAGAGAGTGTGACATGATAGGGCAAAGCCAAATACCATCTTTACCCTTATTGCATTACAATATAGTAAAAGTGACATTGGTTTAATCAAAAGGTGGGACCATGAATCACAACCATTGATCATGCTTGATCAATGGTTGTGATAGAGTTTATTGAGTTTACTCAAATTTTTAGAGTTTTCTATTAAACCTTACCCTATATATATACATATATATATATATATATATATATATATATAGGGCAATTATAATTAGAAAACCTCTTTGAGTTGATGAAACCCAACAAACCCATATTGGTGGTCATCATTTATCCACGTCTTACATTTTTCATCAACCCATAAGGGTATTTTGGGTAGTTAATTTAATTCCAAACCTCTCTCATCTCTCAATCTGACACTCTATCCATTTGCTTTTTCAATATCTCTGTCCATCCAAAGTCCAAACACATTGCTATTATCTCTTTTTCTTGTTTTCTCAAACTCTCTCTCTCTCTCTCTCTCTCTTACACCAAACACAACAACAACAGACAATTATGTTTTTTTACCTCAAACCATATAATTAAAGTTTTGTTTTTCTCACCTCAAATACATATACACTTAATTTGTTGCTTCCACGAACAAAATGTGATCCCGGATACGAGTGAGTGGAGCGGTGGTGTTGGTGAACAATGTTGAAGATGTGGACGGTGGAGTGAGTGGACGGCGGTGGTGTTGGTGAACCATCTTTTTGATTCCAGATCCGGATCTATGGGTGCCAAGTCATACAAAACTATCTCCCACCGTGATGAGGTAGACGGTGGTGGTGGTGGTGAACGACCATGGTGACAAGGCGTGTTCGGCTTCTTCATTCTCTTGTCATAGACACGGTTGAAATGGACTAATTTTGGTGTTTTCACTGTATATTTAACTCCAAAGTTTGGCTTCTTCATTCTCATTGTGAATAATTATAGGAACCTGCAATTTCAAATGATATTTATTAAGTCACGTTTTAAAATTGACCTATTTACTAAGCAAAACGGCATGCTAGAGGTAAGAATTTTATATTAGTTTCATTATTATAAAACATTTATCAATTTAGCGTGAGGTGTTATTAGATTTTTTTTTTTATATTTATCTACTATATTTGGATGCTTTTTTAGGTGGTTTGAATTTTTTTTGTTGAGATATGTTTGTGAAATGTATGTTTTTGTTGTTTGGGTTGTAATTTATCATATGTTTTTTGTTGTTGGGTTATAATTTATATATATTTTTGGTACGATAAGTTGGGAAAACATATGATTTTGTTGTTGGATTATAATTTATTATATGTTTTTTGTGAGATAAGTTGTGAAAACATATGTTTTTTTATTGTTGGGCTATATTTATTATATGTTTTGGTGAGATAAAGTTGTGAAAACATATGTTTTTGTTGTTGGGATATGATTTATTATATGTTTTTGGTAAAGTAGTGAAAACATATGTTTTTTATTCGTTGGGCTATATTTATTATATGTTTTTGGTGAGATAAGTTGTGAAAACATATATTATTGTTGTTTACAAGCTTCCACCGACTTTCGTTTACTTCAAGTTGCATATTACAAAAATCAAAAGACATAAAACGTACTCCATGTTCGCAATTACACTTGTAAAAGATTGTTTACATATCTATAATTTTAACTACATACTTAAAAATTAACTATTACATATTTTATAATTTTAAATAATAACAGAATAAAATAATATTGGTGAAAATGTCTTAAACAAATGAAAGAGGAAGGATGAGAGATAATGAATAATTATTGAAGAAGAAAGAGGAGAGAGAAAGAATAGGTTATTTTAAAATTGTCTCTCTCTTTCGTGTGGATGCTATTTGATTGGACTAGTATGTGATTGACATGTCAGTTTTTAAGAAAAGGAAGAGAGATGGTTAAATTATATGGACAATCTTGCCCTTTTTGTACTACTTACATATCACAACAATGAATGCTAAGCCAAGAAGTAATCCAAACCATTGATCAGGTATAATCAATGGTCAAGATGATGGTTTCATAGGTTTTCTTAACTGGGGAGGGTTTTCAATTTATCCTTCCCCTATATATATATATATGTTTTGAAAGGAGCACTTCATTAAACATAAACGCGGCGAATATCTTCAAGATAGAGATACGCCGCAAAAACACAATGATTACATCACATAAAAAGAAAAGTTACACCAACCCTTCCATTCTGCCCTTGCCTCTTTGAAGCGACTCCTATACCAAAGATATCCCAATGACTTTATTTCTCAGATAATCTTAATTACATTCGACTCTATGTTTGAAAAACATCTTCCCATTCCTCGCTTTCCAAATACGCCAACACGCGATTATGATAACTCCATAGACAAGCTCCTTTCTTTCGTTCGAAACTCTCATCTGTTGAACCATATGAATAAGATCTCTCGTGGAAAAAGCAAACAAGGGAGGCAACTTACACCATAAATCGATTCCACTCCACACTCTATTCGCCAAACGACAAACCGTGAAAACATGATCCGTACTCTCTTCATCTTCACCACAAAACGCACACATACACTCCCCATTCAAAATATTCCTTCTTCTATGTGCACATTTTGTCGGAATCCTATCCATCGTAGCCCTCCACATGAAAATGTTGCATTTGTTTGGAACCAATTTACACCACCTAAACTCATTATTACCTTCGCCCAATTCATTATTACAATGCCACTTCCTAGTCTCTTTAACCGAATACTCAATGTTCACCCCATTTCTCTACACCCATCCATCATCCTTGTCGTCTAAACACACATCCAAAATCAATCAATAACACTATATAAGTTGCTGCACCTCAACAGACGATTCTGGGTACCTTCTCCAATCCCAACAAATCGGCCCAACCCCATTTAAATTAATAATTCTGTCAACGACAAAGCACCCTTTATTTTTTTTTCAATTTGAAACAAATCCGGGTACAAGTTATTTAAAGAATGACTCGTTAACCAAGGATCGATCCAGAATCTAATTTTTGCTCCTTTACACACGACTCCCCGAATCATATTCACAAAAAACATATCATTAATCTTCAAGCGATGACCAAAACTTACCACTTTACTCCAAGTCCCTGTGAGGCGTTTATTGGAAGGAAAGATATCCCATTTTCTAACTGATCCGTGCACAACATCAATAATCCTTCTCCATAGAGCTTCCTCTTTAACCCGATATCGCCACAACCAGTTTAACAATATTGCATTATTAGAGTCCTCTATTTTATTAAGACCCAACCTTCCTTCATTCTTTGGCATGGTGACTTGCTCCCACACCATCCAATGTACTTTATGAACCTCATCGGTACCACCCCAAAGAAAACATCTAGTAATAGCCTCAAGCTTATTTATCACCGCCATAGGAGCCTTATACAACGAAAAATAATATGTAGGGAGGCTCTCTAAAACAGATTTTATAAGGACAACTCTACCACCGATAGATAATACCTTCGCCTTCCATGCTGATAACCGATTCTTGAACACCTCAATCACCGATTCCCAATTAATAATATGATTCATATTGGCTCATACTTGGATACCCAAGTATTTAAATGGAGTAACCCCCGACCTACGCCCTAACCCATTCGCCATAAGAGTTACCTCTTCGATCGTCTTTCCGACGCCAAAAAGAGTAGATTTTTTAATATTAATACGGAGACCCGAACACAAGTGGAAAACTCTCAACAACCTCCTGAAAGCATTGATATTAAAAAGAGACCATTCTCCCATTGCCATCGCATCATCCGCGTAAAGGAGGTGAGATAAAGTTGACCGCCATTTGGAATCTCACACCTTCAAACGAACCACTATCACAAGCCTTACGAACCATTCCCGAGAATGCCTCCATCACAATTATAAACAAAAAAGGAGATAACGGGTCCCCTTGTCGAATACCTTTCTCACAAGAAAAATCGAACGTAGAAGAATCATTCACCAAAACAGACGATCGGGCGGAAAAAAAATTCCACTAATCCACGTACACCAAATTTTAGGAAAATTCATTTGTCGTAAAATCAACAATAAAAATTCCCATTGAACATTATCATAGGCTTTCTCAAAGTCAATCTTGAATAGAAATAATTCTTTACCCGTCCTTCTAGCCCAAGATAAAACTTCACTAATAATTCAATGCTCGTCCAATATATACCTCCCCGTTAAAAAAGCAGACTGAGTTTCATGCGGATATAACCCATAACTCCCTACAATCTATTATCTAACACCTTAGATATAACCTTACTCATCACCCCAATGAGATTAATCCTTCTATATGCACCAAGCTCAACCGGGTCTTTAACTTTTGGCACCAAGGTAATAAATGACGAACCGACACCCTCGACTAATAACCCCATTCACGAAAAATTCCTGGAAAATCCGCACAAAATCAGCCGAAAACCGAGGCCAAAACTTCTTCAAAAATCTAAAATTAAAACCATCCGGTCCGGGGCTTTATTGGTACAAGTCAACTCCACATACTGATTGATTCAGGATCCACTCATAATTTCATTGATGAGAATTTAGCCAAGAAACTGAAGTGTTTTAGGAAAAAGATAATGAGAATGAAGGTTTCAGTAGCAAATGGTAAATCCTTGGATTGTGTGGACATGTGTCCGAACTTTGAGTGGTCCATGCAAGGATCTTACTACAAAACTGATGTATTGGTCTTACCATTACAAAGTTATGATATGGTATTAGGCATACAATGGTTGATGACATTGGGGGACATTGTATGGAATTTTAAAGACCTAACCATGAAGTATAAGGTTGGTGATTCTTGGCATGAGTTGAAGGGCTATGCCAATAATGAGGTTAAGATTTGTTCATTTGAGAAGCTGTTTTGCACTACTGGGTAACAATGACACCATAGTGGAAGGACAGTTGTTGAGTCTGTAAGTTGGTACAGGGGAGGACCAGTTTCAACATGCTGCCAAGGTAAGAAATGATGATAAGAATGTGGCCATTGAAGAATTATTAGACCAGTACCAAGAGGTGTTTCGGGAACCTGTTGGTTTACCCCCTTCCAGAGATTGTGACCACAGGATCATCCTGGAAAATGATAAAACAGTGATCAATGAAAGACCCTATAGATACCAGGCCTTGCAGAAGGATGTTATTGAAAAGACTGTACAAGAAATGTTACAAACTCGGGTCATAAGGAATAGTTCGAGCCCATTTGCTTCTCCTGTTGTACTGGTTAAGAAGAAAGATGGCAGTTGGAGACTTTGCATAGACTACAAGAAGCTGAACAATGCCACTGTGAAGAACAAATTTCCAATTTCTATTGTTGATGAGCTGTTTGAGGAACTTCAAGGTGCTACTATCTTTTCTAAACTGGATTTAAGGTCTGGCTATCACCAGGTTAGAATGCATTGTGATGATATTCATAAAACTGCTTTTAGAACACACCAAGGCCTGTATGAATTTACAGTTATGCCCTTTGGACTCACAAATGCCCCAACAACCTTCCGATCCCTTATGAACTCTATTTTTAAACCTTACCTGAGAAAGTTTATCCTAGTCTTTTTTTAATTATATCCTGATTTACAGCAAAACACCTATTGATCACCTTTACCTCCTTAAACTTACCCTTGACCTTTTTAAAACACATAACCTTTTTGCCAAAATATCTAAGTGTAGTTTTGGTGGCCACACTGTTGAGTACCTTGGCCATTTAATATTTGCACAAGGAGTGTCTACTGACCCTATGAAAGTAGCAGCCATTCAAGATTGGCCATTACCTACCACAGTCAAACAATTGAGGGGATTTTTGGGCCTTACTGGTTACTACAGGAGGTTCATTAAATCCTATGGGTTGCTGGCAAAAACTCTTACAGATCTACTTAAAAAAGACTCCTTTATATGGAATTCTCAAGCTACTTCTACCTTTGAAGCCTTAAAAAGAAGCCCTGAGTCACCCTCCTGTCTTAGCCTTACCAAAATTTACCCTACCCTTTACCTTGGAAACTGATGCTTCTGCATTAGGAATAGGAGCTGTACTTATGCAGAAAGGGCACCCTATTGCCTATATAAGTAAGGCCTTATCCCCTAGACAGTAAACACTCTCAGTGTATGAAAAAGAATTGTTAGCTATTATGTTTGTTGTGCATCATTGGAGACACTATTTGAGCAACAACAAGTTCCTTATCAAGACTGATCAAAAGAGCCTTAAGTACTTGATTGACCAGAATGTTAACACTCCCCTACAACACATTTGGTTATCTAATTTGATGGGTATGGATTATGATATTGTTTACAAAGAAGGGAAAGAAAATGTTGCTGCCGATGCTCTTTCAAGAGTCCATGGTCCTACCCTATTGCCTATCACCCTAACAACTTTTGACCCATCATTGTTAGATTCCATTAAAGTAACTTGGTCATCTGACTTGGAACTTAAAGATACACTGCTTAAACTTCAGGAGGGCAAAACTGTCAAAAAATTTCACTGAGATAGTCAACTGTTAACAAAGAAGAATAGAATTGTAGTGGGCAAGGTTGAAGAGGTGAGAATGAAACTATTACATTTATGCCACAGTACTCCTGATTCTCAAACAAGCCCAAGGTCCACCATCCCAGATAGTGCCATTACCAAAGGAACCAAGATTTCATTTTGAGCCAACTGTTGTCTTGGAAAGAAGATGGGTCAAGAAGGGTTATAAAGGGGCTTATCAGGTTTTAATTCATTGGAAAGGATTGTCTAAAGAGGAAGCAACCTGGGAAGATTTGTAGGAGTTACAACTTCGTTTAATATGGAAGTTGAGTCTAGAGGACAAGACTCTTAATTGGGGGGAATGTATTGTTAGTTGTAAAAGTTAGTTAGAAAGATAATAGCTCAATTTGTAATAATAGTATAGATGAGGGACTAGCTGTGTATTATTGTAAAAGTCTTAACAAACTTAACTGTCATCGTCCTAGTCTATAAATAAGATGAAATGAAGGCGGGAATGCACGTTTGAGCTGATAATATTCCTTCTCTCTGTTTTTCTCATATCGTTAATAATAATATTATTCACTGGGGATTAATTTAAATCATTGGCTCAACATGATCTAATCATCCATCATGTTGTGGCAAGAGAGGGGCAACATCCCTACAAAAAAACTCCTTGTCTCTCTCTCGCCGAAGCCTCTTTTTTCCGAGCATCTTACTCTTCTTCATATCCCCATTTTTTATTTCCATTCTATAACTGAGTGAGTGTTTATAATAATAACTAGGATTCTATTACCGCGCGCTTCGCGGCGGGAGCTCCTGTTGCGTTGAGGGTTTGGTGGACGTTAAAGATCGTGCGTCGCTGTGGGAGCTTCTGTTGCGTGGAGGGTTTAGTAGACATAAAAGATAATATTAAGTGACTGCTATTCTCGTGTGGGCTTCAAAAACTCGAGGCTAAAAGCTAAAAGTTTGGTGGTCAAGGTTTGAAATCCTAAAAGCTAAAAGTTTGATAGTCAAATTGAAAAAAAATTAAAGTACATCAATTGGTAAGAAAGTTAGTGGCCAAAGTTTGGTGATCAAATTTGGAAGAAAGTGTCTTTACTTCATAGATGCTGTAATGTTTACCAAATTCCATTTCTATCCTTATCGGAAATTTACAAATATGGGTTGGGCTTGTACTTGGGCTCAGAAATTTACCAAATTCCATTTCTTTCTGTATTTACGAATGTGGGTTGGGCTTGTGGGCTAGGCTTGGCCGGGTAAGACAAGAAGAGTTTCATGATAACTTTAAGTTTAGTAATAACAAAGTTTCATAGATTTGAACATATAATATCTAACGTAGTGATGAGCGAGTACCCGATACTGGTACCCATTTTAGGGATTTTCGATAACGGTTATTTTCGGTACCGGTATCATGCTCATCCCTAATCTAACATAGCACAAATCATATTTTTATTATCTTTTTGTTATATCAAGAAAAGTATTGTTATTAGTCGCTAAGTTAATAAGATGGAAACAACTTAAAGATGTTATCAGTTTTGCCTAATGTAAGAATGTATGAATGTTAACAGTTGGTTAGTCTGTGAAATGTTGAAACGGTACAAACCATTAAAAATCTCTCTTCGTATGTGGTAGTTGTTAAGGTATTAAGAAAGTAAAAAAGACTAAACCCTTTGTGAAAATTGTAACGCAAAGATAGTCCAATTTTATACACTAGTGCCAAACTAGAAATAGACCTCGACTTTTTTACCTAGATTCAGTGAGACCTGCAGGCATGGAGTAAAAACCAACCGTCCTCTAACCTTTCAGTCAGTGTTTTCAGACTCAGACCGGACCGAGAACCAGTGTCTTGACCAGTTCGGGATCATGGGTGGTCATGCAGTGAACTGTTGGTCGGGTCAGTGAACCGGCGGTCGGACCAGGTAAAGAGAGGGTTGAACCGGAAATTTTAAAATTTTGTTGGATTTTTTCATAATGTTTTGTTGGGTCATCTGACCGGGGAACCGGTGAAAGGTCCGGTCTGGTTCTAAAAACATTGCGTTCAAATGTTGAATTGTCCCCATGGTGAGTCATGCTAATATCATTTGCTAAGTTGTTAACTTTGCACTGCTGAGCTAACAAAGGATAAGAATAATGACATACCTTATTTTGTAAAGATATCTTATACGACAACATCATCGTCGTCTCTAAACAACATATACGTAATGTTCTCTCTATGTATGTGTTTTATGAACTAGTGATAGTCATTTTCTAAACTTGATGTCTTGATAACCTTACACCAAGAAAAAGTGTTATATGTAAGTCTATCTTGTTAGAATACTTACAGTAAAATGGAGACGGATCAGATTCTGCACACAGAAATAAACAGAAAGAAATAAACAGATTAACCGAAAGGAACCGGGCTTGTGTTTGACACAATTCCCTTAAACAGATTCGTCGTCTGTTCCCAGGGTACACCGGTTCAACAGTGCGGCGCGGTGCACTGCGGACTATCTCACTTGCCTGAAAGTTAACCGGAAGAAAGAGCTGCTGTGTATGCGATCAGAAATGTTTCTGCAGTGTGACTGTGTGAGTATGTATGTTTCGAATGTCTTCACATATGATGGTGGTCTGTCTTATAAAATGATCAGCCTAGACTGAAACTGATAAGCATTTAACTTCGTGATTAATAGCGAATTAATCACACGAGTTAATCACCATCATTAGGCTATTAAACGCTAATAATAACCATCATTGGAAGCTGAAGACCAGGAGTTCTTCAGTTACATTATTGCAAAAAATAAAACAAATATCAAAAACCAGTGTCGCGCGGACCCGGGTTTTTCGAGCTGCATTCGTGTCCGCAGATGCGGGCGTCGCGTTGATTCAAGAATTTTTCCAGCCCGAACCCATTTTTTTGCACCCCCCCCCCCCTGCGCGCGGGTAGGAGCTAGAGGATAATGTAACTTTAACAATTTAAACCTCCCTCTCAAGCTTCTCCTTATAAAGCCTTCCAATTTCCATCTCCCAACCAATGTGGGACAAGGCCAACTCACATTCACATAACAATTTCCAACAATCCCCCACATGAATGGGAGTTATTCACAGAAACAATCTCATTCCGATTAAATTTCAACAGTTGAGTTTTGCATACGATAGGTAGGTGTGACCCTTTGAACCTTCGCTTATGAAACGCACTTAGCTTACTGGCTCTGAGTAGAACGCGATGTCTTTGAACTCGTCTGCCGTTTGTGTAGACGACAATACGCTTCACACAAAACTCTCCTTGACAACGTCAAGTCCTCATTGTTGTGTCCGTTGTGGTCATGGACACGTGCCTGGTTCTGCGAGAGCTATTAAGTATTGTGCCCCAACAATACCCTTTGAAGCGACCCCACTTCTCTCTCACATAGGTGATTTACTGGGACTGGTTACCTCAGTCAAATCATTAAAAGCCATAAGCTTAACCTCAACCTTTGTCACTTTTAGGAATGGACTAGGAAGCTAGTTTAAAGTAAGCTCCCTTTTTCAACGTGGGCCAACTCTCCCCCACAGTGACCTTCGCCAGTTCATACAATTAGGTTGTCCTATTGAACTCAGATCTTGGGATCTCCAGTCAGCTGAGTTAGGTTTCCTTCGCATAAACTTAGCCTTTCATGGGCTTTAGTCCCATTCCCATTGACGACTTCTGAACTAACTCTCTGCTTAAGCCTTTTTGTTAGCGGATCCGCAATGTTATCCTTTGACTTCACATAGTCAACAGCGATAACTCCTGTAGAGATTAGTTGTCGTACCGTCTTATGTCTACGTCTTATATGCCTGTTCTTACCGTTATACATTGTGCTATGAGCTCTGCCAATTGCCGATTGGCTATCACAATGTATACATATGGCCGATGCCGGCTTCGGCCACCTTGGTATATCCTCAACAAATTGACGTAGCCATTCTGCCTCTTCACTTGCTTTATCTAAAGCAATGAATTCTGATTCCATCGTGGATCTAGCAATAACAGTTTGCTTAGATGATTTCCACGATATCGCTGCACCACCAAGTGTGAATACATACCCACTTGTTGCTCTGGAATCACTCGTGTCAGATATCCAATTTGCATCACAGTAACCTTCAATAACTGCTGGATATCTACTATAATGCAGCCCGTAATCCCGTGTGTATCTCAAGTACCGAAGTACCCGTGTCATGCAACCCCAATGAGTTGAATTTGGGTTGCTCGTGTACCTACTTAGTCTGCTTACAGCATATGCTAAGTCTGGTCTGGTACAACTCATTAGATACATCAGGCTGCCAATAATTCTTGAGTACTCTAATTGGTTAACAGGCTCATCTCGATTTTTAGTTAGATGTTAACTCGTGTCAATAGGAGTTCTAGCCACATTAGAGTCATTTGCATTGAATTTCTCAAGAATTTTGTCCACATAGTGAGACTGACTTATCACAAGTCCATTCTGGGTTCGCGTGATTTGTACTCCCAAAATCACATCCGCTAATCCCATATCTTTCATGTCAAATCTTGCTCTTAAGACGTCCTTTGTAGATTTTATCATTTTCTCATTGCTACCAGCAATGAGCATGTCATCCACATACAGACATAAGATGACATATCCATCTGGTGTATCTTTCACATACACACACTTGTCACATTCGTTTATTTTAAACCCAGAATCAAGCATGACATGATCAAACTTTTGATGCCATTGTTTTGGAGCTTGTTTCAAACCATATAAAGATTTTACAAGCTTGCATACTTTCTTTTCTTGTCCCTTGGCTATGAAGCCCTCAGGTTGTTCCATGTAAATCTCTTCCTCTAGATTTCCATTTAAGAAAGCCGTTTTCACATCCATTTGGTGAACTTCCAAATTTCTAATGGCTGCAATGGCAAGAACCATCCTGATGGATGTTATTCGCGTAACAGGCGAATATGTGTCAAAATAATCCAAGCCTTCTCGCTGTTTATATCCTTTGATCACCAATCTTGCCTTGTATTTATCAATGGTGCCATCTGGCTTCATCTTTTTCTTGAAGATCCATCGATATCCTAGTGGTTTGCATCCCGCAGGAAGATCCACTAATTCCCATGTGTAGTTTTGTAAAATAGAATCTATTTCACATTTTATGGCCTCCTTCCACTGAGGTCCATCTGAGGAATTTACCGCTTGTTGGTAAGTTTGCGGTTCCTCCTCGACCACATAGGTGAGGAAATCTGGACCAAAGGATTTTTCAGTCCTTTGTCTTTTACTCCTTCGGATTTCTCCTTCATTAGTTTGAGGTTCATCATTTGCAACCTCTTCTCTTGAAGACCTTTCCCCAATTGGGTTTGATGGGCCTGGTTCATCATATAGAACATTCTCATCAAATGGGTTTGGTGAACCCAGTTTAGGCCTTTCCAAGCATGGAAATATGTGTTCGAACCAAGAAGCATCCTTAGACTCTAATATAGTGTCCTTTGACACTCCAGGATTCTTCGAGTCATGCACTAGAAATCGAAGTGGACCACCCAGACGAGTGTATCCAATGAACACACAATCTACAGTTTTGGGTCCTATCACAAGACGCTTTGGTGGTGTTACTACCACCTTAGCTAGGCACCCCCACACTCGCAAGTGGTTATATGATGGTTTGACTCCCGTCCATGATTCATACGGTGTTACGTCCTTCTTCTTACGGGGAACTAGATTTAGAATGAAGTTTGCTGATAACAGCGCTTCCCCCCACATGTCCTCGCTCATCCCAGAGCTTATCAACATGGCATTCATCATTTCTTTCAATGTTCGGTTTTTCCGTTCTGCCATGCCATTTGATTGTGGAGAATAAGGAGGTGTGAGTTCATGTATGATTCCACTTTTTGCACACACATCAGCAAAAGGTGAAACATACTCACCACCTCTATCACTTCTCACCTTTTTTATCTTTCGGTTAAGTTGATTTTCAACTTCGGCTTTGAACACAACAAATTTGTCAATAGCCTCATCCTTACTCTTAAGTAAGTACACATAGCAAAATCGTGTGCTATCATCAATAAATGTTATGAAATACTTGTTCCCACCTCTAGTAGGAATAGCTTTCAAATCACACAAATCTGTGTGGATCAAATCAAGGGGACCGGTGATTCGTTCAACCTTTTTGAATGACGTTCGTGTTTGTTTTGCTTCGACACAAGTTTCACATTTATAGTTTGAGTCAATATCAATTTTTGGTATGCTATTCAATTTAATCAAGTGACGAATAGAATTAAAGTTCACATGACCTAGTCTACCATGCCACACATTAGAAGACTCAAGCAAGTAAGCAGAACTAGCGTTATTCATTCCATTCATGACGGTTACATTCAACTTGAACATACCATTAAGGGCATAGCCCTTACCAACATACATACCATTTTTGGTCAACACGACCTTATCAGACTCAAACACCATTTTAAAACCAAACTTGTTCAACTGCCAACCAGACACGAGATTCTTACGAATCTCAGGAACATACAACACATTTGACAAAGTAAGTTCCTTTCCCGAAGTCATCTTTAAGATCACATTTCCTTCTCCTTTGACATCAGCAGTTGCGGAGTTTCCCATAAAGAGCTTTTCACCAGTAACCTCCTTGAAGGTTTCGAACAAGCTCTTGTCAAAGCACACATGCCGGGTTGCCCCGGTATCAACCCACCAGTCCTTGGCATCCGTACCAACCAGGTTTGCTTCGGTCACCATCATTGACAAATCAGAAATCATAGCAACAAGCTTATCAATCATGTTAGCTTGTTGGGCATTTTCCTTCTTGGAAAGCTTGCATTCACTCGCTTTATGCCCCGGTTTGTCACAGTTATAGCAAGTTCCATTGAACTTCTTTTTGCCAACCCCACCTTTAGGTCCAAGGTGGGAGCTCTTCCCATTGGTTTTCTTAAACCCAGCCCGTTTGTTGCTTTTGTTGCCTTTGTTACCCTTAGATGATTGACCATGTTCAACCACATTAGCTTTAGCGGTTTCAGGAATGACATTCTTCTTTTGAGCAACCTTGTTGTCTTCTTCAATACGAAGACGCACAACTAAATCTTCAATAGTCATTTCCTTTCGCTTATGTTTCAAGTAGTTCTTGAAATCAATCCAACTTGGTGGCAATTTTTCAATGATAGCCGCAACTTGGAATGTCTCGCTCAACATCATTCCTTCGGCATGAATATCATGAAGAATCACTTGCAATTCTTGAACTTGACTCATAACAGTTTTTGAGTCCACCATACAAAAATCCAAGAACTTAGCCACCACAAATTTCTTTGTGCCCGCATCTTCAGTTTTATACTTGCGTTCCAAAGATTCCCATAACTCTTTGGCAGTAACAGCTTTACAATACACATTGTAGAGCGAATCAACCATTCCATTCAGGATATAGTTTCTGCACAAGAAATCAGAATGATTCCAAGCATGAACCGCGCTCACAGTTTGAGCATTCATATCCTCTTCAGCAACACGAGGAGCGGTTTCAGTCAAGAACCTAGCAAGGTTCAATGTTGTTAAATAAAACAACATCTTTTGCTGCCATCGTTTGAAGTTTACACCAGCAAACTTCTCGGGTTTTTCTGCGTGGCTAGCCATAGCAGCAGGCAAAGGCGCCACCAAGGCAGCGGTAACAGCAACTGCAGACGTGAACACTGCAGAGAGTCCAACAGTGGAACTCGTAAGAGGAGCAGAAGAAATCAAGGGCTGGGACGTATTCTCCATTACTGAAAGTTAAATCAGAAATATTAGAACAAAAATCTGTTTAAGTTTGTTAGAATACTTACAGTAAAATGGAGACGGATCAGATTCTGCACACAGAAATAAACAGAAAGAAATAAACAGATTAACCGAAAGGAACCGGGCTTGTGTTTGACACAATTCCCTTAAACAGATTCGTCGTCTGTTCCCAGGGTACACCGGTTCAACAGTGCGGCGCGGTGCACTGCGGACTATCTCACTTGCCTGAAAGTTAACCGGAAGAAAGAGCTGCTGTGTATGCGATCAGAAATGTTTCTGCAGTGTGACTGTGTGAGTATGTATGTTTCGAATGTCTTCACATATGATGGTGGTCTGTCTTATAAAATGATCAGCCTAGACTGAAACTGATAAGCATTTAACTTCGTGATTAATAGCGAATTAATCACACGAGTTAATCACCATCATTAGGCTATTAAACGCTAATAATAACCATCATTGGAAGCTGAAGACCAGGAGTTCTTCAGTTACATTATTGCAAAAAATAGCTGCATTCGTGTCCGCAGATGCGGGCGTCGCGTTGATTCAAGAATTTTTCCAGCCCGAACCCATTTTTTTGCACCCCCCCCCCCTGCGCGCGGGTAGGAGCTAGAGGATAATGTAACTTTAACAATTTAAACCTCCCTCTCAAGCTTCTCCTTATAAAGCCTTCCAATTTCCATCTCCCAACCAATGTGGGACAAGGCCAACTCACATTCACGTAACAATTTCCAACATATCTCGTGTATAAATTGATGTTGGTAGCTAACATACGATTCAATAATACGCAAGAGAAAAGTGCATACATGAGTGGGGTCATGTACAACATGATTTTTAGCAGACTGGATAGGACTTGGGTCTACTACGCGAGATAAAAACTACGCAACCCGTTAGTCGTTTACGGCTATAAACATAAGTACTTTTTTAAATGATTATAGAGGTATAAGAGCATTCACATCCCATACACCATTTTTACCCTATAATTTAACTAAAAAATCATACTTTTTAAAATTTATCTCTCAATTTAAAAAACTTCTCACATCCCATCCACCATTTTTATCTTTATCTTACTCACAAACACATATTTTATTATATTTCTCGTTTTCATACACTTACAATAATTTGGTGGAGGATGAATAGTAGCTTTTTATATATGAAAAGCTATGATAACAAATTTTCATAATATAAAGATAGGGTATAAAATGGTGGATGGGTTGTAGTGTGTTTTTAGTAGAATTTTTTAAATTTTAAAGATGGGGGAAGGTTTGATGGGTGGGTTGTGAATGCTCTAAGACTATTTTTTTTTGTGTTTTAATCCTTTAATCAGAAAGGAAAAACTATATAGTTTTGTTAAAAATTTACAAAGCTCTACAGAAAAAACAGATTCATTTAGGCGCACACATTAAATTGAGGGAAATATGATACTAGTGGCTATACACTTTAGACATATTAGAGTTAATAGTAAAAATCGTCCCTGGGGTTTGGTCACTTTTGTCACTTTAGTCCAAAACCCAAACTTTTTACATCTGGGTCCTCAGTTTTATTTTTTTTTGCCAAATTCGTCCCTGAAAAAGGTTTGGGTTTTGCTAAATTCATCCCTGAGGTTTGGTCACTTTTGCCTATTAACTCGACATATTATGAACCTGAAGGACCCAGATGTAAAAGTTTGGGTTTTGGACTGAAGTGGCAAAAGTGACCAAACCTCAGGGACGATTTTGGCTATTAACTCGACATATTATGAACCTTAACCATTAGACCATGTGTAGTGAGAGGCTTTATTTATAAAACCCCCTTTCTGATTGGTCCACGTGGCAGCTGAGTCAGCATGAAGAGATAAAGTGAAAAAATAGTGTAGTGGTAGGGCTTTATTTATAAAACCCCTATTAATATTTTATTTTATCTTTTAAATAAAAAATAATAAAATAATAATAAGGAGAGAGAGAGTATGAGGTGTTAGCCTATGATTGGGTGGGGCAATTGAAATCTGGCGCTATACATGTAACGCCCAAACAAAATTTTGCAATATAAAGCCCCCCGTAACGGTGTGGGGGCTTTATTTTTTAAAAATAACGCCCCAATGTAGCCCCATTACGCTTGGTCTTAGGCTCAAACTACATTTTACTTTTTCCTTTTCTCTTTTTCCATTTTTTAATTAAAGGGGCGTGTTATTGGAAGGAAAAATAAAACTCCTTTTGACATGGCGCATAGGAACCAGGTATGAAGCCATAGAGGAGCTGGTTATTGGTAGACCCGATCCACCGAGTATACAGCATGTTGTAACCTATGCTTTGAAACCGGCTCCAAGCAACCAATACCCTACTAAAAACTGAAGCTGAACTAAACCGGTTACTTCCCTATCCAATAACCAGTTACTTCCCTATCCAATAACCAGTTACATACCAGCCTGGTTACACTCGAGCCAGTTTGACTCACTTTGACGATACTTGAAAATATTTTTAAAAAAAAGTTGAGTGGTAACACGAGATAAAACAAATATTATTAAGTTTAGGGGTGGCACGCTAGGAACCGAAATCAACAGATCAACGGAAGGTCATGGCTTAAATCTTTTGATTGACACAGTTTATATAAACCTCTATTTACATGTTTTATGTTAGTAATTTAAGCATCAATATAATCTTAATCTATTTTATAATACACAAAAACTGATTTCTATTTTACTTATGGAATTTTAACTGAATTTCTGTATATCCTAATTTTATATATAAACAAAACATGAAGAGCTTATGAACAGTATACGTTTTGGACATATTTTATATCTTATTTACAAATATGCCATTGCTTTTTGTTTATGTGTTCGGTTTTCAATAGACATATACAAAACTTGGTTCTTTACTTACTTTTTGGTACAAACCATCATTCCAATCAACGTAAACCCCACACCTACTTTACCAGTTCATCCCAACTAAGTTCTAGAGAGAGAGAGAGAGAGACTGATGGGACTCCGACCACCATACACGATGGCGCGACGTTGACGGCATGAGAATAAGGAAGGGGTTGCGGTGGTGGTCACGGTTGGACAACCAGAGTTAGGGTTCCGATTAAGATTAAGGTTCCGCGACTAAGGTATAGACTTACGAACTTAGTTCTTGATTATTATAATTGAAAGGTTGTTAAGAGTATTGACTATTGTTGTTATTAAGAATAATGGTAGTTCCTGCTTAGTATAGCATTCCAGTCTCTAGGTTCTGGATATAGAGACGGACGTCGGCCCTGACCACCGGTCGGTCATCTTGTGTTGACTACAAATAAGCTGCGACTTAGTGACGATTGAGGCAGAGGTCGTTGGATTCAAGTTTGGGAGTCGACCCGTTTGGTAAGTCCCGGTAACGCCCTTTATTTTCAATTTTCATTAAGTGATAGTTTTCGACTAAACCAATGTATGGGCGTTGTGCTGAGCTTCATGGCGAGAGAAGGTGGTGTTTATTGTGAATTGGTAACGAAGGGTGATGGTTGGTCACGATTCGGGATGTTGACGGCGGCAATAGGCTCGGGTTCTAACGGAAACAGAAGGTGGAGATATGGAATGGAACTGTTGTGAAGAAGATGAAGGGTTAAGTCCTGAGTCAACATAGTTGACTCGGTCAATAGCAGTCAAAAGGCCAGTCAACTGATAGAATCCGAGAGGTATAAAATGAGAAACCCGAACCATCTTAGTGTATTTGTTACGGATAAAACATGTGGGACTTGACTAATACATTGAACTCAATCCGACAATAGGAAACTAACAAAGGACTCATATAAATATATGAATAAGCCGATTACCCCGGGAAGGTCCCGGGGTTGAAAAATTTAATATAATTTAATAAAAAATGATAAAAAAAAGAAAACTCAAATCACGAAAAGAGTAAATAACTTAAACATAATCAATCTTAGTTAAAAAACATTTATTTAAATAGTTAAAAAAATAAAAAGCATAAACCATATTAAACATAATAAAGTATTAAAAGGATAACCTTCAACATATGATCATCTTCACGTAAATTAAAATATGTTACAATTTGATTAATGAATAACCTGAACACTTTGTGTTTTTTTCTGTATGAATATAACCCCACAAAAAATAGTCGTTTTTTTTTCGTTTTTATATAGCACTATGGTACTCGTTGGAAAGATAATAAAACCCTCGTTAATTTGGTGTAATTTTTTTATTTAAAAAATCTCGAATATAAAAGATATTTATATTTAAAAATTATGGGAGGAAGATAAGAGAGAAAAATTTAAAATTTTTTTTAAATTCTTTTTTCCTAAAATAACTCAATTTAATTTTAGTAATTGAGAATTAAGAGATAGAGAGATAAATTTAGAAAAATACTCAAAAACACCAAAAAACACTCAATTATTAAGCCACGTGGCACTCTCAATGACCATATATGCTTTCTTTTATATATATATATATATAGATGTGTGTATATATATATCATATAAACTAATAAAGTTTTGTCAAAAAAAAATATAAACTAATAAAGTAAACCAACGGCTAATAGGCTACTCGACTATATCTATAAGTACATTGGAAAGGATAATAGTTGAGTTATGAGAATATAAGGATAATATATGTCGGGGAACTTGGACATGAGACTTAAGATATATATAAGGGACAAACATTAGATCAACCTGGATTTCCTTGTATCATGGTTCAAGATCACTTTCGGTTGCATCACTTTTGGACTAAATTACATGTTAGAATGCTCGGTTAAGTGATTTACAATCACCAATTACGTCTATTTAGCAACCTAATTTGTACATTTTGGCTGATGGGAAAAAATTGGTAATAGTCTATTACACATAGAATTCGTATATGATTGCAACTAAGTACGAGTGGTCTGTTTGGTAACCTCCGGTCAAAAAATAATGTTGTATTTGGTAATCACCTTGGTGTATTTTGAAATGTTTTGTAAATTTGCTTATTTTTATATAAAGTTTTCGTCTTTGCTATCTACATTTTAGTGTACAATTTCTTAAATATCGTTATGTACCCGCCGCGAAGCGCGGGTTCTCATGCTAGTTTAAAAAAAAAAAAACACACAAATATTTTGATGATTCAAATGACGAGAAGAGGCTCAGATCTGTAGTTAGAAGATCGGACAATAGGGTCGATCACCGCCATGGCTGCAAGACCGGTTGCATGTTAAGAGCAAAAAAAGACCAAAAAGCCCTGGTTGTTGCTCTCACATACCATCCGGGTTGCCCCGCCAAGATATGGGTCGAAGTTAACCCATTGTCTGATTACGATGCTCGGATAACAATCAATACAGAAATAATTATTCATCATCGCCTTCTCAATTTCATCTTTCACCATCGAAATATTTGTCTACACACGCATATCTATACTATATAAATATACGCTGTAGAGGTATAACTCCAATCAAATAAATAAATAAATAAATGACTTAAGAGGGTGTTTGGGATTGATGGCTTATTGAACTCCAAAGATAGAGATAGAAAGACAGAAGCAACGATATCCATCATGTGTTCTTGTTTTTTTCTTTTCTTTTAAAGGGTTGTTGGTTTTGAGTGAAAATATGGGGATAAAATCATGGGCTCAAACATCATCGGATAATAGATCAGATGATGACGTGGCAAGAGAGAGGCAACTACCCTTTAAAAACTCCCCTTCTCTCTCGCCGGAGCCTCTTTCCGAGCATCATCTTCTTCAGATCCCCATTTTTTATCTACTGATGGATGATGTTGCATTTCTATCCTTACCAGACATTTACAAATGTGGGTTG
This sequence comes from Ambrosia artemisiifolia, assembly GCA_032199755.1. Classification (NCBI taxonomy): domain Eukaryota; kingdom Viridiplantae; phylum Streptophyta; class Magnoliopsida; order Asterales; family Asteraceae; genus Ambrosia; species Ambrosia artemisiifolia. Next base: position 19,643,424 of record CM063515.1, on the reverse strand, counting down.
GGCTTGGGCTTGGGTAAGACAAGAAGATATTTATAACAAGTATTTATCTTGACTTCTGAAAATATAGAAATGAAACTCGATTTTAATTACGTCTTATAACAAGGGTGAAAACAATATAAAAAACACAATAAATCATGACATATGACACAATGAACTATAAAATATAACATAATGACGAAAAATATAACACAATGCTAAAGCAAAAAGACACAATGAATTACAAAAATGACACAATAATGAAAATAAAAAAAGACACAATGATATAACGTAAATTTAAAAATTACAAGCTAAAACTCAGAAAAAGCGAAACCTAAGAACTAAGATCGTAGGGTTCGATGAGACGGTTCCAATGCCACTTGAATGAGTTTAATCGTAGTCCGTTTGATACCCCTCATACGACTTCCTATTTTTCTTTCACTGTGTATTTGATCATAAACCTACGTATATAAATCTTTTGTAATGTAATAAAGGGGAGGGGTGCTTGTAGGATGAAATTTTTTTAACTGATTTTAACCAATCCTACCTTACCACATCACTTCACTGAAACACTTTTTCAGAGGCAACACTTCATTGATTCTTTTATTTATTTTCATTTAAATATCAAAACATTTTTTGTTTTTTAAAATTCACCACGGTTTAAAATTTTAGACCGGTTAATAATAATTAATTTCACACTATTACAACTTTACCACCAAACGGTAAGTAAAATTAAATTGTGAATTCTTGGAAATCGTCAATTGAATTGAATTAAGCTAATATGGTCAGTAAAATTGAATGTTAACAGTGAAACCGTTGCAAAGTTTTGCATATAAACACATCAAACTGTGGGGTAAAACTCACACTTTACCACGGTTTAAAAAAACAAACACCCACACTGTCACACCCTCAAAATCCACATGCGGGGTTTTACCGCGAGGCGCGTGACAAACCAGGATCCAAGTCAACGGTCACAATAAACAACACTATATGAACACATGCATATTTAAAACATAAGTTTGAGACCATTAAACAGTAGCGGAAGCTTTGTTACAATCCAAAATCCAAAAGTAATCCCAATTGTTCAACATATGAAAACATGATCCTAAACTAGACGCCGTGCAGACGCGTGCGCCCTAGTCCTGGAATGCTACCTTAGCGACCTAAGAAAAACATGCCAAAAGTACGTCAGCACAAAATGCCGGTGAGTTCACAGGTTTGTAATAAAAGTACCAAGTTCACCCTGTCCATACTATACAAATATGTAAACCAAAGTACGCTAGTTAGGCGTATGTTTTGTCACTACTACGATTGTAAAACCATTACTAACTCGCAAACCCAGAAGCATTGCCCGAATAATGTACCGTTCCTGTTTGAGACAATATGCACCCGCCGGCTCCAAGCCGACGAGCGGGGCAGGTCACGCCCAATAGATCTATCCACATTTCCCCGTTGTGCTACACCGCACATTCATGGTTTCCCCCGGGACTTCCAAAGATCGTATAGTAACCCAAAGTAACCCATAGTATGACAGTTGTTACCAAACACAAGTTTAACGCATGTTTTTCTCCCCCAAAAGTAAAACCAGTTAAAGTGGGGCCGTGAACTCACCTTAGGTTGCGTTACATCGAAATAAATAAAATCAGCAAGCTATGCTAGCCCCGTAAGCGGCGACCTAACATATGACAGTTACAAGTACTTAGACTAATAACCCGTAGGTTAGTTAGTCCCTAGATGTCTAGACCATAACCAGGTTCGTTTGAAAACACGTTAACTGTTTAAACTGACCAAATGTACAAGACTCGACATCCCATTGGTGACCCGAGACTCCACGTGTTATACTTGTACTCTCAATCATATAATCACGAAATCATACTTAACATGCGTTAAAGTTCAACAAGTCTAACACATAGTTCAAAAAGCACATAAATAAGCTCGAGCACGTGTTACCAAGTTATCAGGTATGATACGGGGTTCCTAGCATGCTCCTAGGTGTCAAATCGGGTCTCGGAATGCCAAAATACACTTACAGCAACAGTGCAGGCGATTAGGAAAAGTCAACTAGCGATTAGGGAGGTCAACAGGCGATTATAGAGGCTAATCGCCCCTTAACATAGGCGATTAGGCCTATTCAGAAGCTTATCAGGCGATTAGGTCATAAGACATGCAATTCAGGGCTTAACTAGTGATTATGATCACAATCGCATGAAATGAAGGCGATTAGGCCCCCAATCGCCTACCATACAGGCGATTAGGCTTCCTTATCAGGCGATTGGGCTCCCAATCGCCTATAGCATAGGCGATTAGGGTCCCCAATCGCCCTCAGCAGATCTGTTTCGGTTTTTCGCGCGTTTAACCCTCCAAATCAGATCCGGAACGTGTGGAAACACCAAATATCAATCATACAACAATATCAAACATATTTCAAGCAAAACCCCTAACTTATCATCGTTCTACCAGCCCCGAATGCAAGCATTTTCCCAAAATAGTACACTTAGCATGAAAACATCACATCAACATGCACAACTTTTACCCTAAATAGCAAATACTCAGATTTCATCATGTTACCACGTCGTCCGATCATTCCCTACTCTTCTAGCATCATTCTACAACAAACCCTAACATCAAATAACTAGCAAAACACCTCATATCATACAAAATCATTCAAAGTCATTCAAATGGGTCAAAATACCCAATACCCACAATACACTTCCAAAACCATCCAAACTCCTAAGACATCATCATCCTAATATAAACAAGCTGTGAATACCTTAATAACACAATAACAATCCTTTTTGAATCATAAAAATCCTATCTTTTAATCATATTTAACACATACAACATGCATAATGGTTTGGACTTGTTTAAAAACGATTTTCATAGGTTTTCAAAGACACAGGGGTTTATAAATCAGGTATGGACCTTTAGGGAGCAAAACACAATCATTCAAAGGTTTGGGGATGAAGAACACACACTCTACACAAAGATGAGTCGCTGGACCGAGGAACAAGAGATGATGTTGGTGGTGTGCTACAAAGACGCCACAAACGACCCAGCTATACAAAAACTCTCGAGGGTCTCGGGCTCGACCTAACCCCCGGAGGGGTTCTAGGCCAGCGTGTTAAGCAACTTCAACCAGCATGTTGGCACTAACAACAGGACCATCGCAAACCTCCAGCTGAAGTGGGTCGATCGCAACATTAAGTGAGATCGGTGGACCACCCCTATGAGCGCACGATGAGGGATGATCCAGACCTCAATCATGAGTTGGCTATCGAGTTCACTCATGTGGACTATGAGGCTCGATACGTTAACCTTTTCGACCATGTCGAGGCATGACAATTATTGCGCCAACCTTAAGTTTATTTTTCTTTGTTTTAATGTATTTTAATTTTATTTTTAACTATTAATGAAATTATGTTTTTATGTTCTTATTTATGTTTTATGCTTTAATTAAATTTAAAAAGTATTAAAAGAACAAAAGGTTAAAATAAGACAACATTAAAACAAACGGTTAACATAATGAAACAATATTAATCAAACGGTTAAAATTATTATTTTAAATCAAAATAAAAAAACACTATACCAGCTTGTTAAAAAGAGCCAGTAAACGGTTCACGGGACCCCTACCGGTATTGGTGGTGACGGTGTTACCGTGCTGGTAGTTGGATACCCGTGACCATTTCTGGTGACGCACCATCCCCTAATATATGTTGTAACACATCCATCGATTACAATAAACGAAAAAACGTATAAGATTAGTATTTGATCTAAAAATAATAAAAAACAGAGGATTAAACTAATCATATGAACAATTATGAATTGTAATAGTTGTCGAATACTCTGGATTTTGTTTCATTAAGGATGATTAAACATAAAAATTAGGTTAAAAAAAGTTGCAGAGGAAGAAGATGAAGTTGGTGAAAAACAGACGCACTCATCAAATTTTCAGACGCACTCATCAAAAAATTTCAGACGCACTCATCAAAAATTCAGACGCACTCATTGAAAACCCAACAAAAAAAACGCACCTTAAAAAAACAAACGCATTCATTGAAAAGCCAACAAAAAAAAACAAACGCACCTTAAAAATAACAAACGCATTCATTGAAAGTTTATTTCCCCTTTGTTGGGACAAAGAGGATTGAAGAAACCACCTTTTGATAACCTTAGTCCAAATCATATTCTGCCTAAGTATGGAAGAAACTGCTGAAGAAGAAATCAGATGTACTGAAGAACAAATTAGCAAAGTACTGAAGAGTAACTCATCAGAAGTTCTGAAGTTTAACCAGACACTACACTGAAGAACTACTGAAGACAAACTACTCATCAGCAGTTTGTCACTCATCAGCACTTTGTCATCAGAAGCTTCTAACCGACTGAAGACTTCAGTAGTTTTATTATTATATTGTTTTGTTAAAGTCTTGATTTCAAGTTTCGATGTACAGACTGTTGTAACCTTATCTTTAGCCGAATATCTTTGTTAAATATCTTAGATAACTTCAGACAACAGTTTAGTATGTTGGTCTATAAATAGATGAGTTTGTTCATCTATTTTAGACATGTGATATTTTTGTGATTTACTTTGAAATTAATTGAAATCCTTTGAAGCTTTTAACTTATAATCCATTTCACATCTGAGAAACATAAATTGCTTTACTGCTTTATACTTGAACTATATTTATTGTTTCTCATTTACTACTCAGTCAAGGGGGAGTAATAACTCCTCTCAAAAGTGATCTTTTAATCTTATAACACTTATTATTCCGCTGCTCAATAACTCTTATATAAATCTGTAAAACATAAGTGTACACTAAAAGAGGCCACTGATCCAACAATTGGTATCAGAGCACTGGTTAATCTGATCAAATATCAATCTAACAAATTGAGAATCAGACACAGGCTCTTATTGATATCCAATAAAGGAGTAAAAGGCTCACTTTTTCATCCATCACTTTAAAGAAGCATTGACAAATCCAAACTTCTTAAAAATGGACCCTTACAATACTGGATCTGCTAACAAGCCTCCTATGTTAGTCAGAAATGAATATAACATATGGTCTAAAAGGTTGGCACACACTATTTCTCAAACAAATACTGGTTGCTGGAGGTCTGTAGTTTTTGGACCTCACAGACCAATTATTACTGATCCAGAGGGAAAAACTGAGAGACCAAAAGATCCAAAAGACTACACTGAAGAAGATTTCCAAAAGTTTGAGCTAGATGCAAAAGCTTTCTCTATGTTGGCTATGGCTCTCCCAAATGAAATATATGCTGGGCTTTTACATTGTGAAAGTGCCAAAGAGCTGTGGGATTGCCTAAAAGAGTAGTTTGCAGGAACTGCAGAGGTGATAGCCAACATGAGAGAAATCCTGGCTCAACAATATGAAACTTTTACTCACATAGAGGGTGAAAATTTAACACAACAGTTTGAAAGATTTTCTTCACTCATCTCTGAGTTGAAAATTAATAATCAGACCTATTCAAATGAGTCTATGTTACATAGATTTTTAAGGTCTTTACCTTCAAAATGGGAAACTTATTCTATAGTCCTCAGAACAAGTCCAGATTTTAACACCCTGAACCTAACAAGGTTACATGGAAAATTACTAACTTTTGAAAGAGAAATCAATCAAAAGAAAAAGTTACAAGAATCTGGTAAAACTGCTGATGACTATACTCCAGGTAGCACAGCCTTATTAGGACATGATTCACCATCTTGTTCTAATAATTTTGGTTCTTTTGACCACATTGACATAACAGCTGGGATCTCATCAGATGGATCTTTCCCAGCTTATGACAATGAAGAACTAAGTCAAACTGCTGACAACATGTGTTTCATCATGGATGATTTAAAATATTTTAGCAGTGATGACTTGGAAGAAATGGAGATATTACACCAACTGGCCTTGTTAAGTTTAAAAACTAACAAATTTTACAAAAGGTCAGGAAGGAAATTTCCAGGACTTAACAATTCAACAAAAGTTGGTTTTGACAAATCTAAACTTAGATGTCATAAGTGTCAAAAGTTGGGACACTTTGCTAGAAAGTGTAGAAGCTCTAGCTACAACCAACCCATGTCTGGAAATCAATTTAACCCCTCTTATAATAGGAATAATGGAACTCAAGGGAGTGCTCATTTTGTACAGGCACAAGCTCCACAAGTTCAATATGTGCCACAAGTACAATATGTCCAGATGCCTGCTCAGCAACAATAGCAGCTGATGCCTCCTTTTCCAACTGCTCAACAACCTGCACAAACTCAACAACCCCCTCAGCAACAAAGCTTATTTACATCAGGGTATGTTGACTGGAGCAGTCTTCCTTATGACACATCAGAATGCAGTCAGGATGTAGACAATAAGGTCTATGATGTCAACTGGGGAGAACCTGATAATGGCAGAAAGAACTTTGCCTTAATGGCTTTTGAAGGATATTCTTCAAATTCTGCACTCACTCAGGTATCACAGCAGTCTCTTTTAAAGCTTTGCTCTAAATCTTGTAAAGAAGCTTTTGCTTTAATAAGAGAAACTAATGTGCATTTACAAGGCAAGGCAAATGATATGGAGAGAAAATATACACAGATGAAGTGTGATTTAGAAAGAAAAATTGCTTTGAAAAATAAAGAAATTTCTAACTTGACTGATAAATCCATTGAAACCCAAGCACAGATTAAAACAATGATAGACAACCTAGGAAATGTCAGACAAGAACTTGCTGACACCAAGGTTGATTGTGAAAAATGGGTTGAGTCTTGTAAAGGGTACCAAATGCTGCTTAACAAACAAACTGCAGCAAATGTTAAGTTTGGCATTGGGTATACCCACACTGAATCACCAACAGATTTCACCCACAAAACTGATAATGATGGGATGAAATTGATTCAAACTTCTGACATGGAGGAATGCACATCCTACCATCAGAACTTTCTCAAAAAGGAAAGTACTGCAGAAGTTAAAACAACTGACAATAAGCCATCAGTAGTTTCAACTACATCAGGAGTTGAGATCCTGAAAACTGCTGATGACCTATTTCAAAAGGCTGAGATTGTCAGTAAATTGCCTTCCAACTCTCTTGACTTATCTAAAAAGAAAGAGAAGGCAAAAGCATGTGAAATATGTGGTCTGTTTAACCACATAACTGAACTTTGCAGATATAGAAAGGTAAATCAGTTAAACAAACAAAGACAACAACTGATTGTGGGAAAACAGATAAAACAAAATTTTGAAAATACTTTCTTTCCCAATAAACAACAATCAAACAAAAACCTTTCTAAGAAGAAGCTTTTATCTCAACAAAAGTCATCTTCTCAAAGTTCATCTTCAGAAGTTACACCTAACTCATCAGTAGTTTCACAAACTACTGAAGTTAAAGATTTGATAAACCTGGTTAAACTTCTGATGACCAAAGTTAATGGTGGACACCAAAAAGAACCCACCATTGTTCTTAATGACAAATCCATTGCCAAAAAGACATGGATTTCTAAAATTGGTCCACAACAAGCTGCACCTGTTCTCAAGAGCAAACCCAAAGCCAAACTGGCTTGGGTTGCCAAAACTAACTAATTTGCTATCTTGTGCAAAGGGTCTCCAGAGGTTTGAATAGCATATGGTATGTTGATAGTGGAGGCTCAATGCACATGACTGGATGCAGATACCTGATAAACAATTTTATCAGTCAAAGAGAAGGATCTGTGTCCTTTGGGAACAATGCCAAGGGATATGTGCTAGGATATGGCAATGTATCCTCAGGCAAAATGCAGTTTGACAAGGTCAATCTGGTTGAAAACCTTGAGTACAACTTGCTGAGTGTCTCACAAATGTGTGACAAAGGATATTCTTCCTTTTTCACCAAGACAACATGCAAGATCAAATCACCAGAAGGCCAGAAGTTGATAGAGAAGATCATTGAAGATCATACTTTGCTGATTGCCAAAAGGTGTGGCAATGTCTATGCAGTGGACATTGAAAAAGACAAAGTATTGAACAAGACTGCCTGTTTCTTCTCAAAGGCATCAACTTCAGAAAATGATCTCTGGCACAAGAGACTTGGCCATGTGAACTTTAAAACCATCAATAAAGTCACTAAAATGGGCTTGGTCAGGGGTCTACCTTTGAAGGAATATCAGTGCAAAGAACACTGTGTTTCCTGTCTTAAAGGTAAACATCATAAGTCCTCCTATAAGTCTATTGAAGAATCTAAAACAACTGCATGTCTTCAACTACTCCATATGGACTTATTTGGACCAGTCAAGATCATGAGCCTTGGTAAGAAGAAGTACTGCTTGGTCATCATTGATGACTACTCAAGATTCACATGGGTCTTCTTCTTATATTCCAAGGATGAGGCAGCTGAAATTATCAAGTTCTTCATTCTACAAGTTGAGAAGCAATATTCTCTATCTGTCAAAGTCATCAGGAGTGACAATGGGACAGAGTTCAGGAACAAAACTCTGGATGAATTCTGTCTGTCTAAAGGGATTGTTAGACAGTTCAGCATTCCCAGAACTCCTGAACAAAATGGTGTGGTAGAAAGGAAGAACAGAACCTTAATAGAAGCAGCTAGAACAATGTTAGCTGATTCAGGCCTACCTTTGTATTTTTTGGCTGAAGCAGTCAACACAGCTTGTTATCTTCAGAATAGAGTTCTTATCAACAAGAGACATACCAAAACTGCCTATGAAATTCTTCATGGCATAAAGCCCCTTATCTCCTTCTTCAGGGCTTTTGGATGTCAATGTTTTATCCTCAACATCAAAGACTCTATCTCAAAATTTGCTGCAAAAGTTGATACAGGTTATTTTCTTGGTTATTCTCCTTTGAGAAAAGCTTACAAAGTTTTTAATTCAAGAACCAAGATAGTAGACGAAACACTGAATGTCAAGTTCAATGAATCAAAACACACTCTTATTCCCGCAAATCCTGCTGAATTATTTGATCTTGATAACTTTCATTTCGGACCTGAAAAGACTGTTGAATCATCCAAACCTCCTCAAAATGGTTTTCAAGGATTTGAAGATGATAGTCCTGCACCATGGACTCCAAACACAGTCAGAAGATCAAGTATTAAACCTTCAGAAGTTTCAATAGCTTCAACTTCAGGAACTGCTGATGGACATTTTAAAAGTACTAATTCAGCTGAACCTAAAACTCCTGAACCTCAAACAACAGCTGAACCAGATATTATCAATCTCAGTGGTTTATTTGAAGAACCAGTAGAGCCATCCTCTAGTACAGGTCTACAACAACTGATTGAACACAAGGATCATCCATTGGATCAAATCATGGGTGATATTGCCTGAGGGGTACTCACAAGAAACCAGCTTTCCAACTTTTGCTTCTTCTCAGCATTCATTTCTCAGTTGGAACCAAAGAAATATCAAGAAGCCCTCAAAGACAACAATTGGGTGCAAGCAATGCAAGAAGAGTTGCTTCAATTCAAGAAACAACAGGTTTGGGGAATCTGTCCCTTACCTCAAGACAAGCAACCAATTGGTACAAGATGGGTCTTCAGAAACAAATCAGATGAGGCTGGTATGATCATCAAGAACAAAGCAAGATTGGTGGTACAAGGTTATTCTCAAGAGGAAGGAATTGATTATGATGAAACCTTTGCACCAGTTGCAAGACTTGAAGCTATCAGGTTATTTTTAGCTTATGCAATTTCCAACAACATTAAAGTTTATCAAATGGATGTCAAGAGTGCATTTTTATATGGAAAAATAAAAGAAAAAGTGTATGTCTGTCAACCTCCAGGGTTGAGGATCCTTCTCATCCTGACTGGGTTTACAGACTTGACAAAGCTCTTTATGGGCTAAAACAGGCTCCAAGAGCCTGGTATGAAACACTCTCAAACTTTTTACTTAAGAATCACTTCTCAAGGGGATCCATTGATAAAACTCTTTTCATAAAGCATGTTGGAAATCATGTCTTACTTGTTCAAATTTATGTTGATGATATCATATTTGGTTCTGTAGTCCCAAAAATACTAGATCTTAGGTGTGCACAAGATTGTTATCAACTAGAAACACCTATTTGTTAGGTGTTTTAGTTGATTAATCAAGACAAGCAAAGAACTAGATGAAGATTGTAAGAACCGACACACAAGAAACATAAACAGATGATTCCATTAAAGATTCAGCAGTGAACAACCATGGATATTACAGATAAGTTCGCACCTTCAACTTGTGCTCTCAAAAGATAATAACAAAAACCCTAACCCTAGCTGCACACAAGATGTTCTATTTATAGGCAGCCTGATGGGACTGCGCACTTAAGCTAAGTGCGCAGTGCCCGTCTCCTAAGTTCGCAGTCTAGGGTTTTCCACTATAACTTTACCATAATTACATACCAGACCCTCCAACTATAACTATCAACTAAACATGATCAAACCTGGTAACTGTGGTCTCATACTAACCCAACAATACTCCCCCTAGACCACAGCTACCAGCTCTACAAAATCAGTCTATCTCCACATCACTTGACTCCCGCTCTTCTCTTGCTTGGTGTGCCGGGAGTGCTTGAACGATGCTCTCTTCAACAGTTGGTTCTTCAATACGAGGTTCTTCAGCATGTGATTCTTCAGTGTGTGGTTCTTCAGTGGATGGCTCCTGGATGAATAACTCAGCGAGATCTACAGTTTCTTGATCTGGCTGAGTTTCTGGGGCTAAACTTGGAGAGACTGGTGAGGCTTGAGTAGGTTCAATCTCAGGATCAGCTGTTGCTGCAGAAGTCTGTGCTTGTACTTCTGGAATGACTTCAGTTTCTGATATCTTCGCAGCAGCAGCGGCAGCAGCAGCTTTGTCTCTGTCATCTTTAGCTTTATCAGCTGCGTTGATCCTAGCCACTAAATCGATCAGTTCTTGCTTTCGTTTTAAGGCTCTTTCCACAGCTCTTCTGAACAAGACAGCTTCCTCAAATAGCACATTACCAGCACCCACATTGATCTGGTTTCCAAAAAGAGTAGTCAAATCAGAGGGATTCAAAGCAAACACATCTACTGGGTCAAGTATTCTCAGCGCCTCTGAATTGTCTTTAAGTTTGATCACAGCTTCACCAGTTCGGCTGTCATAAAACCACTTCTTGAACTCTGTCAAAAGCACAGGAAGCTCTGGACGGATGGGAACCCTAGTGACGACCTGGGGAGGGTCTATCACGTAGGTTATCATTCCCCGTCCGGTGGCTGGATCTATTCTTTTCTTGGACATTCTTCTCCTCGGCTTCTGTGGTTTCCAGTTCTTGAAGTCAGATGCACACTCATCTTCTATAAAGACAGAAACCAAGTCAGCAGTGGTATCCTGAGAGTGGTTGAGGAAAGGTGTTCTGCACATCTCCCTAATATCCCATCTTGGGAGAGTCTTCAGATTCGGTCTACCCTTGAAGTACTGAATTACACCTCCTCTTCGTTTCACAAAGAACAGTCTTTTAAACCCATCATAACCCCAACAGATAATTCTTTCTTGGTGAGATTCACGAGTGTGGTGGATGTTCTGGTGCAAAGCAGGAATGGTGATTGGTCTTCTTGGAAACCAGCTTGATCTCTCAGGGTCCAGTCTGTACCCATCATCCATCTCATAAACCGTGTTTTCTCCCGCACCCATCTCTACAAACGTCTCCGGCATCTCATCCTCACTGATCTCGTCAACATCACTTTCTTCCTCTTTTCTTTCCTTCTCTTTCTCTTCTTCCATGAATTTCCCAAAATCAAAAGCTTCATCAAAAGTCATTCTTGGAGCATCTGTACCCTGATTCTTCAAATCTTGAAGCATATCAAACATCTTCATTTGCACCTCTGTCTGAAATTTGATCAGATAACGCTGATCCTTAACCACCTTTTCAAGACTTCTATTTTTGTGCTTTAATTTCTTCAGCTTCTTCCTCAATTCCTGATTGTTATAGATCTGATTCTTCAACATGCAAATTTCCTTTGCTGCATTCTTTCCCACTTCCTTAGACAGTGTCTCATATAATTCTTGATGCACTGGTTTTCGACGCGGTGCACCAGGAACAGATGAGGATGGTACAGACTGTTTCTTCACTGGAGGCTTGGGAATGGGAGGTCTTTCAGTGGAAGGCCCAGGCCTGGCAGTGGAGGGCCCTGGCATGTCAGTGGAAGGCCCAGGCTGACCCTCCACACCAAACATGGATTCCAATATTTCTTCATTCTCCAGATCCTCCTCTGTCATAACCCGTGGCCTTTCAGACTCAGGCAACTGTTCTCTCCTTCTCTTTCTCTCTGCCTTTGCTAGTTCAGCATTTTGTCTGGCAGCTTCAGCCATCTCAAGTTCCTCAGGAGTCAATGATTCTCTTCCTTGCTGCATTAAACCTGTAGGCCTGTTTCTTTTAGTTGGCCTTTGAGGAACAGGATCAGATGCCGCCCTTTTTCCAACAGTTCTTTCTCGGGCAACTTCTTCTGCAGTATGCTGAGGTACTGTAGTAGCAGGATCAGAAGGAGCAGGTTCAGAAGAAGCAGGCTCGGTTGTAGTTGGTTGTCGAGCTCTAACAGCAGCTTGTTTTCTTCTCTTGATCTCATTGTATAGCTTCATTATGACAGGATACCGTTGAGCAGCATACATACTTTCAAGCAGGGGTTCCCAGTCAGGTGTGTTGCACTCAGTAAAGAATCGTGCACCTTTGGCGAAATTGTATTTATCACCAAGGGGCAGATCCTCATGTTGTGAGTTGATCATCATCTGAACGAATCTGGGATACATCGTCCACTTTTTCTTTTCAGCTTCAGCATTCTTCACCATACAGTCAAACACCAATCCAGACAGATTGAATGGTTCATTCTTGCAGACTTTAATCATAGCAGTTGCCCAGTCAGGACTGAGTGCATTGTAGCCACCTTTTCTGTGACACAGAGACATAAGAAATACGTGACAAATAAGCTTCCAATCTCTGGTCAGCTGGCTCTTCTTGATATCACCCCTTGCGTCAAAATCTCCTTTGTATCCAAAATTCTTGAACTCTTGATGAATTTCAGCTTTTGGTAGAGATCTAACAGTTGCTGGCCGATCTTGAAATCTCAGAACACTTCGTACTGTATCTTCTGTAATGACTACTGCCTTGTTCCTCACTGTGGCTTTAATCCTCTTGACGCGTGCCACGACCTCTACTTTAGCAGATCGCCAGAAATCTTCAATGTGAGAGCTGTAGACTTGAACATTCTGCTCTACAGCATATCCAATTCTGCTTCTTCTGATCCAAGAAACAACGTCTCGAAACTTTGTATCATCAGTCTCAAGAATCATCGGTTGGTTGTGCATTCCTCTTGGATCCCATTCAAGAGCCATCTGTGTGGGACACATGCACGAAAAGTAAGTTAGAACTTTGGATTTTGAATTGACTAATGACAGACAATTTCATTTACTTTGACGGACGACGTACGTAGACCAGGTTTAATTTTAAGTTGGTTTTACGTGTGTGATTCATTTTATGGATTAGATTTTCTAGTGTATATGATATGTTTCGTCTTTCATTTTAATAGTCATTTGAGTCCAGTTATGGTTTATGGATGAATGAGTCAAGGTACGTAGTCCGGTCAAGTATCATGAACAGTCAAGTCAATTGTCATAATTTTGGTCCATCATTAAGTTCACACAATTGTTAAGTGCGCAGCCCGAGTCTGATGTGCATCTAAGTGCTCAGCCTTGACTGAGTACTTGTTGCTTGGTACGCAGTCAGTTGGCCACATTAGGACACGGGAATATCAAGTGCGCAGTCAGTTTACTCGGGCATGGTAACGGCTTGGGAGAAGTTATCAAGTCTGCGTACTAGTCTAGTACGCAGACACTTAAACTTCCGTTTAAGATTTTAAGTCCACACATTTGGTACGCAGTCATTTAGGGTTTCAGATCCTTGAATCACATGATGCAAGTGCGCAGTCATATGAATCAAGTACGCGGTTATTCAAAATTTTAAGTGCGCAGTTCATCCAATCCCTAAATCTTCAACTGATTTCACAGATTTCAAACATAAATCCTGTAGATACAACGAAGATCTTGTTAGAATCCACAACCTACCTTATAATTTCACACAAATATATAGAGAGGAGTAGATAAAATGGATCAACGGTGGTGGTGCTATGTGGTATCAGTGGTGGCCAACGGTGGTTAAATGGTGGTTTTGAAGAACACGGCGGCTGAGAATAAGATTCAGGGTTTGTAAATTTTTTGAATAAAAAGATAAAACAAAAATTACTGCAGTATTTATAGGAGAAATAAATTTGGGCCGCGCACTTAATCTTTAAGTGCGCAGGGCCCAAAAGCCCATTTAAGTACGCAGGCCCAACAATTTGGAGATTATTTTAAGTATGCAAGCCCAATAGCAAGAGAATAACCTTTTAACCAAAGATTTGGGTTTAGAGATCAACCGTTTCTCACCTTTTGCATCAAGATCATACCAGTCATACCTGCCAGACCACATTTCAACTTTCCGTTGGATAGCTGTAGCCCAAGAAAAGCTGTCGGTATATTTGTCCACTTAAATCCATGCCTCTCGTCTTTCAACATACTTTATGTGATGATTTTTTATCATGTTTTGGTAATATTGACGACATGTTAATGGACCCCACTTGTGCCAGGTGTAAGCCTACCAATCCTCAAGGTTTATTGAGATATAATGATGAGAGCTTCAGGTCTATGTTTCCATAAGCAGAGAAGATGATCATTATGTCAATCAGATGATGAGAGCTTCAGGTCTATGTTCCCATAAGCAGAGAAGATGATCATCTGATTGCTTTGTGAGCTATCTATAGGTTTGCACGTCACTAACATTGCGTGTCTTTTGTTGCTCATTTTGATTTAATAGCCCCGCTTTGGTAGCTTGCACTCTTAGGTGTCTTTTGGTTGCTTATGCACAAAATTTTCTGTGTCTTTTGATCTCTCAACCTGTGTATGACCGGACTCAGCTTGTGCAAACCTGAAACACAGTGGGAATCCAGCACCTCGTGTAGACCTTTTGGTTTGTCATCTATAGCAGTTTACTCAATTCCAGGCTGAATCTACCGACATGTCGTTGCTTGAAGCCACAACGTCCTCTGGGTCCTATTCACATGCTGACAAATATGATTAGTCCCTATCATTTCTTGATTGTTTTGAAAAAGTTTTTAGAACTTGCAATTTTTAGGGATCTACCGGTTTATTTCTCCCCCAAAAATCTTTATTTTATTTTAAACAAAAGATTTTTCTATAGTTTATTTACAAAGTTTTTTTTTTTTTTTTAATCATTCAAAGTTGATCATCTCTAACCAAGTTACCAACTGACGAAAACGGGTTTTGTCGAAAGCTTTTGTAAAGATATCTGCCTTTTGATCAGCAGTATCTATAGGCAACACCTGTATGTACCCTTTGTCGTGCGCATCGCGAATTGAATGAATCCGAATTTCAATATGTTTAGTTTTCGAATGATCAATTGGATTCTTCACGATGTCACGACAAGCATCATTATCAATGTAGATTGGGGTTCTCATGATATTCAAACCGTAATCCAACAGCTAATTTTGGATCCACAACACTTGACAGCAACAACTGGATGCGGCTGTGTACTCAGCTTGAGCGGTGGATATAGACACAGTGGTCTGCTTCTTGCTCTGCCATGACACGAGCCTGTTTCCCAGAAATTGACAGCCACCAGAGACAGACTTTCGGTCAATCCTGCAACCTGCATGATCACTATCAGAGTATGCAATTAGGTCAAAATTGTCACTCTTAGGATACCATAAACCAAGTTTTGGTGTTCCTTTGAGGTAGCGGAAGATTCTTTTTACTGCAGTTTCATGAGATTGCTTTGGATTTGACTGAAAGCGAGCACAGCATCCAACTACCCACATGATGTCCGGTCTGCTGGCTGTGAGATACATCAAGGATCCAATCATAGAACGATAGGTGTGCGGGTTCACAGAAGGGCCTTCAAGATCTGGTACAAGCGTTGTTTGAGCTGCAAAAGGAGTGTTGGACGGTTTGCAATCCGACAGGTTGTACTTTGCCAGAATGTCTCTTGTGTATTTTGCTTGATGAATGAGAATACCGTCTTCTTTCTGTTGGACTTCGAGTCCTAAGAAAAATGATAGTTCTCCCATCATGCTCATTTCAAATTGAGACTTCATAATGCTTTCAAATTCCCTGCACAAATTTTCGTCAGTTGAACCAAAGATAATATCATCAACATATATCTGAACAAGGATAGAATGTTTGTTGACTTCTTTGGTGAACAGGGTCATGTCGATCTTCCCTCTCGTGTATCCATTTTGTAACAGATATGAAGACAAGGTCTCATACCAAGCTCTAGGAGCTTGATGGAGACCGTAGAGAGCCTTGTCCAATTTGTAGTATCTGTTTGGATGATGAGGGTCTTCGAATCCTGGCGGTTGGCACACATAGACTTCTTCTTTGATCTTCCCATATAAGAAAGCGCTCTTCACGTCTATCTGAAAAACTTTAAAATTTCGATATGAAGCATATGCCAAGAGGATGCGTATGGCTTCAAGTCGAGCGACTGGAGCGAAGACTTCCTCATAATCAATCCCTTCCTGCTGACGAAATCCTTGAACAACCAGACGAGCTTTGTTCTTGATTACCACGCCACGTTCATCCATTTTGTTACGAAAAACCCATCTTGTCCCAATAGGATATTTTCCTTCAGGCAGATCCACGAGCTCCCACACTTTGAGTTTTCTGAACTGAAATAGTTCTTCCTGCATTGCCTCTACCCAGCTTGCATCTCGAACTGCATCTTCAATGCTGAAAGGTACTGTTTGAGATAAGAATGCTGAGAGAGCGGTGTTGAGCTTGTCTGTCTGATTTCTTGTAAGAACACCCTCACTGATTGGTCCAATGACATTTTCAATTGGATGGTTCTTAGAAGATTTAAATCCCATATTTTCTTCTTCTTGCACTTGTAGAGGAAGGTTCGAAAGATGATCTCCAGGTGTAGAAGAGCTGGATGGTTCATTTACAGACTGCTGATTTGATTGTGCTCCTTCAGCATTTGACGTGCTTTCAGGAATGTTAGAGGTTTCAGCAGTAGTATCACCATTATTAAGTTGAGGAATAATTGGATCAGCAACAAGAGGAGAAAAACGGGTGGTAAACGGTGCAACTTCATCATCAGAAGAGTAGAGAATATTTCCAAAGGGAGATGAACTTGTAGCTTGATTTTCAGGAGCTTGATCTGCATGAGCTTGCTGTTCAGGAATGACAAAGTGATTGAACACAACATCCACATCAAAGAACCAGTCAGGACCGGTTCCAACATTAGTAGAATTGGATTCTTGCCAGTCAACATAAAAGGATTCCAGAACCATCTTGGTACGTTTGTTATATACTCGATAAGCCTTTTGACTAGACGAGTATCCAACAAAGAAACATTCGTCTCCAACAGCATCAAACTTCATGATATTCTCAAAGTTGTTCAGAAGAGTGCAGGAACATCCAAACGGCCTGAAATAATCAATGAGAGGTTTTCTTTTGAAAAGCAATTCATAAGCTGTTTTCCCACGAGGCTTGACAATCAAGACCCTGTTAAGAACATAACAGGCGGTATTTACAGCTTCTGCCCAGAAGATGATCGGTAACTTAGAGTCAATGAGCATGGTTCTGGCAGCTTCAATAAGTGTACGATTCTTCCTTTCAGCCACTCCATTTTGCTGAGGAGTCCTTGTAGCACTGTATTGGAGATGAATTCCTTTCCCACTGCAGAACGTCACAAAACTTTGGTTCTTGAATTCTGTTCCATGATCACTTCTGATTGATTTTACTTTTAATTTGATTATATTCTCGATCAAAGGAACGAACAGCATCAAGGTTTCAGCAGCCTCACTCTTGAATTCCAAGAAGTACACCCATGTGAAGCGAGAGAAGTCATCTGTAATCACCAAACAGTAAGACTTTTTACCCAAGCTTTTTACACTGATAGGACCAAAGAGATCCATATGTAATAATTGAAGTGGAGAGTCAATTGAGTTCACTGTTTTGGACTTATGCGATTTCTTATGTTGTTTACCTTTAGCACATGCTAAACATTTTTCAGAAAAAGGAAATTCCTTAGAAGGAAGACCTCTGACTAGATTTAGTTTAGAAAGTTTGTTTATATTTTTAAAGTTAACATGACCTAATCGCCTGTGCCATAACAGTGACTCTGACTCGGATGCCTTTAACAGTAGACAAGTCATTGGTTGTTCAGACTTGGCATCCCTCATGTTTATCACATAAGTGTTATTTTGTCTGGGGGCTTTCAGCATGATCATGTCAGTGGGTGGTTTAAATCCTGGCTTCAGGAAGATGCATTCCATGTCGTTGAACAACACTGAGATTCCTTTGTCACAGACTTGTGATACACTCAACAGATTGTAGCACAGCTCGGGAACATAGTTGACGTCCTCAAGTGTCAGTGCGTCAGAGACTACATCTCCTATGCCAACGATCTTTCCACCCTTTTCATTCCCAGCGAACGCTACAAACTCTCCATCGATGAACCGATAGTTCTTGAGGAGTTCTTTCAGTCCCGTCATGTGTCTTGAAGCGCCGCTGTCGACATGCCATAGATATCTCATAAGAGCTATCAGCCATTTTTGTAATTTATTCTGCACAGTCAAAAACAAAAGAGAAACAAAGGTAAACTAAAGAAAATCTATGTACAGTGATGACTCTGCCTGATAATTAAGTGACTTTGGGAATCCAAGTCTGTTTAATCTTTGATCTGTCATGATTTTCTCCCAAAATTGACTCTTGTTTCTTCCAAATTTGTGTATTTTTAACAAAACTTTTTACGGTTTCTTGAAGATTTCTTAGTTGATCCGAAAAAGAGTTTTGTGTTTTGACATGGTTTTGTGATTTAGGTTTTATGTGACAGTTTTTGACCACGTGACCCTCTTTTCCACATCTGAAGCATTTTGAATGCTTAGGCTTGATCTTAGGAGAGGATCTGGATGATGATGGTTGTGATGTTCTTTTCTTGATCTTGTTTGATCTTGAGCTTTCGCTTGAGCTTGATTCTTCCCTGTTGCTACTTGATTCTTCATTGGTGTCCAGATTATTTAAGCTGGAGCTGCTCTCTGTATCACTCAGTGATTCTTCTGAACTTGAGGTACCTGTTTCACTTTGTGATTCTTCAGAACCTGATACATCTGTGGATGAGGGGATAAATTCTGGGATTTCCTCAGTGAGAAATTTCCCAAACCTGTTACGCTTAAGTTCTGGCACAAACACAGATGGTTTGGGCACATGATTATCATCAGAGAATGCAGCATTAAGATCAACACACACAGGAATAACATTTTCAACACAAACATTAGATCGTTTGATAGGAGGCTTCCTATCATCGGGAGCCACAGCCCCTTTTAAATCAAGTTTAGAAATACAGTCATCCATCCTAGTTAAACTATTACAGTCATCCATCCTAGGCAAACTATTACAGTCATCCGATTTAGTTAAAGTTTTACAGTCATCCAAAATAGAATTGTTTTTTGAATTTTCATTGTTCCAGATGAACCAATTCACTGTTGAGTAATTGGCACCCGGATGTCCTAAACCCACTGTCTGGCCACCACAACTTTCATCATCCTCCACCTGAGCCTGTTGGGTCACATCTGCATCGCTTTTACTTATGTTAGCATTTGACTCAGATTCATCACATTTATTTTCAAAAAGGTCATTTTTTGGATGAGGTGATGGAATGGGTATGTATTCACTTTGGCTCAAGGGCAAGAATAGAGATCTTTCGATTCCATTCTTATCCTTATACCCAATTCCATCCTTTACGAATGATTGTCTTCCACAATCGATTATATCAGCATGAGCCTGTTTGCTCACATTCCATTTATCCACAACAATTTGAAGACGAGTTGTCTCATTTCTAGATTTCTCTAGTTTTGAGGTTAAATCATTTATCGGAAAATCTTTCTTAAGCACAAATTCTTTTAAAGTTTGCATTTCAGCTAGAGTTGCATTTAACTTTCGCTGATATGCCCACTCATTTTCTTTCATTTCAGAATTGATTTTACGAATATCATCCATTTCTCTTAAAACTCGTCTGTTGTGTGATAAACAGTATGCGACAGCTGTAGCACACCTAGGTGAGCACAGTTTAGATTTAATTTCTAGAGGAATATTTACCATGTCTCTCTCCTCAGCTTTCTTGGAAGAACTTTTCACCTCTTCAGCGACTTTCTCTGATGAAGTCTTCTCAGCTATCAGTGCCTCCTCCCTCTTCTGATCATTCACCTTCTCATCAATTAACACACTTTTCAGTCCGGCATTCTTCTGCATTTCTCCCTTCAGAACCTCAGCAGATGACCCTTCAACCGAATTCACACCATTAGAAGATTTGGTGCAAATTGTGGCCATCAGAGCTTTGTTAACTTCAACTTCTGCAGCAGCTGCCTCTTATCCCCAGTCGAAATCTTCAACAACCAAAGCCTTCTGTGGTTCCTTATCGTTTCCTTCATTTCCATCGGTTATGGCCACCAACCTCTTCGCAGGCTTGATTTCAGCTTGGTTCAATGTGGGGCATTCATACTTGAAATGCCCGAGGACCTTGCAGTTGTAACATCTGATTTTCGACTTGTCAAACCCAGCCTTTCCCATTCCCACTCTTCTACCGGTTCTGTCTTGAAAACGCTTAACTCGTAGAGTGATCATTGCCATCTGCCACTTGAGATCCATTTCTTCCATGTCATCTGGGTCAACCTGGTACATATCCTCTGGGGACATCATCTCATTCTTAATCTCTCCTGTCTTCAAAGCTTCAAAACTGCTCATAAAGGTGTTGAAAAGTTCCACATGTTCAGCAGCCAGCTTGGCAGCCTGTGGAGTTAGTGTCTTTGCCGCCATTTCAGAATACATTGGAGCTTTGCCAGAACTTGAACTACCAATCCCTGTAGAATCCACATAAGAATGCAACGAACTTGAACTCATATCACCAATTGGGGCCATTAAAGCCAGATTCTTCATAGCACTGCTGGGAGTCACCTTCGGGACAGTCTGATTCATTTCTCTCTTTGTGATATCCATTTCAAACGATTTCAGAGTGTTTATGAGATCAGCCAAAGTAGACTGAGCATCCAAGTAGTCCTTTTTGATCAGCATACATTGGACACTCCACTCCTTTGGGAGAGAATCGAGTAGTTTCTTGATGGAATTGCGGTTGTTTACAGGAATACCAGCTTTCTTCATCTTAGTCAACAGATTCATGAACCTGTCAATGTGTGAAGACAGACTCTCACCACGGATACTTCCAAACATGTCGTATTCCTTTTGAATCATATCCTGTTTGTTTTGCCTCATCTCTGCATTTCCTTCATAATACTCACTCAGAGCAAACCACAGATCATGCGCTGATCTGTACTCTTCAAACATATTGTATACATCGTTTGACAGAGCCATGGTGAGAGCACCATAGGCTTTGTGATCTCGCTGCATCAGTTGTTTGTCGAGATCAGTGTATGTAGTGGGATCAGTGTTGAACACTTCTCCTGCATCAGTGGTTCTTGTGGGAATGTGAGGTCCGAGCTGGACTGAGTTCCATTGGGTGTGATCGTTAACAAAATAGAAGGCTTTCATTCTGTTTTTCCATGTACCATAGTCTTCAGCACCCATCAACTTGGGAATACGTGTTATAGTGCCGGTTTCAAGTTCAGCTTGGGTTATGGGATTAACTTGGAATGAGTTGTTACCAGACATGATTTAAGATTGATTTTAGATTGATTTTAGAGTTTTGATTAATTAGATTAGCAAGTTACAGTCCAAAGTCCTTGAAAAATTTAAAACAGTCCACAAGTTCGCAGTAGATAAGTACGCAGCAAGCAAGTTCGCAGTTCCTTAGACACCTGAAACAGTAAGAAACAAAGATGATAAGTTCTTGATTCTCCTGTAAGTGCGCAGTCCCTGTAGCACACACTCTGGCTTAAGTTCGCAGTTCAGCCAAGTCAGAGCAGCACAAGTGCTCAGTCTTTGACTGATCAGCCTGCGTACTAGTATAAGTACACAGACACTTAAACTCTCGTTTAAGATTTAAGTTCGCAGAAACCCTAGCCAAGTGCTCAGAAAATGCACCTTTTCAGTAAGTGCGCACCCCAACTAGAAATTCCAGATAAGTATGCAGAAACCCTAGTTGTGGTGCCAGGAGAGAGAAAGCTGTAAAGCCTTGTGTAAATTTAAGTGCTCACACAGACACAAGTGCACACACTTTTAGACAAGTGCGCAGTTGTTACTGTAATAAGTGCACACCTTGAAATGTCAAGTATGCAACTTATGAGCTAAGTACTCAACTCTTGAAACAAGTACTCAGTTTATGAGCTAAGTTCGCACAATAAGTGCGCATATACGGCTGTAAGATTTTTAAATCATATCAGAAACATGTTCAAGAGATTTTCAATTGATCTGAAGTTCTTGAATGATGTTTCTACTGAAAATAATACCTTTTAAACACCTTAGAAACACTTGTTCACGAGATTTTAAGGCAAAACTAATGAAAATATTCAAAGTTTGATAAACACTAAATTTTTTGAAAAACTTGATAGCAAAAACTAACAAGGAGGGTTTTGATATCTTTAGATAGATACAATCTCGAGCACTTAGGCTTTGATACCAAATTGTAGTCTCAAAAATACTAGATCTTAGGTGTGCACAAGATTGTTATCAACTAGAAACACCTATTTGTTAGGTGTTTTAGTTGATTAATCAAGACAAGCAAAGAACTAGATGAAGATTGTAAGAACCGACACACAAGAAACATAAACAGATGATTCCATTAAAGATTCAGCAGTGAACAACCATGGATATTACAGATAAGTTCGCACCTTCAACTTGTGCTCTCAAAAGATAATAACAAAAACCCTAACCCTAGCTGCACACAAGATGTTCTATTTATAAGCAGCCTGATGGGACTGCGCACTTAAGCTAAGTGCGCAGTGCCCGTCTCCTAAGTTCGCAGTCTAGGGTTTTCCACTATAACTTTACCATAATTACATACCAGACCCTCCAACTATAACTATCAACTAAACATGATCAAACCTGGTAACTGTGGTCTCATACTAACCCAACAGGTTCAACAAACTCAAAACTGTGTGAAGATTTTAAGAAACTCATGCAATCAAATTTTGAAATGAGTACAATGGGAGAATTGCAGTACTTTTTGGGACTGCAAATCAAGCAACAATCAAATGGAACATTTATACATCAATCAAAATATGTTAAAGAATTATTAAACAAATTTTCTTTACAAGACTGTAAATCATGTTCCACTCCCATGACACCAATCACACAAGTTGAACCAGATGATCAAGGGAAACATATTGATCAAACCATGTATAGATGTATGATAGGTTCTCTTTTGTATTTAACTGCTTCTAGACCAGATATTATGTTCTCAACTTGTGTCTGTGCTAGATACCAATCTGCACCAAGAGAATCACACCTAATTGCAGTCAAAATAATCTTCAGATATCTGAAAGGAACTCCTACCTTAGGAATTTGGTATCCTGCTTCAAGCAATACCAAGTTAACAGCTTTTTTAGATAGTGACTATGCAGGGTGCAAGATGTCAAGAAAATCAACATCTGGTGGTTGTCAATTTTTAGGAAACTGTCTGGTGTCCTGGCAATCAAAGATACAAACATCTGTGGCAACTTCAACAGCTGAAGCTGAATACATTGCTGCTGCAAGCTGTACTTCACAGATACAATGGCTCCAATATCAACTGCTTGATTATGGAATCAAAGAGACCAAGACTCCACTTTTAGTGGACAGCAAATCTGCCATTAGCATCATTCAAAATCCTGTTCAGTTTTCAAAAACTAAACATATTGAAATCAGGTATCATTTCATAAGAGATTGCTATGAAAAAGGCAAGATTGAGGTGAAGCATGTCACAACAGCTAATCAAATAGCTGACATTTTCACCAAACCCCTTGATTCAACTACTTTTCAGAGGTTAGTATCCATGCTTGGGATGTTAAATTTGGAAGAAAGTCTGTAAGTGTTTCACTTTTTAGTTCTGCACATATTTTAATTTTCACTTACATACTTATCTGTCACAAAACCTCTGAAGAACAATTTTTTGAGAGAAACTACTGATAAACATCAAAAATGGGAAAATTTTTAAAATGGAAATAACTACTGATGATAATCAGAAGTTATTTAAGTGTTTTAAAAGTCATACTCATCAGCAGTTGAAACTGCTGAAGAGATGACCAAAACCACTGATGAAGAAACCTTCTTCATCAGCAGTTTCATTAAAAAGGGTAAAACAGACTTTTCACTCATCAGAAGTTTGACCTAGTCGGTTAAAAACTTCTGATAAATACCTTTTTCAAACACTTATCCATTCAAAAAGCAAATTTCCCCCCCTCTCTCTCAAAGCAAAACCAAAACCCCCTCTCTAACCTAAAAATACTGTTCAATCAAACAACCATGGCTCTCGTTCTAAAACAGGGACATAATCAAAGAGGCTACTTTGAGAAAGATAAAGCCTGGTCCCAGTATGATGAAATCATTGATCTCATCATGAAATCCCAATATTATGAAGCTTTCACCATTGATCCACCCATTCATGAAGAAACTCTCAATGAGTTCTGGGCTAATACAGAGACGGTGACAGTTAATAATGTAGTGATTTCCCTCAAATCTTCAATTCAAGGGAAACTGATGGCCATATCACCAGAAACACTAAGCATAAGACTTGGTTTGAAGGATTCTAACGCTCCTGAGCATATCTCAAATTCTGACATCCATCTGACCATGACAGAATGTGGCTATCAAGGAAGCTACAGTTTATAAGAAATATTTTGCCCCAAAATATAAACTGTTATTTCATTATATAATTATGTGCTTAAGTCCAAAAACTGGGTCTATTGATCAGATGCCTTCTACTTTTCAACCAATTTTTCATTCAATAATAAATGAAACACCTTACAAGGCATCTAAACTGTTTTTCAATGAGTTGGTTCTGCACCATCAAAATGATAAAAAGAAGTTTTTACTGTACCCAAGATTTGTTATGCAATGCATAATCAAAGAACTTGGAGAGGGAGTACTTGTGGGTGAGTCAACAACTTTAAACCCACTGACTTCACAAGTATTCTCTAGGCACAATAAACCAGCACTTGTGCTAGAAGATGACCAAGGGGAAGAACAACCAATCCCTGAGGAACCCACATCTTCCAAACCCAAAAAGAAGTCCAAAAAGCCAAAATAGCAAAAACAAAAACAAACCAAACCAAAGAAGAAGACAGTTCAGGAAGTGGAGATCCCTGAAACTGCTGATGTGCAATCTGCACTTGATAAGGATGTGGCTGAAACATCCTCTCAGCACACACCTTCTCCACCTCCTAAAAGAAAACCTGTTACAGTCATTTTCAAAAGAAAAAGATTTAAAAAGGCTGTAACAACTGACCCAACCTTTGAAACTGCTGAAACTGAAACTGAACCTGAACCTATACAAACTACTGAACACCTACCCATTACAACTACTGAACCTGAACCTTCCCACACAACCTTTGAAATTGCCCAACTTCTCTCAGGACTAAAAGGATCCCATCCAACACATGTCACTCCCCCAGCAACACATCAAATTGGGGAGATGCCTTCAACACTTGACATGGATGTGGACCTTATTAGCCCAAACCAGGGAGATGAGGATGGACCAGAGTTTATAAGCCCAAAGTTAGAAACTCTTGGTACTTTTGAGGCTGCTACTACTCATTTATCACCCAGTGGTGAACCTGAGGATAGTAGTAACATAATTAAGACCTCAAATTTGGCAACTACTGATGAAGGCCTAGTGCCTGAAGTAGGAAAACCTCAGTTCCAAGAAAAAGAGGTTCATGAGAAAACTAGTTTGGTGCTAGCTCATGATACAACTGATCCTGCCCTCTCTGAGGACATTATCAGGGATTCAGATGATTCCATTAGTTTGGATGATGAATCAAACATTCCACAAACAGAATTGACGGTTGATGTTGAAGATCCTGTATCTAAGGTCTCCAAGCTCAAGAAGCTGGTCACCAAGGATCAGGTTAAAGACCACTTAGCCCAACATTCCCCAAAAGTGGCATCTTCAGAGAAGTCTGAAGATCACCTAAAAACACACCCTTCACAAAATCATCCTACCCAATTCTCTGGGCTATCAAGCATAGACTTGAACCAGCTATGCAGCCCAGATGGTCCCCTGTTCCAGACAATGAAGCAAATTATCACTAATCAACTCAAGACATTTACAACTGCTTGGGAGTTGAAAGCCAACAACCAATTTGGGTTGATAAACTCAAGACTTGCTGAACTGAACAAGAAGATGGATCAAACTCAAGATCAGTTAGCAAGGTTGTCTGCTGCAACTTCTCACTCTCTAAGGCTTCCAGAAGTGGATGAAGCCAAAAAGGGGGAGAAGATTAAGGAACCAGAACCTGAAGTTACTATCAGAGAAAATCCTGAAGCTGAAAAGCCAATTCAAAGACCAGGAAAAGAAATATTTCAGGAGTTCTCATCATCTAAGGCAACTGAAGAAACTGCTGATCCTACTTATCAAACTGCTGAAGACAATCCTTCAGTAGTTGTGAAGACAGACAAACCATCAGAAGTTTCATCTTCCAAACCAACACAAGAAGTTTCTAAGGCACCTGAAAGAGAACCAACTTCCATTCCTATGCCAACTACAACTTCCACAACTGTTTTAAACCCTACTCCTATTGCGATGACAAAAGAATTATTGGAGAAGAGTTTGAAAGAGGCTGCAAAGAAGGCTAAGGAAGACAAAGTGTGGAACAGCCTGGAAACTAGAGATGATCTGAACTTTCAAGAGAAACTAATCAAGTATCAAGAAAAGCTTGATGAGCTTGAGGCTGAAGAAAGAGCACTTGAAGCTGTTGCTGAAGAAGACAAAAGGGCACAGCTGATCACATTCATAACCAAGAACTCCAAATCAAAACAAGTTGCTCTCAATAGACTCTCCACTGAAGAACTTACAAGAAGAGCTCAAATGCTATCTGATAGGTTAGCAACAGAGAAAGAGAGGAAAGCCAAAAGAGCAGAGATTGTAGAAGAACAGGTGGCAAATGGCTATGGTTCAAAGGCCTCAGTCTCAAAGTGGAAAGAACAAACCTTATATGAGACATACAAAAAGTTCAAGGCCAGCAAAGCTGCAGAGCCAGAAAGATTTGAAACTCCTGAAGTCCAACCAACTTCAATCATTAAGAGATCTTCTGGTGCATTGAGAAAGCCAACCCCAAAGAGAAAAGCAGAGGGAGAACCCATTGTGAAGACTGATTTCAAGATGGTACTCTTGGAAGGAAATCAGTTAGTACATGGAGACTTTGATGTAGAAGAAAAACCCTTGCTTACACAATTCAGAGACAAAGCTACCTATGCCTATCAGCTACAACAATCCATTCAAGAGAAGTCACATACAAGAGTTGTAACAGAACATCACTTGCCCAACATGCCTATTCAAAGTGGTGTTGACCTTCAAGGTAGTCAAGAATCTCACCTGAGAGTCACTGAAGTAGAAGACATTCCACAATCATCCTCAGGTTTACCCCAGGAAACAGGCTTGGTTTCCTATGCCTCTGACTTTGACAGGTCAAAGGTAAACATAATCAAATGGTCTTTTACTGATTCCAACTCAGTACTAGTGACCAGGAGAGATCGTTCAAGTAAGGTCTATAAAAACTCAAAGGAGTTGAGTGTTTTATCTTCCAAAGACCTTCTTACAATACAACATCTTACACCTGAATTGGGATCTCTCACTGAGCAACAAAGATGTACTCTTACTACCCGGATGACAGCAGAAATCTGGAGGATACTAGAAGAGAGAAAGGATCAATAATAAAGATTGGATAAGGTTTTGGCTTCATCAATCCAGGGGGAGATTGTTGGGACAAAGAGGATTGAAGAAAGCACCTTTTGATAACCTTAGTCCAAATCATATTCTGCCTAAGTATGGAAGAAACTGCTGAAGAAGAAATCAGATGTACTGAAGAACAAATTAGCAAAGTACTGAAGAGTAACTCATCAGAAGTTCTGAAGTCTAACCAGACACTACACTGAAGAACTACTGAAGACAAACTACTCATCAGCAGTTTGTCACTCATCAGCACTTTGTCATCAGAAGCTTCTAACCGACTGAAGACTTCAGTAGTTTTATTATTATATTGTTTTGTTAAAGTCTTGATTTCAAGTTTCGATGTACAGACTGTTGTAACCTTATCTTTAGCCGAATATCTTTGTTAAATATCTTAGATAACTTCAGACAACAGTTTAGTATGTTGGTCTATAAATAGATGAGTTTGTTCATCTATTTTAGACATGTGATATTTTTGTGATTTACTTTGAAATCAATTGAAATCCTTTGAAGCTTTTAACTTATAATCCATTTCACATATGAGAAACATAAATTGCTTTACTGCTTTATACTTGAACTGTATTTATTGTTTCTCATTTACTACTCAGTCAAGGGGGAGTAATAACTCCTCTCAAAAGTGATCTTTTAATCTTAGAACACTTATTATTCCGCTGCTCAATAACTCTTATATAAATCTGTAACACATAAGTGTTCACTAAAAGAGGCCACTGATCCAACACCCTTCCACTCTGTCATTATCATATTCTTGCTATCTCAAACTAACGTTAACTTCCGATCGGTAGTTTTGTTGCAATCTGACATCATCAAAGGGTTTATTGCTCAAAGAAAAAAAAGGTTGTATTTCTTATGCAATCTGACATCATCAAAGGGTTTTTTTGAGTTCATCCTCTCCAAAACTAACAATCGCTGCCATGGTTGAATCGTGAGTTCGGTTTGTTTTTTTTAATAGATTGTGTGTTTTTTGTTAATGATTTGTGGATGTGTGATTATAGGAGGTATTGTACTGCTCGGTTGAGGCGATTGTATAAATCCTTGAAGTTTACTCATGGGCGTGGCAAGTATAATAAAAAAGCCATTACAGTGTCTACTGTTACTGAAGTTAGGTATGTGAATCTGTAATTTGTGTTAATGTTTTGAATTATTAGTGTGATGGTGATAGTTGTAGGTGGTGGTGTCGTTAATTCGCTGGTGGTGGTGGTGGTGGTGGTGGTGGTGGTGGTGGTGATGATGGTGGTGGTGGTGGTGTCGGGTGGTGGTTCGGCGGCGGTGGCGGTGGTGGTGGTGGTGGTGTTGGTTGTGGTAGTCAGATTTAGATTGGTATGTTTTAAAATGAGAATGGGTTACGATTTGAACAGGGAAGATATGATTTATTGTGTTTAAATGTGGTTAGATTAGATTGACAGGTGTCAATCTCTGGTGGCTAAATTGGCTTCTTATGCTTCTTATTTTAAGAGGCTTTATACCGTATACTTTCACATTTAAATTTACATACAAGACACGGAGTGAATATAAATATAATAAAATTCTATCAAATAGGATGCGAGTGCCCTTTTGATAAGGTTTTGGCTTCATCAATCCAGGGGGAGATTGTTGGGACAAAGAGGATTGAAGAAAGCACCTTTTGATAACCTTAGTCCAAATCATATTCTGCCTAAGTATGGAAGAAACTGCTGAAGAAGAAATCAGATGTACTGAAGAACAAATTAGCAAAGTACTGAAGAGTAACTCATCAGAAGTTCTGAAGTCTAACCAGACACTACACTGAAGAACTACTGAAGACAAACTACTCATCAGCAGTTTGTCACTCATCAGCACTTTGTCATCAGAAGCTTCTAACCGACTGAAGACTTCAGTAGTTTTATTATTATATTGTTTTGTTAAAGTCTTGATTTCAAGTTTCGATGTACAGACTGTTGTAACCTTATCTTTAGCCGAATATCTTTGTTAAATATCTTAGATAACTTCAGACAACAGTTTAGTATGTTGGTCTATAAATAGATGAGTTTGTTCATCTATTTTAGACATGTGATATTTTTGTGATTTACTTTGAAATCAATTGAAATCCTTTGAAGCTTTTAACTTATAATCCATTTCACATCTGAGAAACATAAATTGCTTTACTGCTTTATACTTGAACTGTATTTATTGTTTCTCATTTACTACTCAGTCAAGGGGGAGTAATAACTCCTCTCAAAAGTGATCTTTTAATCTTAGAACACTTATTATTCCGCTGCTCAATAACTCTTATATAAATCTGTAACACATAAGTGTTCACTAAAAGAGGCCACTGATCCAACACCCTTCCACTCTGTCATTATCATATTCTTGCCATCTCAAACTAACGTTAACTTCCGATCGGTAGTTTTGTTGCAATCTGACATCATCAAAGGGTTTATTGCTCAAAGAAAAAAAAGGTTGTATTTCTTATGCAATCTGACATCATCAAAGGGTTTTTTTGAGTTCATCCTCTCCAAAACTAACAATCGCTGCCATGGTTGAATCGTGAGTTCGGTTTGTTGTTTTTAATAGATTGTGTGTTTTTTGTTAATGATTTGTGGATGTGTGATTATAGGAGGTATTGTACTGCTCGGTTGAGGCGATTGTATAAATCCTTGAAGTTTACTCATGGGCGTGGCAAGTATAATAAAAAAGCCATTACAGTGTCTACTGTTACTGAAGTTAGGTATGTGAATCTGTAATTTGTGTTAATGTTTTGAATTATTAGTGTGATGGTGATAGTTGTAGGTGGTGGTGTCGTTAATTCGCTGGTGGTGGTGGTGGTGGTGGTGGTGGTGGTGGTGGTGGTGATGATGGTGGTGGTGGTGGTGTCGGGTGGTGGTTCGGCGGCGGTGGCGGTGGTGGTGGTGGTGGTGTTGGTTGTGGTAGTCAGATTTAGATTGGTATGTTTTAAAATGAGAATGGGTTACGATTTGAACAGGGAAGATATGATTTATTGTGTTTAAATGTGGTTAGATTAGATTGACAGGTGTCAATCTCTGGTGGCTAAATTGGCTTCTTATGCTTCTTATTTTAAGAGGCTTTATACCGTATACTTTCACATTTAAATTTACATACAAGACACGGAGTGAATATAAATATAATAAAATTCTATCAAATAGGATGCGAGTGCCCTTACGAATACAAAAATGTTATCTCGTGGCTAAAAAAACAAAACCATATTTAAAATTGATTATACAACCTAAAGATTTACGCTAGTTATTATGAAGATCACTATTTTAATAAATATCCCCATATAGTTTTCAGTTCCTTCATAATAGAAAGGATTTTTTTTGAATTTTCTTTCATATAGTATATCACCTCCTACTAATAATTAAAAGTTCATTAATTTATAACTTAATTATAGGCCAAGAACTATGTTAAAAAAATCTTAAAACATGTTTGCATTACTTTTGACAAATGAGAAGCATAACTTTATGGTTAACAACTATAAAGTCACCAGTCTCACTGCTTATTATATAAATATAAATTATTGATGACAAAACTTTTTTTTATTCAATAATATCATATAATATATCAAATATCTTAGTTTATTATCGCATACAACAATCTCCTAGAAGCATGCTAGGCTATTTATAAGCACCCCCATAGAAACATAGAGCCAACAAGAGCAAGTAAACAACATACCAAATTATTTGATAAATCAACAACACCATTTTCAACCCTCTTAATTTCTTCACATTTTCCAAGGTATACACACACATTCATACATATCTATGTATACATGCATGTGTTAGTACGTATTGTTTAATATTAATCACTCAGAGTTTTAAATGCTTGTGTTATATTTTTTCAGCAAAATGCAGGAAACACAAATGTCTCTTCAAGATCTCCAAAACAATACCGATAGCTTTGATCCATCGGTTACCAACGACGATTTTCTAGATCAAATGCTCTCTGGCCTCCAAACCACCGTCCCCTGGTCAGATGTATCTGGAGACGGTGATGGAGGCCAAAACAAATCGACGCTCCCTTGGGACGTCGACCATTTTGAAGATCAATCAACAATATTATCATCCAAACTTCGTCAACACCAGATCACCGGTGGTCGTGGTACTCCATCTTCTGCGCTTAAGTCGTTGCAACTGCCTAGAGGGTTAGGATCCAATGGAGAATCCGGTCTTTTTTCGAATGATAATATTGATGATTCGAATTTTAAGTCGCCAGTAAGTTATAGGAAGTCATTTATGGTTTTATATAATTTTTTTTATTTTTTTGTTTATGTTGGTTTGTGATATATTGGTGTTGTGTAGATGGGTGATAATAGTTCGATTCAAAATCTGTTTCATGGGTTTACTGGATCTCTTACGTCCAATCAAACCACACAATTCCGTCATTTGCAGGTAGGTTTAATATTTTTTTTTCTTTTGAAAATCCATTTATATTTTTGAGGTACAAATGAAAATCCGTCCATGATTACTATGAATAGATCAGTTAAAATCCGTGATAATCATAGACGGATTGTCTAAAAAAAATAATAATAATAATAACAGTCTGTAATTACCATGGAAAAATATTATGAAACCATGGTAGTTACAGACCGTATTTTCCAAAATGCAAATGAATTAATAAAAATACTAATAGTAATAACAATAACCGTCTGTAATTATCATGGAAAAATAGTATGAATCCATGGTAATTATAGACCGTATTTTCCAAAATTCAAAAGAATTAATAACAGTAACAATAACAATAACAAAAATAATAATGATAATAATAATAATAAAATTTTGGTAGGATAAATTAGTTACAGATTACTAAAAAAACGTTTGATGCAGGCTCAAACATTTGGATCTCCTGGAGCGGCGGCAACCGCGGTGATGAACCAAGTTCAGGCCGCAAGTGTGACGGCAGGAGGTGGTGGAGCACCGTCGCAGCCGCGGCAAAGAGTGAGAGCTAGAAGAGGACAAGCAACTGATCCACACAGCATAGCCGAAAGAGTAAAACACACACATCAAACATTCAAACCCTTACATGTTTTGTTTTTTAGTAATTAATTAAATATAGTCTTATATTTCTTATTTTGTTTATTATTATTTTTTGTTAATCCAAATTTGGCAGTTACGTAGGGAGAGAATTGCGGAGAGGATGAAAGCACTACAAGAATTAGTCCCCAATGCTAACAAAGTAAGCGATTTTACATATATATATAAACTGTTACATTAATATTCGTTAAAAAATTATAATAAAAATAAAATAAAATTCAGTGTTAGCTGAAATAGAAGCTGGAAAGCTGATTTTACGGGAGGTGATGGATATGTTGGGGAAGTTATTTTATTATTATTATTATTATTATTATTATTATTATTATTAATATTATCAATTGGTTTTTAACAGTTATTTTAGTTTAAAATAATTGGTACGACTTTTAATATTTTTAACATAAACTTTTACATTGCTTTTGGATTTTGAAACACACGTATATGTGTTTGAATATCAATGCATGTGAATCAATTAATTTTAATGTTAAAGTAAAAGGTGAATCTCGATCGGAAGTATTATTATATTTTTGATGTTTGTTAATTAACGAAGTGGAATGACAGACAGACAAGGCTTCTATGCTTGATGAGATAATAGATTATGTCAAATTCCTCCAGCTCCAAGTCAAGGTACTCTCTATATATATCTATATATAATATATATCATACAAACATATACACGTATACACGCTGAAACAAAATGTTTTTACAGGTGTTAAGCATGAGTAGACTGGGAGGTGCCGCTGCGGGCGCGGGTTCAGGTTCGGTTGCTCCTGGTGGTGCTGAGGTACAAATCCCCGACCCGCTACAAAACACTATATTGTTAGAAAGCCTAGAACGAAATTAATTATTCATTTTTTTCAATTTTAAAAACATTTTAAAGTATTAATGTATGTTGTTGAAATTTAAAATTTAGTACATTTTTTATAAAATTTAGAAAACCAACGAACAAACTTCGTTTATATATAGACACGACACATCTGGAATAGTCATGCACAACTTATGTTACATATACATGACATGACCTACACATGTGTAAATAAATTGTTAAAAACATATGAACAGTACATCATTTGAAGTTTTTTTTTATGTACATGATGAAATATGCATATGTATAATTACAAGAACAAAGTTTAATGAAGTATGAATAATTGATCAAAATATTAAATAGCTTGGGTTTATTATTTTTGTTGAAAATGTTAGTTGGTGAATATGTTTGTTTGAATGTAACTCAAAAATAAAAACTTGCAAACACTATTCTATATGTTTTACCCTTATTCTTCATCTATGGTTTGCAGGGAGGTGGTGACTGTGGACAGGGAAGTGGTGGTAGGGCAGGGCGAAGCAGCAACGGGGCAGTGTCGTCTTCAAACAACGACACAATGACAGTGACGGAGAACCAAGTTGTGAAGCTAATGGAGGAGGACATGGGTTCTGCCATGCAGTACTTGCAAGGAAAAGGTCTTTGCCTTATGCCAATTTCACTGGCCACTGCTATCTCTACTGCTACTTGCAACCCCTCTGGCTCCCGGAACAACCATCCGTTGGGTGGTGCTAGTGGCGGAGAGGGTGGACCGTCATCTCCGAATATGTCTGTGTTAACAGTTCAGTCAGCTAATGGAGTCTCTGTGAAAGACTCACCTTAAGCAGTTGACTTGGAGTTAAAAGACTTTTTTCTGTGAAGGAAAAAATGGAACTTTGTCAACTTTTTTATTCGGCGAATATGTTAATTCTAACAAACAAGAGGGGGTGTTTTGAAACTATTTTAACAATTGTGAATTGTCTAAATGCTTTATGTTGTCGTTTGGTCTTTTATTGAATTTTCTTAATTTTGTGTTATTAAACTTATGTATGTTAAGTTTGTCATGAAGAACAACAAATGACAAACTAAACTTTATAACTAGAAATCGATAATGATTATGTGAATAGATTGCCCTACTTATATGATTTAGTTATCTGGTTGTAATCTCTGTCAGTCTGTTGTCAAAGCCCACTCAAGCGCACACCTATGCTCACTTTTCGAGCCCAGCACAATCTTCTTTGTAAGACTCGACCCCGTTTAAGTAAAAATTACCCTTAGTTAAGACTAAGTTTGTGATTAGACAAACTTCACATTACTAATTACATAGCGTTAAAAAGGTGTTTAGAGTTTAACAAGAATTCACCGCCATAACGGGACTTACATAATTAACTACACCTTCCAAAATGGTTAAAAACATAAGTCATATGTTTGACAAAGGTCGAAAACAAAACTAAGTTCCTTGGTAACTTGCGGCATTGCGGAAGCAGTGAGATACAACGTTGGTTCTTCAAAATTTTAGCTTGATCCTCATTCGTGCTTCATAATCGAACCTAGGGTCAAACACGTTTAATAACCCATGAGAACTCGTTAGATATGCCAATGATTAACAAGAAAAAAAATTGGGAGTTGAGCCTCACGCCGTAGCTTACGGCCGCCCAGCTATAAGCTACGCCTGGGAGAATTTGATCCGGGTTGGAGGAAGTCGTAGTCTACGGCTTCGAGCCGTAGGTTACTACTGAAGGGTTCTGGTTTGGGACTCCATCCTTAGGCTACGGTCAGCAGTGGCTGCAAACCTCATTTTACCCAATCCAAGCTGACTAGAACCTGCACTTTAAATCCAGAACGCACTTGTGAATACTTTGCCCGCTATTTGGGACTCCACTTGGTCAATTTCCCATGTACCAAAACCCGTTTCCACCTACCCATGCCAAAGAATTTTAGTTGATCCGTTAAGAGCTCGGTGCGTTGAGGCTACTTCGAGCGAATTCCAAAGGTATAGTTTTGGTCGTTTCCTACCCCTCGGTCAAGTTGTAATATATCTAGAACCTTACCTCGCTTTCACAACCCCCTTAGGATGTGTATGCGTTGATCCAAATATCCAATTGACCCAAGGAGCACACGTAACTTACCTTTGCCAATTCTTACCTCGTGGTTCACCTCTACGCATCTAGTTCCTTGATAAAAGCTATAACCCACGAGATGGAGGTTCATCACATGGCCAAACTTCACTCATGTTACCGTTGTGGCAATACCATCGCGTCCATAGTCTCTTGGACCGATTAACTAGGTTTCACATGCCCCGTCAACATCTTGGCAAGCTTCAGCTATTGTGACCCGTTACTAACCACCTCATATGTCACCCACTCAAGTTTCTCAATTCGCATCGACTACATAAATCCTAGCTATGCATTCACGAGAATCAAAGTTTTAGAACAACTTACCTTATTCCGTGCCTTTCAACATCAAACCGATACCGCTTTTGCTTCCCGAGCTTTCCGCTTTCACACCTGTTTCATGTTTCACATATATAGATGTTTAGTTACTCAGTCATTGTGCATGCATCTCATGGTTCCACATTGATTGAATTAGGCACACATTTAACCACACAATTTCACAAGTTCATATGCTAGTTTTCTTTCAAACATTTTATCAAACACCTTGTGTGCATTGTTTTGGTACCACTGAACCTACACATTCATAGTTTACTAATCCATACCATTTGCATAGTTGGACCTGATTATGAGTTCAAATCATCCAATAGTGCTTTAATATGATAGATTAACATATCCTATTGTAACAATTCCTCATATGCCCGTGTAATTCATTATACAAAACTTAGTCTATAACACATGGATTCATCAATACACACTTTTTATCAAATATTATAGTTCCTGTGATGTCTAGCATATAGAAACCTTTAGATAACAAGAAATCATGTTTACATAAAAACCCTAGAATCATCCTCTTCCATAATCAATGAATTTTGATGAATCAAAAGAGCTCTAGGGTTATCATAGGACATTTAGGACACTAATTTAATAAGAATTCCGTCATGCATTAGCATGAACCCTTGATTTTTAGCAGATTTGGGGCTGAATTAGATGAAGCTTCTTATCTTATGTGTGTGTTTTTTGATGTGTATATGTCGATCTGAAGTGTGTGTCATCACACACTTTTTCACTCTAACCCCCTTCATTTCAACTTTATTCAATTATCATGTTTACCCCCTAAGATTTAGTGAACTATTTAGTCTTTACCAACTAAGTTAGTTCTTGCAAGGTTCCCACATGTGTTTGCAATTAATGGGACAAACGAAATTATTTACGGTTAACTAACGTGTTTTTATTTAATTTATTCGCTAAGCCCCAAATTTCTTGTGTTCTAATAATTAGTGCATTTACGAGTTTTGGGGTGTTACAACTCCACCCCCTTAAAGAGAGTTTTGTCCGTGAAACCGAAATTATATACCGAATAGGTGTGGATAGAGTCGCCTCATCTCATATTCGGATTCCCACGTGGTGTCCGATCCCTTATGGTGATCCCATCTAACTTTCACTTAGTCAATGGTCTTGTTTAATAGGCGTTTTACCTTTTGGTCAAGTATTTCAATAGGTCACGCCACATAGTTCAACTTGTCATCGACCTCAATCTTTTCCAAAGGCACATATGATTCTTTGCCAAACATTTCCGGAGATAGAAAACATGAAAGGTATTGTGAATGCTACTCAATTCGTCGGGTAACTCTATCCGATAGGCTACTTGACCCACATGCTCGAGTATTTTAAACGACCTGATGAATCTTGGACCCAATTTACCCCTTTCTCGAATCGAATCACCTCCTTCCATGGCGATACCTTAGACATCACTTAGTCCCCCGGTTGGAACTCTTTTGGTCTTCTCCTCTTATCAACATAGGACTTTGTCTATCTTGCGCGACTTGAGATGCGCGCACACTATATCGATCTTTTCATTTGCGGCATTGACCACATCCTTGTGAGCGAGTTCTCGTGGACCCACTTCACCCCAACACACGGGTGTTCGGCATTTTCTCCCGTAAAGTAACTCATACGGAGGCATACCGATACTTGCATGGTAGCTATTGTTATATGCAAATTCTACCAACGGTAGGTGGGTATCCCAACTTCTCCCGGAGTCAATTATACACATGCATAGCATGTCTTCAAGTGTTTGTATAGTTCGTTCACCTTAGTCGTCGGTTTGTGTATGAAAAACGGTACTAAGTAGTACTTTGGTACCCATTTGACTTTCGAAGTCTTGCCAAAAGTGGGAGGTGAACATGGGATCTCGGTCCGATATGATAGATACCGGCACCCCGTGCCATGCAATTATTTCATTGGTGAACACATCCACCATCCTTTCTTAAGTATACGTTTCGCCAATAGGGATGAAATGTGCACTCTTTGTCAACTGATCAACCACGACCCATATCACATCAACAAGGCTGGATGGTGGGGCTTTTTTTTGACACTGGAGCGCCACTTAGGTGCCATATCAAAAGGTGTTAGAATAAAGTCTCTTCAATAACTACTAGGAAATCGAATAAAGTCCCTTAATCATTACCCAATCACTTATTTAAATTATTTTCAAATTTGCTTTTTTTATTTTTTTAAATTCCTTTGTTGTTAAACATTTCTATTAAATAGAAAATAAAAAGTTAAGTTAAAAATAAATATTTAAATTAAATAAAATAATAACACACGAAAGCGTCGACTTACTCAACATCTTAAAAAGGTTTCTCACAAAAATAATCAAACGCTAAGGAGCAGCTGCACGAACATGTTCAAGTGTTGGTCATCTAGTAGTTAATATTGACGATTCGGATTCGTCTTTTAAAAGTTGAAGCGCCTCTTGTGTTGCGCTTAAAAGCAAATCATCGAGCGTGACTGATTCCTGCAGCGAGTAGGATGAAGAGTCAGAGTTTGACGACATTTTGTTAAAAAAAACTAGAGAATTATGAAGCGGGTAAGGTAGTTTGAACGCGAGTGTAGTATGGATTAGATGAATTAGTTATGCATGTGTGTGTGTGTGTGTGTTTATATATAGGATTAGGTTACTTTGAAAACAAGGTTAAGTTGGAAGAACTGTGTGAACTCCAAAATAAAATGTGAATTAAAAAAAAATTACACACTGATGTAAAAAACAGGTAACCCTACCGTAAAAAAATGAATTTTTTTTATGATTGTTTTACACTTGTATAAAAAAACCAACACACTAATGTTGACTTTTAATATTTTATTCAATATTTTATTATGCTTTAATTTACAACAACACATTCATTATTGAATAAATAAGTGTATGGTTATAAAGTGAGTTCCTCCTATAAGTTTTTTACGTTAATTAATAATTTTTTATGTTCTGACCGTTGGCCAACGGTCAAATCAATTAAAATTTCCACAAAACGTTCGTTGATCCCGTCATTAGTATAGCTATAGGGGAATATCGCCCCCCAATGGCGCTCAAGAAACAAAAGGGGGCACTATTATGTGAAAATTCACCAAGGTGGCAGGGGCGCCGCCATTGCACCGACCAGCCTAAGGACTATAATACTCACTACGATTCTTACAAATTTTATGGAATGCTATATGAAGAAACAAGTACCTGAGAGAGAAAGATGGGAATCGATCCGAACTGTTCCAAACGGGTTAACATAGTTACTGTAAAACAAAACACCGTTAGGACTCGCCACATGAATAGGGGTATCTATGTGACCACCCTCCAATGTGAAAATAAGTATTCGTGCTTGGTGGGAAGTAATTATGAGAGTATTGAGAATGAGAATGAATAATTGGTTTACCTTGTTCTCCTTATATAGTTGTTACCATCCTCTTCAGATAACTATTAGCGGTTGTATTCAAAATACGAAACTCACCTGATATCGTGGAGATAAGCCTTACCTTTCACAAATGTTTCGTAAAATGTTGGAAGGTTGTTTGGATACGAATCATTTAGACTAGGTTATTATTATTTAATGTTGTGGCCGGTTTATTGGACCGGACCATACCTCGTCACTATATGTATTGATCTCATCGTGCAAATGACAAATCATACATGAGGCTAGTCTTGCCCCACGTCCATTTAGAGCATTCTCATCCCGGGCATCAAATATATGTGAGTGTTTCCATCAAATTATATGGGGTGAGTTTAATTGGTTGTGAGTGGAGTATATAGAGAATATTTGGTGGAAACACTTTTATCCCCAAATATGAAAAGTTACTGTTCATCCCTAAACATATTTTAATATTTTTAGAAGTGGTTGTAAGTGAGGAGAGAGAAAATATAATGATAAAAGTATGAAAAAAGTATTATTATTTTAATTAGGAGAGAGAAGATTTAGGGGTGGAGTAGTGATTTTTAATGTAATTTGATGGATGAGATTTGGTGGATGGGATAAGAATGCTCTTATGTTTGGACATCTAGCTGCGATATCTTTCATTTAGCGATTTGGTAGGATACAGTTAACAATATTTTTTGCTTAACCTTTTCCATGGAAACACCCTCATGCGGAAAGTCCTGTTAGTTTTTGAACTTTTTGTCGAGAAGCATATTCAAAGAAGCTCGATAACTTGGGTTGCTCTTCTTGCTTTGTTCTAGAAGCCAGATGAGTAAAACACACAACTTTCTACAAGTTCATGTCAGCCAAGGAGAAAGATCTTTACTTACATTTGACTTGGCGGCTTAGTTAAAACACCCATCAATAATATGTTCCTACCATCATTGTTTAGCCATTATTTAATGACATTTGGGATAGTAAGAGCATCCACAATGCTCAATGCACCCAGGGGCGGATGCAAGGTTGTAGGAGGGTGGGCATGTGCCCACCGTCCACCCTCTGTGGCTCTGTTACCATGGCTTCTAGACCAAACGTAATGAGGTGTTTTGTCCGTGTTTAACATCATAAAAAGCCGGTGAGATCAAACGTAACGGGGTGTTTTGTCCGTGTTTAACATCATAAAACGCCGGTGAGACCATTACAACGGGCGTTTCCTTAGTAACACTGTTTTTTTCCTCGAAATCTTTTAACAAAAATCAGATTCTTTGATATTGAAGGTGGAGACAGGTGGGTTGAATCAGAGGTTGAAGAACGATGGGTTGGTTTGGAGTTGCAGACTTGTAGGTGTTGGGTTTGCATGGAGGATTTTTTTTTTTTTGGAGAGTAGCGTTTCAGCGGTAAATCCCGTATTGCAAAGCGACCACTGCCCAGGATCGAATCCCATAAGAACCACACGGGTTTCTCCTTTCAAACCCAATGGTTATTTTTTTGGTGGAACGTGGGAATCGAACCTGAGACCAAACCCGGGCAGGAACCCTCCAAGGAGGTAAACCTTCCCACCTCAAACCAGCTGGACTGGAGATCATTGGCTGGTTTGCATGGAGGATTGAGACTTGAGAGTGGAGAAGAAAGCCTATAGATTTAAAACTATTATTTTATTATGTAAGGTAAGTTTGGTTTTGTTGCTCATTGCCACATAAAAAAATACACATTTTCAATTAAGTTACTTTTTATTTTGTTTGACATTTTTATCAAGTGTTCCATTTTTATTTTAAAAATAACTAAACAAAAAAAATTGTAAAATTATTAAATCACTAGGTATTCTTGAAGGGACATGAAAGAAGTTTGAACCATTATACCATTGTTTGCTTAAAAATAACTAAGCTGATGTAGCGTCCACGTTGTAGAAAATGTCCCTAATAAGTTTGAACCACCACCACGTCAATTGCAGCCACATCCGACCAAGTTGCTTTGATAAGTATTGTTATATCAAGTATGAATAGTTCTACAATATATTAAGTGGATGTGTATAAACTTGTTTTAGCCGACACGTTTTGACACGACTTGTTTTGACTCGCCTTTTTCAACCTATCCAATTTGTGCCCCCCCCCCTAACAAAAATTTCTGGATCCGCCACTGAATGCACCGGATGGTCCGGTGTAAACAAACCAACCACCATTGGAGGAGTTGTCCGCTAGGTGGTCCGTCCACTCTAGCATTAGGTTTGCTAGATAATTATGTGGGACCCTCTTGTACTATTATTGATTAAATAATAAAAAAAATTTTGTGTGTGTGTGGGGTATAAATTAAATAAAGAGAGAATTACACAAATTGTCCTTTAGTTAGTAGTGAAATTGCATTATCTGCACTTTATGTTAATTTTTCACTCATTTGTCCTTTATTTTCTAAATTTGCTACACCCTCTCTCCTATAACCTAACTCCGTTAAAAAACCTAGTTAACTTTAAAACTATATTTACATTTTTAGCCCTTATAAAATAATAATATTTCATTTTAGTTGCAGCATCAGCAATGGTAGCCTTTCGGAATCTGACTTCCATTAAAACTTGCGTTTTCGCAGGTAAATTTTGCTTGTTTATAGAAGATATTGTAAATGGTTTGAACCTATAAAATGAATAGCACTAATTGGGACTATTTGTGTGTGCAACATTTATGTGTTTGGTGATCTTTCGAGGTCATAGACAACAATTGAAACGGACAGAGAAGGAGGGGAGGAAGGAAGGTCTACAGCAGAAGAAGGCGTTGACTTTGGTCGAAAGTGTGAAAGTAGACTATAATATTAGTTACTATTTTGTATCCTATGTAAAATGCAATTTATAGCTTATATGATAAACTGAATCATTTTTGTATAAAAACCGATTTCTTGAAATTTCAGTAATATTGTAGCAAAAAGAACATAACATCAGATTGAGATGTTATTTAACATTTGGTTTAAAATCAAATCCACTACATTATTCCACACCCTTGTGCTTGGCCTTCTTTGGATTCTAGTTGTCACTGGTTAATTGCAGAATGATATCCTCATGAACCTATAATAAGCTAAGTAGTAGATTGTAGATTATGAGATATGTGAACAAAACAGGAACAAGAAAATAAAAACCACAAGGAAGCAACCATCAATCTTCAAAAACCATCACATTTCAAAGTGTTTAGATTTACTTACTCATAAGTATTTTAAAAGGAACCGCAGATCAAAAATTTACGTGATATAAAATTTTCAAACAGTTCCTAAAAGAAGTAGTTAAAATTAGTAAGTGTCATATTTTATCAACTAAAAAAGATATACATGTTATTATTTTATAAGGGCTAAAAGTGTAAATATTGTTTCAAAGTTAACCAGATTTTTTAACGGAGTTAGACTAAAGGACAGTTAGTATAGCAAATTTAAAAAATAAAGGACAGAAGGAGTGAAAAATTAACATAAACGGCAGAGAGTGCAATTTCACTAATAACTAAAGGACAATTTGTGTAATTCTCTTTTAAATAAAAGGAAAAATAGGTGATGAGGTACAGGTTTAGAATAGTTTATGCTTGGAGGAAAAAAGTGAGTTTGGAAGCGTTGTGGTTTGGAATGGTTTGGATTGATGTGGCATGGTGACGTGACGGTTTGAAATGGTTTATTGGGTGTTGCATTGTGGATGCTCTAACTTTAACTTTGACCGTCAATGATATGTCCGAGCACTGTGCCTTGTCCTCGGGGATGACGACGACAACAACCTAGTCTGCTTGCTTATGATTATTGGTCAATAGTTTCATGATGTCATTCACTCATGGAAGAGTGGCCATATCTCCATATAAGTGGGATCTTGAAGTACAAACAAATGCACTCTTAGTTTTAGAGTCAATCGCTATGGATATGTAGGAGCAACCAGAAATCTTCGTAATTAAACACAACTTTAAGTAGATTCTGTCAAGAATATGGTCGGCACAGATTAACTCTTTATTATAGAACTCAAATAATCCAAAGGTTCAGACCAGACTCAAGATACAATAAAACCTCACTACAGCGCTCAAAACTCTCAGATGATTATTACAATAATCATCAACAATACTCAAACTAGAACCAAAAGATTATTAGACAAGATGATCTGATAAAACCCTAATGTGAGATGTGAGAGAGTACAGATGAACGAACAAGAGATATAACAAAGGTATCAAAAGTGGTAAAGAGAGGAATTGTGCAGCTATATATAGCTGCACAATTGTGCTTCTTTAACACAATCAACGGCTACAAAAGAAAGCATCCAACGGCTGAGAACAAGTGTGTTTCTTCACACAGATTGCCAGCATGGCAGCCAAAGGAGGCCTGGGCCAGAGGCCAACAGGCTAAAAGAACACGGGCCAGAACAAGGAACTGGGACTGGGCTGCAACAACTGCAACTGAGACTGGGCCGCAACAACACCAAGCCCACCTGCAACACTTATGCAAAATATTTTATATTTTGTATATAAAAAGAAATAAAATTGAATAAAAAATATTATTAAACTATAATATTTTTAACATCCCCTCTCAATTTTATTTCTTGTAAGAATCAAACATCTTGATTTGATTTGAAAAGTTTTGATGTAAAGATGTTTGAAGCCCCTTTGTAAATAAATCAGCCAATTGATCCTTAGAATCAATCTTAATGGCTTTCACAATACCTTTAGTGATCTGCTCTCTTAGAAAGAACAAATCCAAAGCAAAATGCTTAGTTTTGTCATGAAAGACAGGGTTTGATGCAATAGAAAGAGCAGCAGAACTGTCACAAAAGAGATTAACTGGAAGATTGATTTGCATGTCCAACTCAGACATCAAATTCTTTATCTAAATAACCTCACAAACAGCCGAACACATTGCCCTGTATTCTGCTTCAGCAGAAGACCTGGACACTGTGGGTTGTTTTTTGCTTTTCCAATCAACAAGAAAATTACCCAGAAAAACACAATAACCAGTAACAGACCTTCTAGTCTCAGTACACTTAGCCCAATCAGAATCTGAAAAAGCACTAACATTAAATGAACTACTTTTTGAGAAGATTAACCCTTTCCCAGGAGCACCTTTAAGATATCTAAGAAGCCTTAAGGCTACTTTTAGGTGCCCATCT
Organism: Ambrosia artemisiifolia; assembly: GCA_032199755.1. Taxonomy (NCBI): domain Eukaryota; kingdom Viridiplantae; phylum Streptophyta; class Magnoliopsida; order Asterales; family Asteraceae; genus Ambrosia; species Ambrosia artemisiifolia. The sequence continues at coordinate 19,598,897 of CM063515.1, read as the reverse complement.
AAAGGTTTATGCATGTACTGGCTCAGATAATGAACTGCATAAGCAATATCAGGTCTGGTATGGGATAAGTAAATAAGTTTTCCCACTAACTATTGATAACATGTGACATTCGTTACAAGATTATTATGAACTTTTACCAAATTTGTTAAAACATGATTAGCTTCAATAGGAGTGGAAACTGGCTTACAGCCAAGCATTCCATATTCCATGAGAAGATCAGTACAATACTTTCTCTGTGAGAGACTAATACCATTATCATTTTTAACAACTTCTATTCCTAAGAAGTATTTAAGCTCTCCTAAGTCTTTGATCAAAAACTTAGACTTAAATAAATCTTTTATTTTTCCTATCTCAGAAATAGAGTTGCCAGTAACAATGATATCATCAACATATACTAAAAGAACAATAAACACAGAATCAGTATTCTTAACAAACATGCTATAATCACACTGGCTTTGAACAAAACCAAATTCACACAAAGCACTAACAAGCTTAGAATTCCACATTCTGGGAGCTTGTTTAAGCCCATACAAGGATTTCCTCAACCTACAGACTTTATTTCCACATTCAGAATTAAAGCCTTCAGGTAAAAACATGTAAACTTCTTCCTTTAGGTCACCATAAAGGAAGGCATTATTAACATCCAATTGGAAAATTTTCCAGTCATTTTGGACAGCCAGACCTATGACACATCTAACAGTAATAAGTTTCACAACAGGAGAGAAAGTTTCTTCATAGTCAATACCCTCCTGTTGACTATAACCTTTAGCCACAAGTCTGGCTTTATACCTTTCTATTTCCCCATTGGACTTATATTTGATTTTGAAAATCCATTTACAACCAATCTTGTGTTTACCTTTAAGTAAATCTACAACATCCCAGGTTTGATTTCTATATAAGGCTGCAAGTTCCTCATTCATGGCATTTACCCAGTTAGGGTCCTTTGCAGCCTCATAATAATTCCTAGGCTCACAACTTTTGTCAAGATTGGCAGCAAAACATTTAAATTCATAAGCAAGATTTGACAAGTTTACAACATTTTCAATGCCATACTTGACCTTACCTTCAACAACATAGTCACTTAATTTTTTAGGAAAAACAATATTCCTAGTGGACCTTCTAGGTCTAAACAGATTATCAACAACAGTGTCACCCTCAGAATGTGTGTTCAAGTCACTTTCTGTAATCACAGGTTCAGCCATATCAGGTTCTTCTGATGTAGATGAACTCGGCTGCTGGTCATCAGCCAAGCCAGAGTAATCCTTAGATAGACATGATTGCTGACTACCTTGTGTTCTAGAATCCTTATTACCATTACCCCTCCAATCATCATTGGGATCATTCACTCCTAAGGGTTGTTGATCATCTGTGTGTTTCAAAGGAATTAAAAAAGTTTAAAGAATTTACCCCAGGAACAGGGTTGGAATCAAAGCTTTGAAAAATGTTTAATTCTTTAAAAGGATAACAAGACTCAAAGAATCTAACATCTCTAGAAAAAAAATACAGTCTTGCTTTCAAGACTGAACACTTTGTAACCCTTTTTTTCATTTGAATAGCCAAGAAAAACACATTTTTCAGCTCTACTCTCTAACTTATTTGATTCATTTAAAATAGTAACAAAACACAGACAACCAAACACCTTAAGATGATCAAGGAAGGGTTCAAATTTAAACATAAGCTCATAAGGTGTTTTCCCATTTAGAACAGATGATGGAGTCCTATTGATCAAATAAGAAGCAGTAAGCACACAATCAGTCCAAAATCTAATAGGTATATTGCTTTGAAAAAGCAAGGCTCTGGCTACATTGAGGAGATGCCTGTGCTTTCTCTCAGCAATGCCATTTTGTTGAGGAGAGTAAGCACAAGTAGTCTGATGAATAATACCATTTTCTTTACAAAACATATTCATGTTATGGTTGACAAACTCCAACCCATTATCACTCCTAAAGACTTTTACCTTTTCTTTAAACTGAGTTAGAATTAAGTGATAAAAATCTTTTATGTTTTGGAAAGCTTCTGATTTATGTTTCATCAGACATACCCATACAACTCGAGAAAAGTCATCAACAATGGTCAGAAATATTTATTACCCTCCCTATCAGCAACTCTATAAGGCCCCCAGACGTCCAAGTGAACAAGTTCCCCAATGTGGGAGCTCTTATAATCACTAAGAGGGAATGGTTCCCTGTGTTGTTTAGCCTTATAGCAAACTTCACAGGGTTCATGACCATTATCATTCTTACAGTCAGGACCCAGTTTTAAAAATTTAAACACCTGACCAGAAGGATGACCTAATCTAGCATGCCAAAGATTAGCTAAAGTAAAACTATTATAACACACCTTAGAGGACATAGAAGCATTTCCACACATATACAAACCATTCATTTGACTACTAGTCACCAGGGTTTTCCTGGTGAACCGGTCCTGCAAATAACATTTATCCTCATCAAAACCAACAAAAACTTTGTTATCTTTGGCGAGTCTATGAACAGACAGAAGGTTGACAGAGTATTCAGGAACTACTAAAACATCTTGCAAAATTAAATTATCAGCAAGTCTTAGTTTACCAATTTTAGTTACCACAACAAAAGTACCATTAGGATGTTTGATTTTTATATTTAAGTCAGACACATCAACATAATCAAACAAACCAGTCTCATCTTTAACCATATGTTCATTCGCTCCTGAATCAACTATCCACCCTATTCCTAAAAGAGTACCATTACTACTAGTAAAACAGTACACATTGGAACTGAAAGCAGTGGCACAAGATAACCTACCAGACAAATTACAGCTCACAGATGATTCAGCAGGTTTTTCATTAATCAAGCTCAGAAGTTTAGCCACCTGATCATTAGTAAGACTACTAAGAGTGTTGTTAGGTAATTCAGAAACACTATTATGACTGACAGCAGGTTTCCTATTAGGATTACTTCTAGACTTTGACCACGAAGGATAACCAATCAGTTCAAAACATCTATCCACAGAATGGCCATTTTTGTTGCAATGAGAAAACCTGACAGGTTGATTAGTACCTTTGTTAAACTTCTTGTTACTAACATTTTCTTGATTAGCTTTAGAAAGAAAATTAACAGTTTGATTTGGTTTGTTAGAACTACCAATGCTAGAGTTTCTATGAGATTCCTCTCTAGAAACTAAGGCAAAGGCTTCCTTTACAGAAGGAAGATCAGATTTAAGTAACAAAGTGGTCCTAACATGTTGATAGGTACTATCCAATCCCATCAAGAATTGCATCAGTTTAATCATATTAGAGTGATTATTAAAGTCCCTAGAAGCATCACAAACACAAGCAGGTAATTGAAGGATTTGATCTAACTGTTTCCACATTGTGTTTAACTTATGATAGTATTCAGCAACTGTCAAACCATTTTGACAGAAGGAATTGATTTTCTGATATAAGTCAAACACAACAGATCCATCAATTTTATCATACGTTTCTTTAAGATCTTTCCAAACTTCAGAAACAAGTTGGGAATAGACCTGACCCATATATAACTCCTCAGAAACAGAATTAAGTATCCAGGTAAGATCTACACTATTACACCTTTCCCATTGATTAGCAAGAACCAAATCATTAACAGGTTTAACACATTCACCATTAATAAACCCAAGTTTATTTTTAACTCTTAAAGCCAGGGTCATGGAATTGGCCCAAACAGTATAGTTCTCAGTACCTTTTAGTTTCAAACTAATGATAGTAAGATTAGTGGAATCACTAGCATGAAGATATAATGGGTCACTAGCATCAAGTTTGCTAACAAGAGTGACAGGGTTAGCCCCTCCACCATCAGTATTAATCACAGCAGCATCAGTCATGATAGCAGGCAAACAAAAAACACACAGAGACAAGTAATAACACAGAAATCAACACAACAAGCGCAGAAAGTCACAAAAGACCAGTCAACAGTAGCGAAGCCTCGTTGGTGTTCCAGATAACCGGTTCGTCACTCAAAAGGTGCCGGTCCAGGTCCTAACGAGGGAGCCAACAGTTGACCTAGACAAACCCTAAGGCTAAACAGGGATTCAAACCCTGGCAAACGACTCCTTAGGACAAACCCTAGACACAAGAGAGAGAAACAAGAACAATCTCACCAAGCAGCACCCAAGTTAGGGTTTCCCAAACTCGTAGTGTTCAACCTTCACTTAGGGTTGAACACCAGAGAGCAACAGAAGAAAAAAACCTCCAAGAACCAAACCCTAGATCTGGAACAGCCAAGATCCAGGATAAACAAGCAGGTAGAACAACGGCTCCACCAAGAACTAGCAGCGGAAACAAACAACAGATCAAGAGCTCAACCAGAGCTTTAATACCATGTCAAGAATATGGTCAGCACAGATTAACTCTTTATTATAGAACTCAAATAATCCAAAGGTTCAAACCAGACTCAAGATACAATAAAACCTCACTACAGCGCTCAAAACTCTCAGATGATTATTACAATAATCATCAACAATACTCAAACTAGAACCAAAAGATTATCAGACAAGATGATCTGATAAAACCCTAATGTGAGATGTGAGAGAGTACAGATGAACGAACAAGAGATATAACACAATTGTGATAAAGAGAGGAATTGTGCAGCTATATATAGCTGCACAATTGTGCTTCTTTAACACAATCAACGGCTACAAAAGAAAGCATCCAACGGCTGAGAACAAGTGTGTTTCTTCACACAGATTGCCAGCATGGCAGCCAAAGGAGGCCTGGGCCAGAGGCCAACAGGCTAAAAGAACACGGGCCAGAACAAGGAACTAGGACTGGGCTGCAACAACTGCAACTGAGACTGGGCCGCAACAACACCAAGCCCACCTGCAACACTTATGCAAAATATTTTATATTTTGTATATAAAAAGAAATAAAATTGAATAAAAAATATTATTAAACTATAATATTTTTAACAGATTCGATTCTTAAACATTTGTAGCATCGTGCCATCGTATAAAGGAAACGATATACCTTGTTTGAGACATTATGTATATAAATCTATTAAAATTACAAATACCAAGTTATGAAAACCAAAACAGGAACTTTCCCGTAGCCAATCTTTTTTTTTTCAACAGCAAGTTTTTTAACACCCTTAATTTCACATTGACGTTGCACTTGTAAGAATTTAAACCCATAACTTCACATTCGTAAGAGAAACATCATACCACTAGCCAATTAGCTTTAGTAGTAATTAGTACCATGGACTTTCATAGCCGATTAGCAAACCTAAAAATATTTTACTCTTAAATTAATATAATGTCTTAATCATAGAAGATGGGTTTGATCCGTAAATTATGTAGGCCGTAAAGCATTAAAAATAAATGAAAATTAATTAATACTACTCGGAGCTTTGTTAGCCTTTCCCTTCTTCTTAGTTAATTAATATTTATATTAAAGAATTTTTAACTATTTGACTTCGAAGATAAAGAATCACTAGTGTGATTAAATGACATTTAGTCAACACTTCCTTTCACCATTATTTATTTAATATTTTAATAACTTTGTTTATGTTTTTCAAAATTATAAGGGGAGGCGGGGCACTTTACGAATGTTCACAGGTAGACCACTATCCCTACGGAAACATCGTTGTCGGTGGCATTGGTAGTAGTGGTCTCGTGAAGCAATCCCGTGTTCTCATTAACAAAAGTGGTCACGGGTGCAAAGGAGAGAGAGGAATCAGAAAACTCCACCGGTGGTGCTGTCGATGGGAGGGGCTCACAAGTAGTGATCCAGGTGGCGGGCTGCGATTGGTGCCATAGAGATGCTCCACAGATCCTCTGCTGGTGGCACCCCTCCTTCCCTAAGAGCATCCACAATGCTAGCCCCAACAAACCAATCAAACCATCACGTCATCATGCCACATCATTTCAAAGCATTCCAAACCACAACTCTTCTAAACCCACTTTTTTTTTCTTTTATTTAATTTACACCCCACACTTAAAAAACCTCTTTTTATTATTAATAAAGTATAAGTGGGGGAACCCACCCCACCCCAAACGAACCGGTCCTGTCACATCCCGCCTAGGCGGAAACATGGGACGCGACAAGAAACGAAAGGTTTTCAAGTACAAGATTCGAGCAAACATTCATGATATCTTAATATTAAAAAAAATACCAAATTTGTTCAACAATGACAACCATCACAAAATATTGTTTAAAATGAAACACATGTTCATAAGTTTTGAAAACACAAAAGATGATAGTTGTGAATGAATGCCCAAACATGCCCTAAGTTCCATCCTTAGCTTTAGTTACCTGAAAAACATACATAAAAACTTTGTCAAAATAAAGTTGGTGAGTTCACAGGTTTGAAATAGTTGAAAATGTAAAGTTTAATGAAATTCATGAATGACCCATCATTGTCTAGCTATTACAATGATGATAATGAACGATCATGAGTCCATAACCAAACTTTGACGAGTTGTGCCTCGCACATCGCACAATAAAGGCAATGTATCATCATATAAGAAATACAAGCACTCTTTTGTCGTATGTATCCGGGTTAGAGCGACTAGCCAAGATTGGGGGTGTCAACCCAATAGATCTATTCAAGTGTTTCATGGCTAAATCCATAGCTAATTGTTACGGTAAACTAATTACACGAGGACTTAGTGAGTACTCTAAACATTTTGTCTCATGTATACCGGTCTGCTAGGAATTCATTCTAAAAACTAGTAAACAATGCATGTCTTTCCCCCAAAATATAAAACAGTAAAAAGGGCCCGTGAAACTCACCTCAAGTCTGTAAAAATAAGCTAGCAAGAGTGTATATCCGAAGCACTAGGAACACCGACCTACACGTCCTATATATAAATGAACATCTTAGGTCTATGTTTTATGTTTTCTCATACACATTGTTCATCCATCTTGTAGTATACATAGTATGTTGATATTATTAGTGACGTTTATACTTTCCAAAATATTGTCAAAAAAAACCAAGGCTTTTATACTAAATGTACACCTTTAAAATCATAATTTATCATTATATATATTTCTAACAAGTAAACACATGTTATTAAAAAACAAATACCTTTAGGTTTGTATAAAATATACGTCTTTTCATATGTATCCACGTAGCACGTGAGACGTCCATATGTTTATGTATATTCGAGTACTTGATATCTTTATACATAACTATCCATGTTTATAAAGTTTTCACATGTACACACCCATATATGTTCATGCTTTAACTCTTTCTACATGAACATTCATGTCTAAGGTACCACTACTCTTCCTATACATAACCATTTGTTTGTCACACATCCATGTACATACATAAACTCACTCGCATATAGATAGATACCTATCTATGTATTCGACACATACACAAACGTTCATGTTTATTAAATGTCACACATGCATACCCATATAAGTATATGTTTCACTACATACTCATATGTTTGTGACATCTACACATAGATATTTATGTTACAATCTTTCCCTATTTATACACATATCCCACGCATACATACATACTTCACATATACTCATGCGAACATACATACATATCTTATATATATACACACGCGTGACATATATGTATACATATATGTATATGTATACATATATGCATACATACATACATGCATAGTACTCATTATTTCCAACATTACTTTCACATAAACCTTTATTCAAGACTTTTTTTGTAGTATCAAAACATTAGATCTTTGGTTTTTAAAAGAAAGCTTATGTTTATTAACATGGGTGAACCATCTAGTTTAAATCATGTGAAAAATAACAAGTGATGTTGAGTGTCATACCTCTAGATCCTTGGAAGCAATGCTTGAGACTAGAAGATATGTGTTGAGAGTGTGTGTTTAAGTGTGAGTTAGTGAGATGAATCAACAAGCACAATGAGCACCCATGGTCTTCTATTTATAGAGGAAAAATAAGAGAGTCATATGGAGAGGGAGAGGGGATCGAAATAGGTGAGAAAGAAGAAGGAAATAGGTGACTTCTATTAGTGGTGAGCCAACTTATACAAATCCAAGAGATTTAAGGAATATTTACTTGTTAGTGTTAACTCATAAACAAACCTCCTTAACATATTGTGACTAAAGGTGGTTAGATTATACTCAAGAAATAAAAAAAAAAGATTTGTATAGACAGGGGGGTCGACGGTTATAGGGGAGGAAAAAAGAGGAGGGTGTTGTTTAAGGGAAGTAATCTTTCATAGTTCTTAGTGATAAAGGAAATCATTCCATGTTTGCTTACTAATCATGATGTTTACTTAGAGGTGATGGTGATTCAACAAAACCAAGTTTAGGGGGGTTCTATGGGTTGAAAATTGAGAAGATGGCAACAAGTTTGGCAAGTCAACTTTCATGGATCTTTGTGAGTTCAAGGAATCTTACCAAAATTGTGCATGATCTTAGATTTGATGCATGTCTAATCCTTTTGTCTTTTCTCACTAAATCTTGTCAAGTTAGATGACTAAACATAAGATTATGTTGTGATTTGGAAGCAAAAGAGGATGTGTGTGGGTGCACAAGGGGGGCGACGGCTATAGGCTTCCAGGAAATGATCCAAAGTGCTAATTTGGGAAGGAGATCTAGCATGGATTAAGGTGTTTAAGGAATCTATCCATGATTACATATTAATCACATCATCTTACAAGGATATTATTAGATTAATACATGACTAGACATGGAAACAAAGTGGAAGTATCTTGGTGATGTGATTACACAAGTGATAGTGTTCTTGTGTTGTGTGAAGTGGGAACAAAATTGAATGATGGTGGTGGTGAGGTTCTTCGGGCCCAAAAAAGAAAAGAAAGGGAAGGTGGGAGGTGGCGGCTCTAGGTGGTGGTGATGGGAGTGTTATTTTGAGCAAGCATCTTCCTTAGATCCTTGTGTTTATTAATTGTTCTATCATTTATAGTTAATCACAAAAATGAGATGAGATGGTTCATTAAAGATGGGACAAAGTGTATGTAAATAAATGTGTTGTTCTTATGTCATTTGTTACCACATACTTGTATGTATATGCATTGAATACATGTATCTATATGTGTATATGAATCCTTGTTATCCTTGTATTAAAATTTGAAAAGGAATGCATTTGACTTCTCATGTATATATATCCATACATATATCCATATGTATTAAATAGATAAATACATATACATGATTTAAAAAATAATAATTGCTTAAGCTCGCGTCACCAAGGCTCGTTGTAATGGGTGAAATTGTACTTGTTCGGGTCTTGCTAGACTTTCTCGGGGGAGTTATGCATATAAATTGATATCTAATATGTACACCTAATGTAATGTTGACTAGTAAGTGTACGGATTTTGACCTGATAAATCGGCGGGTGTCACAGGTCCAGTGGAGCGGACCAACTCCAATTGAACCTTCTCCTACAATGCATAAAATAGGTTTCTTGGTCTGTCCAAAACTAAAAAACCGTCTATATGAAAGCATTGTGGATGCTCTAACAAAGTTTATTAATGGTATGTCTGAAAACATTGTTGGATAAACCCATTTAGAAAGTTAATACTAAACAACATTATAATATCATTTTGTCTTTCCAGAAAAGAAAAGAAAAGAAAACCTAATATCAAATTTTAAATTTTGAATATCTATATCTATATATATATATAAAAGAAAGCATATATGTCCATTGAGAGTGCCACGTGGCTTAATAATTGAGTGTTTTTGGTGTTTTTGAGTATTTTTCTAAATTTATCTCTCTATCTCTTAATTCTCAATTACTAAAATTAAATTGAGTTATTTTAGGAAAAAAAAATTTAAAAACAAATTTAAATTTTTCTCTCTTATCTTCATCCCATAATTTTTAAACATAAATATCTTTTATATTCGAGATTTTTTAAATAAAAAAATTACACCAAATTAACGAGTGTTTTATTATCTTTCCAACGAGTACCATAGTGCTATATAAAAACGAAAAAAAAGCGACTATTTTTTGTGGGGTTATATTCATACAGAAAAAAAACACAAAGTGTTCAGGTTATTTATTAATCAAATTGTAACATATTCTAATTTACGTGAAGATGATTATATGTTGAAGGTTATCCTTTTAATACTTTATTATGTTTAATATGGTTTATGCTTTTTATTTTTTTAACTTTTTAAATAAATGTTTTTTAACTAAGATTGATTATGTTTAAGTTATTTACTCTTTTCGTGATTTGAGTTTTCTTTTTTTTTAAATCATTTTTTATTAAATCATATTAAATTTTTCAACCCCGGGACCTTCCCGGGGTAATCGGCTAGTCTATCAATATTTCAAAGCATGAAATCCTCTATAGCACTTAAAGAGGTCATCATTCCCCTTGAGTGTGTCATGTGACATCTTCCTTATTTTCATTCTAAAGTCTCTTTCTCTCTCATGTTTCCCCCACAATTTTAAAACATTAATCACTTTTGTATACGAGATTCTTTTTTTTTAAATTGCACCAAATTAATGAACATTTTATTATCTTCCCAATGAGTACCATAGTGTTATAAAAAAAACGAAAAAAAAACAACGATTTTTTGTCGGTTTTTGTTCATATAGGAAAAAAACACAATTTGTTCAGCTAATCCATTAAGCATGTCTAGGCAAGTCACTAATCATGTTCAAACTAGGAATTCTATTTTCATTAAGAGGAGAATAGGTTAAAACCACTCATTTCTAAAGAAAAAGTCACACATTCAAGACTACAATATCAATCACGCCCTGCGATGGTTGTTTCTAGCTCTGCTTCTCATCCAAATATACATCTTCTTTTTAATATACATTTTAAGTTTTATCACATGATTAAAATTATTGTTTTTTCATATAATAGTATATTAATTTATATGTTACATCATAACACATATTTTATCACATCATATTAGATTTATCTATCCCGAAAAACTTCCGGAATATAATCTAGTGTTTAACTATGTTAAATAACTTTTGTTCTCGAAACCGGACGATGTTTGATATTTTGAGTTGATTATCTCAAAGACTGTCGAACTATTCTTAATCTTTTTATTTTGTATTCAAAAGCCAAATTTCATTCGCAATTACTCAAGAAAAAAAGAAGATGCATCAACCAAATAATCCAAACTACAACGTAGAGCTTTTGGTGTTTAAGTATCGAAATAATTTGGTTAGGGATGTTCTTTTTGACATACTCCAACGTTTCGGAATTTCAATAAAGAAAGATGCACCAATGAATTTATTGACTAATCCATTAGAAGGAAAATCAACACTCAAACCATCACATTTTGGTCTTTGGGTGAATGAGAGGAAAATATGCGTGTGTAGATCTAACAAGGGTTTCCCCTCTTGTGAGCTTGGGGAACAGTAGGGTTGCAAACGAATCGAACGAACACGAAGAAGGCCTTGTTCGTGTTCGTTTGCTAAGGAAATTATGTGTTCACGAACAGTTCATGAACACTTACCAAACGAGATTTCTTGTTTGCGTTCGTTTGTTAAGATAACAGGCGCGTTCGTGTTCATTTGTTAATTTTGTTCATGAACACATACGAACATAAACGAACGTTAATAAACACAAACAAGTGTTCATGAACCCAAAGAATTGTTCATGAACCAAATCAAACACAAACGAACATATATTAATTTTGAATAAGATCGAATTCACATATATTAAGAAATTAAGTAGAACACCCAACATATAACCTAACCATACAAACATATACATAGTATATAACATAATATTGGTAAAACATAATCAAGTAGTGTCTCGAAAAACTAAGCTTTCATCTTAAACTTGAAGTCTTCATTTTTTTAAACTTGAAGTCTTATCTACTTACTTCACATAAATTATTTATACATTTTAGTAAAATAAATAAAAATTAAAGAATAGAAAATAAAATTAAAAACTCCATTAAACTATCGAACACAAACAAACATAAACGAACACGTTACCGAACGTTCACGAACATAAATGAACGAACACGGCCTCTGTTCATGTTTAAACGAATGAAATTTTTTGTTCGTGTTCGTTAATTCATTAAACGAACGAACACAAACGAACTTCCCATCGAACAGTTCATGGCCTGTTCGCTGAAAGTTTAGTTCGTTTGCAGCCCTAGGGACCAGTGTTTTAAATCATACCGGATTTGGCTAAAAGATGGTTCAACCGGTTGAACTAGGTTGTATTCGGTGGTTCAACTAGGTTGACTCTCTATAAATCCATAAATTATAACATCAACTCAAAATATAATCTTAAAGTGTATGATTACATATTAAAAGATAATCCAAAAGTTAACCATAAAAAAAATAAAAAAATATTCAATTTTCAACAAAGTTATTTTAAACGAAACTGTATGATATGTCTAAGTGATTGGAGTGTTGAATGCATCAAGTTTACGATTGCTTAAAAAATGAAATTAGAGCATAACTATTTTCATCTCCTACATTATTAAATAAGAAGTTAAGCTAAAATTATGTAACATAAGAAACATATATAACAAGCAATCATGCATTTAAGGAACCGATTCATGCTCTTCCTTACCAAATGATGTGTCATCAATTACACATATAAAACATGCATAAATAAGTCTCATAATAGGGAAAAATTGAGCTTAAACTAATAATTATAGCTACTTAATCGTTCATATTTGAGTTTTTCAAGAAATTGGAGCTCCAACCTGAAAATAGACGATTTTCGGGTGAAAACAGCTAAAATCGGAGATTCCTAAGGATACGATACCCACAACATGTTTCCCGTATGTGTAAAGACCTTTTCAGGGCTTAAACGATGATAAAACTGACCCGGGGTTGACCAAGCACGCCCATGCTCATTTGCACGACAGTCCCGCACGCTAGAAGACAACGCAGTCAACTTGGGAGATAAGAAATCTGACTTTGTAAGCTGGCACGCCTGTGCCCCCTACCTGGCACGCCTGTGCATGACCACAAGGGCAGACAAGACAGATGCCTGTGCACGACTACAAGGGCAGACAAGACAGATTCTACAGCAACAGAACATACGTGGGGCAGGTGCACGCCCGTGCAGGCCCTGACAGTTCTATAAATAGCAAGCTCACCTCAATCATTCGGCATTCAGTCTTGTGTTTTCTTGGGCCGACTTCTAAGCCTCTTTCAAAGATCTTGGGGTCTTGTGGGAGGCCTTAGGGCCATCCTAACATCCCGCCAAGGTTAGGCCTCATCCTACCTTGATCATTGTGGTTGAGAATGAAATCGTAGGAGTAGTTACATGCAATAAAACATTGTGGGTCCTGAGGATCATACTAGATACATAGGATTCCGGAGGTGGAAGGCTTGTCTATGAGTCAAAAGCATCCATGTTCTTGTGATGATCACCGTTTATGGTTGTAGAAGCCAACGGTTGGTTAAAAAGTATTTTTTTTTTGGGGGGGGGGGTATTCTAAAGGCTACTATAAACCGATGTTAGCTTAGTTTTTTTTTTTGCAAATATCGTTAGGTGAGTTAAACAAGAAGACACAGCAACATCTTAAAGAAGATGTTCATGAGAAAGGCAATAGTGTTTTAATGAAAGATTATTTCGCCGACAACCCAAAATAAAATGAAGATACATTTAAACAAAGGTTTTGTATGTCGAAACGTCTATTTTTTAGATATTGTATCCGATGTTGAAGCTAATTACGAACGGTTCAAAGAGGGCTTAGGAGGGAGGGTGAGAAAGAGTTTTATGCCGATAGAAAAAGTCACATCTGTATAAACAACTCGCAACAGTAATCTTCCTGACGAATACGATTGTAGGACCGATTTCGGACAATCCGACAATCACTGGCTGATATGTCTAGTGTGCGGAATCCAAGAGACACTGTTTAGATAAAAAAACACCAACAAACACAATAATGAGATGTCAAAAACACACACAAGATGGTTTTAAATTCGTATTAAAACAGAGCGTGGGTGCAAAATACAAAGCTATAGACCCGAAACCCTAGGCAAAAGGACAGAGAATGCATGATATGACAGCAGAGGGAATTAGGGCAATCATTGGGTTTATTTATAGTCCCTACTAGTCTTCCCAGGCCCCGGGGCGACTAATTTTCTGAGACACGACTAGGTGGGGCGACTAGATAGCTAGTCGTCTTGAGTCCCACACGACTAGCTAGGCTATCGTGCCTAGGGGACCTAGTCATGCCCAGGCTGCCCAAAAAACCCTTTAACATAGTTAAAACACATTAACATAAACTAAACTATAAATAAAAACCTATACTAGGCTAGGGAAATCTACATTACATGTACTAACAAACTCCCCCTTGGACCTAGGTAGTATGTCTTCAGAATCTTCAAGAAGCAATCTTCAATCAGCAACACCTCTCACTTGACTTTCTCTTGTTTATGAGCAACCCGAATCCTGCTAATCTTGGATTAGTCACATCCAGCATATATCTTGAAAGCAAAGCAGAAACGGATTACTTGCTGAAATGAATAGGATGATGATAGAGAGTAGCCACATCTTCTTCAGACAAGTTAATCAGCCACATTGGATCCCAGATACGAAGCTTTCTACAAATCTTTAGTGCAATGTCCAAAACAATCACTGCTTCTATTGTTAAGTAATCATAATACCAGAACCAGAACTTGGAGTGAAAGTTTTGTTCTAAAGGAGGGATTGGGATCTTTGACATGCTTTCTGGTGGCTTGATCCTATGCTTCCATATCAGATTCCATGTCTTCGGATGGATTTCCTTGGTCTTGTAAGACTTCGGATACCTAGACGTGAACGTCTTCCATCCATCTTGTCTCTCTCTACTTAGGATGTTCACAAAGGAATCGAATCCTGGACACTTTTGATAATATAATGGCTGCAGACGCACCAGATCTCTGACATACCAGAATGGAAGATTTTTGATTTTGCTGTACCGACTGAAGTACAGTAGTTCGTCTTTTCATTTGATACCAAACACCTTTGCGTGTTCTATGTAAGCCCCGCTTAGAACGTTCCCAGACATCTTCGATAATCGCATCTTGAATACTGATGCCTGCTCAGGTGTCTTCTTTGCAGTATGCTCGGCTGGAGATGGGTACCATTGAGCACACAAACTCATAATACGCTTTGTTCTTGATTTAGCTTCTTTAGGAGTAACTGTCTATTCAGAGCGAAGCTGATCCTCAGCCTTGTTGAGCATATTTTCATCAATATCTGGTATACCGGTGCTTTCATTGTTGAAACAATGTTCTGGATATTCCTAGTTTGTAATATCTTCCATTTTTACTTCATTGTCACGAGGATCCAACTCTGGAGGAATATTAGATGTGCTAGATGATTCCCCAAGTGTGATACCAAAGATCTTCGCCATATCTTCTCTTGACAATTCAGGTGGTATCTCACCTTCCTCTAGATCTTCATGCTGAGGCATTTTAATTGGATTGCCATTATCATCATACAGAAAGATGTTCCTCATAGGCTCAGTAGCTTCTAACGGCACCGATCCAGTAGTTATGAAATCCTTCAGCCTCTTTATCGCTTCAGCAATAGATTCCCCCCTGAGTAAATGAACTACCCTTGGGATCCTTGTCATGAGTATCATGTTCGCTCTTGGTACGACTTCCTTTCCAAAACCAGATGAGGAACCCGCACCTATATCTCCAACACCATCATCACCATTGTTTCCATCATTATCGTCATCATCGTCATTACCATCATCATCATCTTCCTCATCCTCTTGATCATCTTCCTCATCCTCATCATCTTTATCATCTTCTTCTTCAGGATCACCAGACTCATGTGTACCTGTTATCCTGGGACGGTCTTCAAACAAATTATCAACCCATTCCCTAAGTCTATGGTTTTTTGTCTTGTACTCCTTTATTATTCTTTCATTATTCGCATTTGCAAGCTGCAGCTGTTGATATTGAGATTCTACATTTGTCAGTCTCGCCACAGTTTCTTGGTTTGACTAAACAAGTTGCTGATAAGGATGGACAAACTGTTGATTGGACAGTTGAAGAGCTTTGTTTGAAGCTTGCAGTTCTTTGTTCACCCGAATAGTTTCACCTAACAGGTCAAGACTTTGCCTCTCATTATCTTTAATATTCACTATCTTACCTCTCAACTCTACATTTTCACACGCCTGAGCATTCACTATAGTTACCAGTTCATTTACTTGGCATTGAAGTTGATCATTCGAAATCACAAGAGTTGATGTTGATGTAGACTGAGGAGCTGAGGTAGATGGATACAATTGTTCTCGAAGATTCTTGATAAGATCACTAATAGTGTTTGAGACAAGCGCTTGCGAAGACAAGACAGAAGAGTTCGTTGCGCCGGTAATTGAGACAGACTTAGTGAAGATTACCGATGCAGGAATTGGCCTAGATAATCCAACAGACACAGCTGCTCCAGATGATATATAAGTTGTTGTTGTTGTTGCTGTTGTTTCTGAAATTGTTGTTTTGCTCGGCGATCAGACAGTGACAACATCTATGAGTCTCCCAAACCTTGATATCTTCTTTGATTTTTCACCTGCACGCTGAGATTTTCTGTTCAACTGTTTGCCTTTCGCTTTAACTTGTCATGTTGTAGGAGTCTGGAGTTCAGCATTAAGATCAGCAATTTGTGCATCCTCATCAATAGTGAAATCAGGACGCTTTGACTCCAGCCATTCAGCCTTTCTCTTAGCCGCCTTAGCAACTTTTGTCTCAGGAGTCTCGTCTTCTGAGTCAGAATCATCTGTAACGTCTTTCACATTAACATTTTGTCCCTCACCTTCAATAACAGTGGATTTTCCCTTGGCACCCTGGGACGAACCTTGTTCATCGACATTTGATTATGGAATTGGGGATCCCAGCACACTTGTATCCAACAGATGATCATGAGTGGTAGTCGCAGAGGTAATACCAGGCTCATTAGATCCCAATTCTGCAGTTTCACGACCCACGTCATCACCATCTCTAAATGTTCTCCTCGTAACCTCCAGGTCATCTTCAGAATCACTGTTGTCATGTCTCCACTTGTTTCCCTTAGGAGCTTCATAACCAGATTTCTCAAATGCCTGAATAATCTTCTTGTTTTTGGCTATTTGTCTTTCGGCTGACCCCTGAAAGTGAGCATCCTTTCCATCATTCCTTCATCCATATTATCTAATGAGAAGCTTTCCAGTTCATTCTTCACTAACTCCTGCAACTGGAGATCGATTATCATCTGTAAGAACCTTAGATACATAAGAAATCGGTTCTCAGTCGTTGTTTTGGCAATCATCTCCTTCAAGTGATGAATGATCATTCCAGAGAAGTTGAATGGCTTGTTGAGAATCAAAGCCACCACTGCTGATGAAAGAGTATCTATGATATCATCAAATGTCATTCTTCTTAAGCATTGCAAGACAACATGGATCAGATACTTGAAGGTTGGACACACATGCGCCTTATGCAACATCCTTTCTCTTGTCACCGGCTTGTTATACTTCATCCTTAAGAAACACCCACGAACAAGTATCAAATCAAACATGATAGGATCTGTTGAAGCATCATTGAAGTGAAGTTCTTCTCGTATCAACTGCTCGGACACAATAACATCCTTGTCGTTGACCTTGCTTCAGATAATAGACAGAACTTCTTCGTAGTCGATCATAGCATGATGATAGAACTCGTGAAGAATGTCTCTATATGGAACATGTTGTTTCATAACGGCGTATGCAATTCTCAAACGACAACGAAACTTAATGATTTTGGAAAATACTTGGTTCTTGTCCTTCTTGATTGGTCCGAGAAACGCGCACACATTGTACTTGCTCAAACTTTCCCAATCCATATCGCTGTTCATTCAAAACAAACATCAGAGATGCCAAAACGACAAAATCGGACAAAAACGACCAACTCATCTGCAACAGGCAACTGGCTAAGGCTAGTCGCCTGCTACATCACATGACTTGCTAGCTAGTCGTGCCTACAGTACACACGACTAGCAAGCTAGTCGCCTGATGATGTTTAGGGTGGGGAAGGTTTGGTTCATAAAAATGTCGATTACAAGGATCAAATGATGATGTTAAGGAGTAATGATGCACCCATGCATACCTAGATGGTCCTTAACAAGAATCTAAGATCACAAATTCATGGGCAAAACAGAGTCTAATAATTGTTTGTAGGAGAGAGATGATGGCAACAGTGTTTGATTTTGAAAATGAAGTACAAAGTGACTAACTGTTCCCTTTTATACTAAACCCTAGTCGTGACACTATAGACCCGACTAGCTAAGCCATCCGTCTCCTTTGGCACACGACTAGGTGGCTAGTCGCCTGGAATCGCACCCGACTAGCTTGGCTAGTCGCCTCTCTTCACACACGATTGGATTTCATCCTTTTCATAAGCCAATAGTATCTACCGACACACGATTAGCAATGCTAGTCGCCTCTTGTGAGGGGCACTTAGCTTTGCCAGTCGTGTTTCACCCTGAATTACCAAAAGTGCCCCTAAACTTTTCAAAATTACATTTTTAACCCTCGACAAGTTAAAATATGTACATTTACTCAGTTTCTTGAAGATGTTTTGTTTTCCGACTCAAAATTTTATCTTTTGTAAACTTTTCTCCCTGAGACTTGATCAATTACGGTTTTGACCTGACAATTTTCAAGTTTCAATTAGTTGACATTCTGGCTTCAATTTCTGAAAGAGTAAGATTACAATGGATTAGAGTTCCAACATCGGTAATCAAAACAAAGGCAGAGATTAATTTGTAGAAATCAAAAACTACTGGAAAACAAATCGTTATTCACATGCATATTTTTGTGAGTTTCATCTGTTAGGGAATCATATCAGTGCACGGACTAAACTAGAACCCTCTTTTTGTTCAGTTTATAGCTCAATTACCAATAAGCATCCTACAACAACTGCCAATATTGTTGTCCACATAAACTCAAAATCAGATTTTATAGTAGGCAATTTAGATACGTTAAGGTAATGATTAATACTGATTAAATGGTGTTCCCCGCACATACGACACATTCCCATATCAAGGCTTGCACTTTAGATACGTTAATCCACACCCTTAACAGTCGATTTAGTTTATATCAGTGTGCCAAACTTGGAAATAATTTTCAGCCTACTGACACATCATTGTAGAGGATGCTTATCGTTTCCAATTCTTGGAAATTTTAAAAGAGGTTCAGATAGCCCACTGATGAATTCATATCATTTCCCCTTTTTCACCAAATGAAAACTCGAATTTTGTTTTTCTCATGTTTTTAGATTTTTGGATTTTTTAATGTTTTTGGAATTTTGAAATTTTTCTGATTTTCTCCCACATAAAATCTGAAAATTTACAAAAACAGGCAATATTTTTGGATTTTTCAACTTTTGAAGAAAAATCTTTACAAAAATGATCACCGATGTGGGACTTAATCCTGCTTCTCTTTAGTGCCATATAAAATCAACAAATACTCAAATCGAGGTTTGTCAAAAGCTTTGGTGTATAAATCAGCACGTTGGTAATCAACATGGATTTTCACAAGGTCGATCAGTTTCTTTTCATAGCAATCGCATATGAATGATACCGAATGTGTATGTGTTTCGCCTTGAAATGATTAACTGAGTCTTTAGCAAGTGCTATAGCAGATTCATTATCATAGTAGATGGGAGTATTTAGAAATTTCAAACCGTAGTCTCTCATTTGTTGTTGTATTCATAAAACCTAGGAGCAGCAGCTAGACGCAGCTACGTATTCCGACTCACAAGTTAGTAAGGACATCGAGGCTTGCTTCTTGCATTGCCATGAGACTAGTATTGCAACAAAAAACTGGCATCCAGCCGATGTGCATTTTGCGTCCTTTTTGCATCCGCCATAGTTAACATCACTAAAAGTGATGAGGTCAAACTTATCATCATTAGGGTACCATAGACCATTGGTCAGACAACCCTTTAGATAACGTAAGATCTTCCTCACAGCAATCAGGTGGGCTTGTTTCGGCGTTGACTGGTAACGGGCTAGCAAACATGTTGCAAACATTATGTCAGGTCTAGAAGCAGTGAGATACATCAACGAGCCAATGATCGCCTGATAAATGAAAGCATCAACGGTTTGTCCTTTCTCGTCAACACCAATCCCGTAATTGATTTGAATAGGGGTGGGCACAGGAGTAGAGTCTTCCATCTAGAACCGGCTCAAGATGTCAGCAACATATTTGATCTGGTGGGTGAAGATCCTCGAAGCTTGTTGTTCAACTTGTAGTCCAAGAAAGAATTGCATTTCCCCTATCAAGATCATCTCGAATTTCTCTTGCATTAACTTTTCAAATTTCCTGCACAATTCATCGTTAGTAGACCCAAAAATAATATCATCAACGTAAACCTAAACCAGGAGACGGTCGCCACCATTTTCCTTGGTAAATAAGGTGCAATCCATGAGTCAACGTTTGAACCCATTGGATATCAGATAGTTGCTAAGCATTTGATACCATTCTCGTGGAGCTTGATGGAGTCCATACAACGCCTTATTCAATTTGTAGACTTTTTCACGATGAAACGGATCCTCAAAACCCGGCGGCTGTGCGACGAACACCTCTTCCTTCATGATAGCATAAAGAAATGCACTTTTCGCGTCCATTTGGTAAACCTTAAATCGTTTGTATAAAGCGTATGCTAAGAACATCCTAATGGCTTCAAGGCGTGCAACTGGAGCGTATACTTCATTGTAATCTATCCATTCGTTTTGTCTGAAGCTGAGAACAACTAATCGAGCCTTGTTTCTGATAACCACACCGCGATCATCCCGTTTACATTTAAAGACCCACTTTATTCCAATTTTCATCACACAAGGAGGTAAGTCAACTAAGTCCCACACTCCCAATTTTTGGACTACTGAAGTTCTGCTTGCATAGCTCTATCCATGGATCCTCCCTCAGTGCCTCCTACACAGTTCTTGGTTCCTGTTGAGATACGTAGAAAGAGAATGACCAATTGTTCTGATGTCGGCTTTCCCAGATGTCTGAGTATAAGGCTAGGGTACTTGCATTGTCACTTGAACTAGCATTTCTGAGTTGACCACGTGTCATAACTCTACTAGTTGGATTCCCAATCACATTTTGCAATGGATGAGTGTCGTGAATCCGAGATCCCGGATGTGCTGGCACTGGATCATCCGAATGCAAATTGAGATTTTCCAAGTCTTCAGAAAGATTTTCCTCTATGACACTTAAACTAGAAAAAGCAACGGGTTGCATATTAAACCTTGAGAGATCAGTCCACAGATCAATTCCCGGTGCTGCAAAAGAAGGACCAGCATGATTGTTTATTGTAGGGACAATTAGAGCTGTAGTGGTAGATTCACCATTTCCAGCTTGTCCATCAGTTAAAGTCTCCTGAGATTCTGCAAACTCCTCATCAAATGAAGATAAGTCTTGAATATCTGCCAATGCTTACTGAAAAACTTACTCTTCATCTACCGCTGCGGTTTTCCTAGGGGGGTCCGTAGGTGCTGAGGCATTGGATGTTTTTGGTGTATTGATGATGATCGGACGCACCAATGGTGAGCTAGTTGTGTTTTCACATTCATTATACATATGTGCAACAACATCGTCTACCACATTATCTACGTTGAAAGAATTGAACAGACTCTTGTAGTCGAACAACCAATCGTTTCCAACACCATGAGCACTGACAGTGCAATGTTGAACATCGCCACAGTGCAATGTTGTATCCAATAAAGAAACCTTCATTTGCCTTTGCTCCAAATTTCTCATGAGGTTGAATCATGGTTCATGGAGCCCCAAATGGTTCCAGAAACTCTACGTTCGGTTTCTGACAATTCCGCAGTTTGTAAGAAGTCTTACCATTCTTCTTTACCATCATAACCCTATTTAGAGTATAGCACGTGTAGGGAACCGCCTCATTCTAGAAGAATACATGTAGGTTTGATTCTGCGTGCATAGCTCTGGCCGCTTCTATAAGAGCATGATTCTTTCTTTCTGCAACCCCGTTTTGCTATGGAGTATACGTTGCTTGAACTCATGGTTAATGCCCTTTTTAGTATGCAGTGCCTCCATAGCTTGTTTCTTGAATTCTGTTCCATTGTCGCTTTGAATCCTGCGGATCTTCAGCTGATATAAATTTTCAATCTTCATGAACGGATTCTTCAAGATCTCGAAAGTCTCACTCTTATGCTTCATGAATACCACCCAAGAGAACCTTGAATGATCATCTGTGATAACCGGACAGTTTAGATCTCCATTTTTGCTTTTGCAATTGACAGGGCCAAAGAAATCCATGTGCAATCGTTTGAGAGGAACACTGACTGAATTGACCTTCTTGGGTTTCTGAGATTTCTTCTTTCGCTTCCCCTTCTTACATGAAATACAGGCATCATTTAAATCAAAATTCTTGACTGAGACACCTTCAACAAGATGATTCTGTACCAAATGGTTCATCTTCTTCAAGTAAATTTGTCCCATTCTTCTGTGCCACATGATGAACTCCTTTTCTGTCGCCTTTTACAGAAAACAAGTGACATGCCCCTGTCCAGTAATTGCCTCACTCATATCCAATACATACAAATTGGTAACCCTTGGAGTTGAAATCGTAACCCACTCCTTTGAAATCTTAAAGCCCGGTTTCAGAATAAAGCATGCATTGTCATCAAAGAACACTATGAATTTCTTTTCGCATATAACTCAGCAAGTTGTGGTCTATTTGCTTCACGTAGCTTATCTTCTCAAAGCTTTCAATACCATTACTCATGCTACCTTCCTTGGTGATGTATCTCCTTTGTTACCAGCAAAAGTAATATACCCCCCGTTGATATTCTTTATGTCAAATAGCATGGATAAGTCACATGTCATGTACCCAGAAGCTCCACTATCAACAATCCTTAGGCTACTGATAAGGCCTTGTGGAACTCCCTACACAAATATTCAAAGATTAGTGATTAAGGGGGACCCAAGCCTTGACGATCTTGGGTCAGCCATGATCATCTGTTGTTGGAAAGTCAACCCATTTACCATTTGGAGTTGGGGTTGTTTCCGATGGTCCGGTAGCAGTAATTGATGATTCTCCAGTTTTTATTGATGACTTAGGCCTCCAAACCTGTTTTGGTTTCTTATGCTTTGACTTCTTATTAGCCATAGGGTTTGAAGGTTTTGCCTCAGATTCCTTAGCTAGAACAGTGTTTGGAACCACTTCAGACTTAACTACACATGGTTCAGACTTAGGGTTTCCTTTGGGCTTAGTTGCAGGCTTAGCTTGTGGCTTAGCCACTACATCGGCCTTAGTTGGAACATGGATCCCCCTCATCTTGATAGCCTTAGCATCAACGGACTTTTGGTTCATAGCAATTTTATTTCAATTTTCATACACCGGTTGTTTCCCTTTTTGTTTTTCTGAAAGTTTCGGGGAAACAGGCTACTTTCATTTGTTTGAACTAGGAGCATCATCAACTACAATCCTCGTAAGTTTAAATTCAGGGCAAGCAACAACTAAATGCCCACGTTCCCCACATTTAAACATGATCTGTGTTCTTCAAACTTGGGAGTTGATGAGTTTTTCTCCCTCTTATCCCTTGGTTTGGACGTACTGGAGAAGGTGTTTATAGGTTTTTGATCCTCAATACATTGTCTTTGCAGACTGATCTAATGTTTTCGACCATAATCACTTTCGACTTCACCAGTAGATCTTACAATCTCAATCACATGCTTCCTGGGATTTGTTTTTTGCATCTGTTTTGAGGTGTCATGGGTGTTCTCTTTTGATTTTTCTTTTCAGATTGTTTGGTTTGATTATTCTGATCCACGTGCCCTTTTCCTTTGTTTCGTTTTTCTTTCTTGAAAGTAATGGTGGATTCTTGCCAAATTTTAGTTATTAAAGAAGGGTCGATGAACTTGATGAGAACTTCCTCATAAGAGTAAATCTTATCAGACTCTTTCATTCTATAAAACACTTTCATGACCTCCTTTCCATCAGAAGGATGCACTTTCGGCTCAAGACCATAGAGAATATGATTTTGGATCGGAATATCCAAATTCTTTGTTGGTGCATCCCTCTTTGGTTCATCAGAATCATCATCAGAAATGTCTGTCTCACGGACACTCACATCATTAGCAATCTCACTAGCACCTAGCATTGGTTTCACATCTGGTTGATATGGGTCACCAATACTTGAAGTGTTAACAGTTGTACTCGTAACATCCTCCTTTGGTAAAACATCAAATGTGTAATTTTCAGATCTCACATATGGAGGACATTGTGCATACACTGGGCTAGTAGGAATACTTCCCTTTTCTAGGTTATCAACTATGTGATCAAGAACATACTTGCAGGTAAGATAACTTTCAAGCTGTGTCTTCTAACTCATTAATGTAGTTATTAATAGCAATTTGTTTGTTAGAAAGAGTTTTAGACAGTTCATAAACATCCTTTTTATATGCCTCCATGGTGTTTTTAAAACCTTTTTCTTTTGATTTCAATGATTCATTTGAATGTTGGCATTATCCTAAGTCAGCTTTAACGTTCAGATTTTCTTCTACTAACCTGTCAATTCTATACCTAAGCTTATCACATTCAACACACTTTAGGTTTAGATGTGGAAGAAGAACTTACCTTAACTAACGATTCTGTGATGGCCATTAGAGCATAATGAGCAGCAGACTTCTTAGCTCCAAAGTATTCAGCAAGACTAGCCTTTGTCAAATCAGCATCAACCAAGAAAGATCTTTTACATAAGAGATCATCTGCTTCTGCCAGTAGTTGTTCCACATCCAAATCCAGATCAGAATCGCACTCAGAATCATCATCAGAAAAGTCGTTGTCTAGGACATCGACTTCTTGTACATTTGAGTTATCTTTAACTTCAACATCCGCTTCATGAACCTATTCTACATAGCATGCTACAACACCCTACGGAGCTTCTTCTCCCTCTAAATGAAGATTCCAATTGAATCCTTCATCTACTTGAATCACCAGTGCCCGTCCTTGGCTGTTGTTTGCTGTAGCATTCTGGTTCTGGTTTTGCACGGGGACAATTGCTCGTTTAGTATTTTGATTAGGTTGTGTTTGAGCTTGCTGCTGATTCTGGTTTCCCCTGTTACTGTTATTGAAGGGATTCTGATTTCCTTGTTATTTCGGTCTATCACATTCCCGAGCAAAGTGTCCCTTAGTGCCATAGTTGTAACACGTAACTTTGCTTTTGTCAAACCCAAATCTTGTGTTGTTGGTGATCAGAACATCTGTTCTCGCTGTCCGGCCCATGAACTCCTTAGCTCTTCTAACCACGCTTGCAAAGTTCCACTGAATATCGATCAGGTCCATGTCATCCTTGTCGATTTGGGAGTAGTCTTCTTTTGTGAGATAAGGATTGCCAATTTGTCCTATAGCCAAACCACTATTCGAGTTGACCAATGTAGACAAAAGAGCCATATGTTCTTGAACTACTTCTACCGACACCATCTCGAATGTCGAAGTGTTTAACTGTTGTGGACATGCACCTATAAGAAAACCACCACCCTTACCTGAAGATGAAGCACCACCATACCCTTAAGAAGAAGCACCACCATAACCTGAGGTAGATGGTCCACCAAAGTTTGGATTTGCTTGTGCTTGGGCTTCAAGGTGTGAAAAGGGGTTAACACCGTACTGAGACGGATTCATCCTATACGATGGAGGACACTGAGTTGCTTATCATAAAGGATTCATTGGAGGAGTAGTATCAGGAATGGGACAATAGTTGTCGAAAGCGAATACAAGATCTTTGTTTAACACAAATGCTATTTGTGGCTTAGATCCTGCAATGTTGTAATCAAGAGGAGCTATCCCGTAATAGATGCTTGGGTTCTGTGGAATAAAGGCCTTGTTAGCTTTCCTGATCTATCAATTTCCTTGTTTTCAAGTTCGATCACAAAGTCATTGATGGAGATGTTCTTATAGCGACTAGTAGACTTCTGGATATCCAACCATTGATGCCAGTGGGGAGGGTGCATCTGCAAAGCGTTCAACTAGTTCAGCAGATGTGTAGATCACCCCGTACTGATACATCTTTGACATCAAATGATAATAACGTGCAGTCAGATCCCGCAGAGGCTCATTCCCTATCGCAGTGAGGTTCTCAAATTCCTTCCTGAGTTGATCAGTCTTGATCTTCCTGGTCTTCTTTTTATCCTCATTCCTTTCAGCTAATGCAAGCCAAAGCATCTGTGAAGTTGTACACTGTGCGAACTAATGTAGAATGTCTTTTTGCAGTGTTTGAGTGATAGCTGCTTCTCAGCATTGTATTTCCTTCTTTAGAGTTTAGTCATATCATCCAGTGAGACTGGAATGTTTGAATTCTCCACCATCAGCCTCACGTACCGATTCTCAATTACTGCCCACGCTTCACCATCAATGCCTTCATCATGTGTCTTGAAACATCCTTTCCATGAATGATAATCTAACATGTGTTGAAGTTTTGTTGCTCGATTTGAAATCCCGGTTTCTAGGTCACTCAACAGCATGGACGATAAATGATGACTCTGTTGAGTTGCAGCAGCTGGGAGTGCCCAAGGATTCACGTTTGTGAGGAGTTGCTGTTCAGATATTGTTGAACTTGTTGTTGCCTACAGATTGGTTCCAGCAACAATAGCTTGCAGTTGCTGTTGTTGCATCCGTTATGCGTTTCGTTGTGCGGAGTATGCCTAAGGATTGGTTGTTACGTTCATTTGTGTGTTCAATAGTTGTTCATACTATTGTCTAGGTTGATTCAGGTGTCCCCACGGGTTAGCCATAGTTAATAGCCCGATACTTAGTCAAATTTTAGGTTAAAATTGATTGCAGGCGACTAGGTAGTGACACACGAGTAGCTAGACACGATTAGGTTTGAAACACACGATTAGGTTTGCTGACAAGCGACTAGAGTGATAACAGGCGAGTAGGAAGAAAAAGACACAATTAGCCTCCTAGTCGTGTGAATAGTGACACGATTAGCTGATTTGGAGACGAGTAGCTTCCACAACACGACTGGCTACCTAGTCATGTGAACAATGACATGACTAGATGGTTAGTCATTAGAACAATAGCACGATTAGCCTAAGCTAGTTGCCCCTATGAAAGCTAGTCGCCTCCTGCACGTCTGTTGCCTTATTTTGCACGAAAATCACCATTTTTTCATCAAAATCAATATGTTTTATCACCAAATGATTAGGAAAGCTATTAAAACCTTTTTAGAGCAAACCCTAATTGAAAACACATGTTTTTATCCATTAAAAGTACTTCAAATTTTGAAAAATATGGGTTTTTGCAAAAACACAAAGTTTCAAACTTTCAAAACAGATTTTTGGACTAAAAACACCAATTTTGGTTTTAAAACTTATCTGTTTTGATATAGGAATGTTACTAAACACTCGTAATACGAGCCAAGGCTCTGGTACCACTTGTAGGACCGATTTCAAAAATCCAATAATCACGGGCTGATACGTCTAATGTGCAGAATCCACGAGACGCGGTTTAGCTAACAAACACACCAACAAACACAATAACGAGATGTCAAAAACACACACAAGATGGTTTCAAAGTTGTATTCGTATTAAAACAGAGCACGAGTGCAAAATACAAAGCTACAAACCCGAAACCCTAGGCAAAATGACAGATAATGTGTGATATGACAGCTGAGGGCATTAGGGCAATCATTGGGTCTATTTATAGTCCCTGCTAGTCGTCCTAGGCCCTGGGGCGACTAGCTTTCTGAGACACGACTAGGTGGGGCGACTAGCTAAGCTAGTCGTGCCTAGGGGACCTATTCATGTCCAGGTTGCCAAAAAAAACCCTTAATAATTAACACACATTAACACATACAAAACAACAAATAAACACCTATACTAGGCTAGGGACATCTACATTACATGTACTAATAACGATCAGTATTTATCTATGATTGAGAGGACGTCACGTGAATGTCCACAATTTTTTTTTACAATTCCATAATTAAGTTATATAGGGAAGAGTTTTTTATGAAGACCGACAAGGCACGATGTTGCACATTTGTATAAAGCACACGAAGATAGACATCACTTTTCCAGTACGATCAGTAGCATTGACTATACACATTTAGTTTTCGTGTCTTAGGGAATTGCGAGGACAATATATGAGAGGTTTTCACCAATACCCTACGATCAAGATAGAAGCGGTTGCGCCACAAGATTTGTGGTTTTGCATGGTTTTCACGGTTCACTCAACAACATCAGTATTCTTCAACAATCTCTAATTTTTCTCACCCGACTAAACAGAATCGCGCCTAAGTGTCTATTTCATTTAAATGACCACTTATATAAACGTGGATACTATGTTACTGATTGGATCTACCCTACTTGGTCAACATTTGTGAAAGGTTTTTGATATCCGACCAATCCGAAGGAAAAGTAATGCCTTAAGGGGCAAGAACGATGTGGAGCGATCGTTCGCTATACTAAAGGGGAAATGGGAATAATCAAGCGACCCTTGCAAGCCACTACCGTGGAAAGGTGTAGGACCATTGTCTATACGTGCATAATATTCAACATGATCTTGAAGAATGAGTGCAATATCACTGGTTCACATAAGAGATCCCCCAGTCATCCCAGTATGCGACCCTGATGCCACTGTAGAGTTGAAAGACCAAGATACACATTTCTACCTTTGAAATGATCTTGTGGAACATCTACCAACTATATATCTACTTGACCTCGAGAAGTCGGATTCGGAATAGTTGTTTCTAATCTATGTTTTTAAGTCTATTTTATTTTTAATTTATGTGTGTTCGTATCTTTATTTTTGTTAGTTTAATAATGTAATTTATTTTATTTGAATATAATGTTAAATTTTTTATTAAACTGCTTATTTTATTTAAAAAAAAATATATGAAAAACATTTCAGAGTTGTGTTGTCTCCAAATCAGTGTTTCACGATAATGAATCAGTGCAGTGAAGTGGCAATGCTGGATTGGAAGAAATTAGGGTGAGAAGGGGTTACGCACCTGCTCCACTTATCTCTATATAAAAGAAGCTACACTTGAATAGTAGCTTTTTTTATTTCTTATATTATATTATTATAATAATTG
The DNA here is from genome assembly GCA_032199755.1 of Ambrosia artemisiifolia. NCBI lineage: Eukaryota > Viridiplantae > Streptophyta > Magnoliopsida > Asterales > Asteraceae > Ambrosia > Ambrosia artemisiifolia. The sequence continues at coordinate 19,569,951 of CM063515.1, read as the reverse complement.
TTTTTGTTTTTCATTTATAATTTTTAAAATATGTTGTTTGATAAAGTTTCGAGTACGTCGTTGCGACAGACATACTTATTTTTATCTGCGTCTCAATATAAATTTTACACGAAACCGTCTTGTGGATAATAATGTACAAGTGATCAAAGCACAAACCTATATGTATTCGGAATTTTCTATTTTTCTTTATAAAAACCTGAATATACTGTCGCGACTTGCTTATTTTTGTCTAAGATTCGATACACTCCTCAATATAATTTTTGTTTTTCTTATAATAGCTTATTTTTGTTTTGTATAATTTTGGTACTATATTATAAAGTTTTATGAAATTTTGAATACATTGTTGTAACATACTTATTTTTATCTACACTACAATAAATTTTTATTCTAACAAGTCAAATATAATTGCATTTTTTTTTCTTTATCATGAAGAATCAAACCAATACCGTCTTAATATCAATACCAGTACCAATACCATATTTGTTTCTATGGTTTCTCAACGTGGCGGTATAAAATTTGTTGAAAATGGTTCGCAATAGAGTATTTAACTATTTACTTGGTAAGGTAAGTTGTAGCATGTCACGTACGATAATGGTACTATAACGGGCAGACTGATATAGGCCGAACAACGTCACTATCGGTACTAGTATTCGTTTTTATAGTTTTTAATCGATGTAGAACACATGTTATATCGAGTACCCGTACCGTGCCGAAACAAACAGATACCAACCAAAACCCTGTTGTAAAACCAAAATGATGCCCACAGAAATATCGTCACATGACACAAGAGAATGTGGAAAAATCAATGTCCACCACGAAGAGCAGGCATACTATGACCATATATAGTTTATATTATTTATACTCAGTTGTGTTAATTTATCTAACATTTCAACAAATGAACATAGAATTAACATTAACATAGGAAAGGGTATTTTAGTCCAACTACAAAATAAAATTTCAATTGAATTTAAATTCGTCGCCGTATACTCGTTAATTAGTTTTTCGGTCAGAAAAAAAAAATCTTGTAACTGGCGAACATATCACCACTCCGGAAACCATACTCTATTTTCGTTTACAAAAACAGAGCATTAGTAATTTACAGAGTCAGAAAATTTGGAACATGCTCTGTTTTTTAAAACGAAACAGAGCATGCTTCTCAAGAAATCACGCAAGTTCAAATGAAATTACTCAAGTACAAAAGAAAATCACGCATGTTTAAATGAAAATCGAGCAAGTTCATTTGTAAATCACGCAAGTTCATATGAAAATCAAGCAAGTTCATTTGTAAAAATGACGCAAGTTCATTTGCAAAAATGACGCAAACAGAGTAGAGCATGGTAAAGCGGAATTCGTAAATTACAGATGAGGGGTGTGTCAAATTTGTCAGGATATCGGATGACTGGCATGAAGGGATGACCAGACTGTGGGAGTGAAGGTGGTGGACAACAGTGGATTAGGTTTAAGAATCCGCTTAATGGATTAGGTTTTGAGATGGAATCGAACATATGCACCCGCTTTTAAATAGGAACAATGCGCAAAAGGACTGAAATACCATTCCCCCCAAAAAACGGCCAAATCCACCTGTTGCACTCACATTCCTTTTTTACGCTTCTCACGTTAATGGGCTTCGTACCGAAAATTTTCTGAGTAAACAATTTGTATTGGTAGAGAGTGGGGATAGTATGCATATATTTTTAATACCTTTGTATAACTCTTTAACTTAAGAGAGCTTTTTTAATCTCGTGATCCTAGTTAGATTTAATGTTTAAAACTTGTGTTTAAGCTCATCATTAAATGGACTTCAATTTTTCTTTAGTCGTTCAAATTCGGCTCTATACAGTTTTCAACAAGCTAATCTTAAGTAAGCTCAGTTGAAAACAATCCGAGTCAGTAGCTCATGACTGACTCAGATTGTTTTACACATAATTCCGTTATTCTTAGATATAGTTATCAGATTGTTTTACACATAGTTTCGTTATTCTTAAATATTATAGTTATCAAGGAAGTTTTATAATTGTCTAAGAATATATAAATTTGTTAGGTGGAGAGAATAATACTCATAACAAAATAAAGGTATGGTGAGATTAGAGAATGAAGAGTGGGTGGCAACTAAGGAGCGAAGGGTAGAAGTGGATGTTTTGGTGAGAGAAGTTGAACCACCAAGAGACCAACAAGTTCCCTATCTTTCTACGAGATTTTATTTAATAAACAAAAATAATAGTATTTTGTAGAGAACCAGCATGTGTTTGTGCCCTTCGCTTTTGATACATTTGGAGCGCTGGCCCCGCAAGCAATCAAGCTCCTCGAACGCGTGGAGAAAGTTGTGCAAAGTAATTCTCCAGCTGCTAAGGGCCAATGTTTTATTTTCAATAGAGTAGGTTTTGCAATACAAAAAGGGGTAGCGGCGCAACTTGTGGTCCGTTTACCTACGTATCACGTGTAATTGGTTGTCTTTGGTTTATATGCCCATCATTTTTTTTACATCAAAAAAAAAAAAAATTTAAAATATTCTACGCAAAAAAAAAAAAAAAAAAAGACTATTATAAAAAATGAAATAAAGAGTCATGAGTCAATGATGCATCAAATGTCACCATCTTAAATCTTAAATGCTTGAATAAAGAAATATGACAGGCCAATAACAACCGGTTTACTTAATTTCTTATTTATTAGTGTATAATGTGGTATCAACAAAGGCACGTCGATACCCTCTCTTAAGATAGAATGTTAAGGACAATCAAGTTCAACGATCCCTATGAACATGAATAAAGTAAACTAGATTATACCCCGGGAACGTCCCGGGGTTGAGAAATCTAATATGCCATATTAATTTTACATATCAAATAAAATGGTTCGCTTTACAGTTATATGCAATAAAGCTTCGGGTAGCACCTAACCTAAAACAATTAAAAATGTATCTTCAATGTTAACGCCTAACCTTAAACAATGTATAACTCTAATATTAATATTAATATCTAAACTAAAACAATGTATAACTCTAATGTTAACGCATGTTGAAAATAAAATTCATTTTTGCTAATTTGAACATAATTAGTGACTTGCGTATGTATGATTAATGATTTACCTGAATACTTTGTGTTTTTTTTCCTGTATGAACAAAACCCCACAAAAATAATCGGGTTTTTTCCTCCATTTTTTATATAGCACCATGGTACTCGTTGGAAAGATAAAACGCTTGTTATTAATGTTTAAAAATTTATGGGAGGAAACATAAGAGAGAAAAATTCAATTTTATTTTTAATTTTTTTTTCCTAGAATATCTCAATGCCACATGGGATGACACATGACACATGACACACTAAAGGAGGAAAATGACTCTTTGAGTGTCATGTCATTAAAATGGCTTTGGTTGCATTTTCAATGTTAACGCTTAACCTTAAACAATGTATAACTCTAATTAATATCTAAACTAAAACAATGTATAACTCCAATGTTAACACATGTTGAAAATAGAATTCATATTTACTAATTTGAACATAATTAGTGACTTGCCTATATATGATTAATGAATAACCTGAACACTTTGTGTTTTTTTTCCTGTATGAACAAAACCCCACAAAAAATAGTCGTTTTTTTTTCTCCGTTTTTTATATAGCACTATGGTACTCGTTGGAAAGATAATAAAACGCTCGTTAATTTGGTGTAATTTTTTTCTTTAAAAAATCCCGTATATAAAAGATATTAACGTTTAAAAATTATGAGAGGAAACATAAGTGAGAAAAATCCAATTTGATTTTTAAAATATTTTTTTTTAAAATATCTCAATGCCACATGGGATAACACATGGCACACTCAAAGAGGAGAATGCCTCTTTGAGTGCCATGTCATTAAAATTGCTTTCTTTTATTATATATATAGATAGATGTATTTTTTTTAATAAGAATATATGATCTGGTTACTTTTTTATTGTTTGTATAAGATTAGCATTTTTATAGCAATTGAATCGAATGTAAGTTTAATTGATTGAATCATTATTATTAAATCGGAAAAGAAAGAAATTTTATTGTTCTCATCCGTAAAACATTTATCAAAAAATTATTCTTTTAAATTGTAACAAAGTATAAATTGGAAATTTATAAATGTGTAACAACCCAATCCAACTAAACATCAACAAACCCAAAAACAAGACCGACCAACTCATGATCTAGAGAAACGAGGATGCATTATATTAGTGAACTTAAATATATCTAAAAGTTAGTGTTCTTGGTCCGTGTTTGGATGTGTGCATCACTAGCTTCTTAAATATCTCAAATTTCTTTTTACATAATTACATATTACTATGCTCTCTTGCACACACATAAGATAGGGTGACAATGGATACTAGGTGTTTTGACACGATATATCGAGATAGTTGAATACATTTGTGATATAGTTGATGAAGGATCGTGATAGAGTTTAAAAGTTTTAAAATGGTTCAATATAGAATAAAAACCCCTGTCCTATAAACTCATATGTTACTAATGTTAAGTTCAAAGAAGGATGGTTCATTGTTGATTGGGATTTTGAAACGTCTCAACTATCTTATAAACTCACTAGATTATATCCTGGGAGCGTCCCGAGGTTGAGAAATCTAATTTGACATATCAATTTTACATATGAAATAGACTAATGCATTTTACAGTTACATGTAGGAAAGCTTCGGGTAACACTTAACCTAAAACAATTAACAATGTATCTCTAATGTTAACGCTTAACATTAAACAATGTATTTAATATTATAGAATTCATATTACTGTTTTGAACATAATTAATGACTTGCATATACATGATTAATGAATAACCTTAACACTTTATGTTTTTTTTCCTGCATGAGCACTTGCATATACATGATTAATGAATAACCTGAACACTTTATGTTTTTTTTCCTGTATGAGCAAAACCCCACAAAAAATATTCGTTTTTTTCTTCGTTTTTTATATAGCACTATGGTACTCGTTGGAAAGATAATAAAACGCTCGTTAATTTGGTGTAATTTTTTTCTTAAAAAAAATCTCGTATATAAAAGATATTAACGTTTAAAAATTATGGGATGAAACATGAGAGAAAAAAATCCAATTTTGTTTTTAATTGATAAAGTAAATCTGTTATTTAAATTCTAAGATATGCATATCTTTAGAGGGTTTTAATTAATTTTATTAATAAATTTTAATAATAAAAACAAAATAAAAAATAAATTAAATACTCTCACCTTAACGTGCCACGTGGCACTTTCAATGGGGGGGGGGGGGGGTTGAGACCTTAACTGAATGCCACATCATCATAATTCAATTCTTTTATTAATAGTTATAGATTATAGATTATAGATATGATACTAACGTTAAGTTTAGTTTAGTTCATTATATGATTAGATGGGGTTAATGCGTGATGGTTCATGAAATCTTGTTGTTATTGTTTTTAGTATATATATAGAATAGTGAGAAGCTTGCGCGTTGCCACAAGTATTTATAGTCTTTAGCATACGTTCAGAGCCGGCTTAATTGCAAGGCAATTAAAGCCTTTGTCTTAGGTTGTGTGTAGTGGTGGGGGGTTATGTGGGGGTTATGGTATTAAAATACTAAAAAGTAATAGAAGGGGGTTTTGAGGGGGTTATGGAAAAAGAGGGTGTAGTGGGAAGGGAGGTTATGATGGGGTTATAAATGATTGGGTAATCATTGGTTATTTTTTATTTTTTATTTAAATAAGAATATTAAATAGTTAATAATATTTCATTAAATATAAAAATAATAATAAAAATAAAAATTTAAACTGAAAGATTATTAAATTAATAAAATAATAAAAAAACTATTTAATATTAAAAAATAATATTTAATAAAAAATAAAAAAAAATTGAATTTCAAACGGTTTCCCTCCTATTTCAAAGTTTGAATTTCAAACTTTCCCCCCAAACGTTTAAATTTCAAAGTTTGAATTTCAAACTCCCCCCCCCCCCCCCCAAATGGTCAGTCACACCCTATAAATACCACCCCCCCCTCCCAAATCTCAGTTACACCTCTTCCTCATCCTCAACACAATGAATAATATGGGCGGTTTTCAACCAGGAGCTGCCGGACCGTCTAATGTCCAGCAGTACTCTCGCCGGGTCCGGGGACGGGGCAAGCCCCGGAGACTACCATTCACCTCCTCTCCTCCTCCTGCTGCTGCACAACCTCCTCTTCCTCCTCCACAACATTGGTTATATCCCCCTCCTCATCCTGCTGCGGCACCACCAACCTTCACTCCTCCTGCTGCTGCTGCACAACCAACCTTTCCTCCTCCTGAAGTCGGTGATGACATCACGAATGAAGAATGGGCCTGGGCCATGGATTATTGCATGGCTATTAATGAAATGGACCAACTAATGTTGTCGTCCCCTACCCCCCGGACTTCTGCTGCTATCCCCACCCCCCAGACTACCCCCACCCCCCCACCACCAGACTACCCCCCACCCCCTACCACCAACCTACCCCCACCCCCCACCACCAGACTACCCCCACCCCCTACCACCAACCTACCCCCACCACCAGACTACCCCACCCCGTGAATATGGGGACCCAACTCCTGAGGACTTGGAAGCCCTCAGGGAAATTGAGGAGGAGGAACGCCTCTGGAGCCGACCTACCCCTCCTCGTGAGTACTACTATTTCCCCTCGGATGCAAGATCTGATGGACGGAACAGCTCACGTTCCGTATCCCCCGAGTACTACACACTCGAGGACTGGGACAACTACTCTCCGTAGTGGGAGGTTTAGGTTTTAATAAGTAATTTAGGATTATATTATGTGTTTATGTAATGTGTTTATGTAACGTTTTAATAAGTAGTTTAGGATTAGGAACTCTGTTTGTAATAAGTAATTTAGGATTGTATTTTTATGTGTTTATGTATTTTTAGTGTACACATTTTGAAAATGCACCTGTTTATCTGCAAAAAGATTACTGTGGTGACTTTAATGCTTTATTTTAAAAAATGGTTCAAATATATATAGTGTTTAAAATTTCATTCAAACATTAAACACTAAAAGCTTAAACATTACAAATACAACACTAAACATAAAACATAATATTAAACATTACACATTATTAAAACACTAAAACCTTAAAACATTAAACAAAATAAAAACGCATCATAGACCAGGACAGAAGATTGGTGATGGTGAAGTCGCTGTCGTAGCGTTCACGATAAGCGTCGTGTGTCAGTTGAATTGCCATCTGTTGGCTAACGTCAGGGTGCGCCTGCACCGTCGCTTCATAGACTGTGTGCCATCGTCTACAGTTATTTTGTATGGCAGACCACTTAGCGGTGATCTGATCGACAGTACGGTTGTCCGTATCAGTAATTCGGTTGTACTCCTCCAATACATTGCGCCAAAAATGCTGCCTATTGTTCTGCGGATTCTCCTTGGTGTTGATCCACGCCCTCACCAACTCGAGTTGATCTTGGTTAGTCCACGCTGCCATTGGTTTGGTTTTGGGTTTGTATTTGGTTTTGTTTGGTTGGAAAAGTGTATATATTTGTGTTGTGGTGTGTGTTGTTTGTGTTGTATGTGTGTATATATAGAGAGATTTTGTTTAAAAAAAAAAATTTAATGTTTTGACCGTTGTCAAACGGTCTTTCACACACCCCCATACAAACTCAAACCAACAAGGCCCGTTATCACCACAACCCTGCCACCGTAAAACGCCCTATAGCGCCCGGGGGGCGGTGTTCCCGGGCGCTATAGAGTTAAAACGCCGTGATAACGGCTCCACTACACATAACCTTAGGCCACCAATCCTCTATGGGCCTCCAATTTCAAAAAACAATTAAATATTATTTTTTGTAGTTGGTTTACATAAGTTAAAGGCTTTAATTTTTTGGGATCTCAAATTCATATGTAATGATTACCGAAAATTGGATGAGAATGATTAATATTTTGGGGATTTCAAATAAGACGAAAGACAGTTTATTTTACAAAACATAAGTATACATATAATAATTGCATAAGGTTAAGTTATTCTACACAGTGTAATAAAAATGAGAAGGATGTGAAGGATACAAAAAACACAATAGATCATGAAATATGAGACAATGAGCCACAAAATGTAACACAGTGTCAAAAAATATAACACAATGCTGAAGAAAAAAACACAATGGATTGAAAAAATGACACAATGATGAAAATAAGAAAAAGACACAATGATATAACGCATATTCTAAAAACTACAAGCTAAAACCCCAAAAAACGAAGACCTAAAAACTAACGTCGTAAGGTTCGATAAGACGGTTCCAATGCCGCTTGAATGAGTTCAATCGGAGTCCGTTTGATACTCTTCCTACGACTTTCTATTTTTTTTACTGTGTATTTGATCCTAACCCTAATAATAACATAATCTAATTTCTTTTACAAAACATCAAGTATATTAATAAGTTTATCACTATATACTTGATTTAAAGCAATAAAAAATATCAGTTAAAAGTATAAAGGCCCCACATTTAGAGTTCGCTTTAGGCCTCTTAAAGCGTTGAGTCGGCCCTGCATACGTTGCTCTTGGGGTGTTTCACGTAATGTGTTTCTAATACCAATTTGCTAAGACAACCAGTATATAAATTCACAAAGAACAAGTGAGTTTAATGCAAAAAAATTAAAATTAAAAACGATAATATAAGAGATGGTAGACAAAATTATGGACAATCCACTCGGACATAACTATATGGACCTGCATTGCAGATTGTCACCTCTATGAAAATTGAAAACCCATATATCATGTACAAAATATATTTACAACCCAATTTGAAGAGGAACTCACATAACCACTATGCACAAAAAAGATGACCCATGTAGTTATATACATACTAAAGTGGAATTAGATCTTGATGAAACCTTGTGAAATGGATTTTAAAAAAATAAGATCCATCTAGCTCATTTGCAACAAAGATGACACATGACCAAAGGTATACAAATGACACCATGCAAAATCACCATGTACAAGTCATGTATTTACAAATAGGTTATCGTATTCTCAAACATATTATTGGTTCTGAAAATAAAAAACGTGTATTAACAAATAATGAATTAAATAAAGAATATTTTATGTGGAAGGATATAAGGGTTATGTTAAAAGATGAATTTAAACTATTTCATTCTAGTTTAAGATTGTTATTTACATAGATAAGTTACATTCACAGCTTTGATGATTTTTAGGATTGTTTTGTTTTTTTGTTAAAAGCACGACATCTGAATAATATCTATACTGTTTGTTTGTAGTAATAACAACGAAGACCGTCATGATATCATTTCATGTTTTTTTTTTCTTTTGTTAAAAGCACGACATCTGAATAATATCTATACTGTTTGTTTGTAGTAATAACAACGAAGACCGTCATGATATCATTTCATGTTTTTTTTTCTTTTGTTAATTTAGTGTCAGTATTATCTATGGCTGTTTAATAAAAAACATACTAGATACTAGATGATTGTGTTTCATTGTGACGACGACATCTAAGTTGTTTATAAGTGACGGCATACATGTGATGTGTTAATCATATGAAAACGTATAATAACTCGATTTTATACAGTCTAATGAAAACATTTTATATTTGAGCCGACTCGTTTCCGACAACAATCTACGTCAGAAACATAGACCGACATAAATCATACATAAAATTAAGAATGAAAACGTATTATAATTGACCAGACCCGTTTGCGAAAAACCTTTTGTCAAAACGTGAATTTATATCGTTTACGTTGAAACATGAATTTATACTAACACGTACGAAAAACGTAGACCAATCGCAAACATACATAAAAATAAGCTTGAAAATGCATTATATTTGACCCAACTTATTTCCGGAAAAATTTACGTTGAAACGTCAATTTATACCGACACAAACAACAATAACCACGTGAAAAAATACTTTTTTCCTTTAACGTAAATAATGAAAATATGGTGGGTAAATTTAAAAAGGTAAAACTTAAAAGGGTGAAATTATATTTTATTAAGTTTTTAGAAAGTATAGGAGTTTAAATGTGAATTTCAAAGGTTGTTGGTGTATTGTCATTTTTGTCTTGTTATGCCTTTTGTCCTTTTGTGATCAATGTTATTAATCATCTTCTCACTGTAAAAATCGACTACCGTCCATATGACTCAAAAAATATTTAACAATAATACACAGTTTTTTTTTTTTTTTTGATCGGCAAACATCTCATTTCATTTCATCACCAAATTAATTTACATACATACATAGATGTACCTAGCAAGCTGCTAGATACACACTAACACACCCAATACATGCCTTTCATACAACATCCTCACCCTCTAACTTACTGGTAAATCGAATCTCAACCAATCTCCCCATGTCCAACCGGGTCGCTTATATAGATGTTTCACCCATATAAACGCCATCGCTTGCGCCTCGCCAAATATGCTTGTGACGTTGATTCTTTTTCCGTTGAAAATTAAGTCGTTTCTCGCTTTCCAAAGCGCCCAACCGGCCGCTAGGATAACAATTCGGATGAGCTTCTTTTTTCCGCCATTTACGTTGACCACTTTGTGTAGTTCCAATAAATCTTTAACATTGAACGCATATATTGGAGGGATGCCGATCCATGAGCCAACTTTTTGCCATAAAACCGAAGCAGTGTAGCAGGCTGTAAGTAAGTGATTTGCGTCTTCGTTCCCATCGCCACACATTCTACAAGTTTCTGACCCGTTTAAGATTCTTCTTTTCTTCAAGCCAACGAGCGTAGGCAGCCGGTCTTGTAACGCTCTCCAGCCCCAAATAGATACCTTTCTTGGAACGCCTTTGACCCACTCGAAAGGGTAGAAAGGAGTCGCAAACCGAGTTAACAACTTTCTGCATTCAGCCGCTGAAAAGAGGCCATCGCTGCTTGCTGTCCAAGTCCATTTATCGCACATATCCAAAGTCGTAATGCCCTGGATGGCCTGTTGAATCTGCCCGAGTTGCTGCAGCTCATTTGCGGACACCAGGGGTCTTTTCCAGCCCCAATTCTGCTGCCTTTCGGCTACTGTAACTGACTTCACAGCTTCGACTTGGAATAATTCTGGGAATTTCAGCATCAAAGGTGTGTCCCCAACCCAAAGATCCACCCAAAACCGAATGTCTGCCCCGTTACCCAAGTTCCCTTTTATGATAAACCTCATATCAAGGTCTTGATCCAACAATTCTTTACCCACTTTGTGAATAGAGTTCCATGTTCCCCCCATGCCTGCTTTTACCGGTAGATAAGTCGAAGTGTTGCGACTCCAATGGATTGCGGTTATGACTTTGTGCCATAATGATACCTTTTCGTGCTTAAACCTCCACCACCACTTTAGTAAAAGGCTTTCGTTCATCACATTCAGCGAGCATAAGCCTAATCCCCCTTTTTCAGTCGGTCCGATCACCTTTTCCCACGCAATCCAATTTGTTTTTGCCTTTTCGTCATCACCGCCCCAAAAAAATCTTCTTCTTAGGGCCTCTAATTTATCAAGTACACCTTTGGGAGCTCTAAAGAGCGAGAAAACATATAATGGTAGGGCATCCAAAACAGCTCTAAGGAGTATTAGGCGCCCACCAAACGATAATTTTCTTGCTTTCCATTTTGTGAGGCGATTTTTGAAACATTCCACGACGTCCTTCCAATATCTTGCTTGGCTCATGTTGGCGCCAATTGGTACACCCAAATACTTAAGTGGAAACCTCACCGATTTACATTTCAATTCATTTGCCAGTTGGTCGAGTGTCTCGTTAGTGACCCCCACGCCATGTAGGCACGTCTTATTGTAATTCATTTTCAGCCCCGATATCAAGTAGAAACATCTCATGAGCCTAAGCACGTTTCTTATATTGGTTTCATTCCAATCACCCATGAACACAATATCATCGGCATACATAAGATGGCTTATCTCGGGGCCATTTTGTGGTAATCGTACTCCGTTAATCAGCCCGATTTCATTCGCTTTCAAGACAAAGGTCGTGAGTGCCTCCATTGCAATAATAAAGATAAAGGGGGATAACGGGTCACCTTGGCGGACACCTCTAAAGCATTGAAATTCCCACGTCGGTGCCCCGTTAATCAATACCGACGCCCTCGACGATTCTAGCACACCCATAACCCATTTTATCCACCGAGTTGGAAAGGCCATTTGCACTAAAACGGAACGGATAAAGCTCCAACTTATTGAGTCGTAAGCCTTTTCCAAATCCACTTTTAGTACAAAAGCTTGTGACTTCATACGTTTAACCCATGCCATTATTTCATTCAACATAAGGGGCCCATCAAGTATATTTCTTCCTGCAATGAACCCGGACTGGAAAACGGAAACAATTGACCCAATAACCCTTTTCAACCTGTTTGCCATTACCTTAGATATGATCTTTGAGATGCATCCAATGAGGCTAATTGGGCGGAAATCATTGAAGGTGATAGGATCCGGGCCTTTGGGAATGAGTGCAATAAAGGACGAGCTGCAACCCCTACTAATGGTCCCTTCTTCAAAAAAATGTTTCATAACCGCCATGATATCTTCTTTCAAAAGTTCCCAGAAATGCTTCAAGAACCCGAAGGTGAACCCATCGGGCCCCGGTGACTTATCCGTTCCACAATCCCAAATTGCGTTTTTCACTTCCACCAATGTGAACGGGGCAATAAGACTGTTGGCGTCGTTTTCCGATAGTTGCTTTATGTTGGGGCAGGAGAAGGCTGGTCGCGTGTTGGTCGGCTCCCGGAACTTAGATGCAAAGAACTTTCTGGCCTCCATTTTCATGCGTGTAGGTTCTACAACCCATTCTCCATTCACCAGAATTCCTCCTAACCTGCTCGTTCCTTCATTGTGTTTGATGATGCCATGAAAGAAGGAGGTGTTTTCGTCCCCCTCGGTCATCCATTTTATTCGAGACTCCTGTTTCAGGTCTTGCACAATCTCCAGGTTGATCTCTTCCAGTTGCTTCTTGTTTTCGGTCCAAAGGGTTAACTCCTCATCAGTCAATAGTCTTTCTTCCATCATGCCATCCAATTCCATAATCTTCATCTTGCACTCATTTTTTAATATGTCTCGAGAAGCACGTCGAGATTGCATCCAAATTCTTAGGGCTGGTTTAATCTTCTTAAGTTTGTTGGCCAAGATGGTGTCGGGAGGCCCATCACATGAGAATCCAACTAATGCCTCGGAGACCACTTGTTCGATACCTGGTATAGACAAACAAGAGTTATAAAAACGGAAGGGTGTTGAGCCGAAGTTTACCTCATCCGTGGACAACATGACAGGGCTATGATCTGATGTCAGTCTCGGGTGAGCCATGACTGAAGCTGAGGGCCATTTCTCCCAGAAGTCTTGTGATACCAGGACCCGGTCAATTTTGCTAAGTTTATTTCCGCCATCCGCAACCCGGGTATATTTGCGACCTCCCATGGGGTATTCATAGAGTTCATTAGCCTCAATGAAAGCATTAAAAGCTTCAGCACATCTCGGGTTGAAAGTCGTATTCATTCTTTCCTCCGCACATCTCACCGCGTTAAAGTCACCCAAGACAACCCACATCGCTTGATTGCTGGAAATGCAGCTGCTTATTTCATCCCATAGTTGTGTCTTTAGATGAAGATTTTGGGGTGCATATACATTTAGGATGTTTAAGGCTTCACCAGTTTGAACAACCAACACCGAAATCCATAAGAAATTCCGATGATGAGTGACACCGACTTTCTGGAAAACACTGGGATTCCAGCAACATAGTAACCCTCCGGACCTTCCTTCGGCATTAACCCAATCGAATTCAACCCTACCTTTACCCCAAATCTTCTGTACGTTTATTCTTGACCCATCACTAAGCATCGTTTCCTGAATTGCAACGAATTCAGGCTTCATTTCTCTAATTACATCACCCACAGAGAGGATTTTTTCTTCCTCTCCAATTCCCCTAACATTAAATGTAAGGATCTTCATTGATTACGGTTGCCATCTCCTTCTTCTCTAATGGATTTCTCAATCTCATTGTCGAAACCCACCAGCTCAATACCCACCAATGACCCCACGTTACCGGTTGCTTCAATCTCACTAACCACCACCTCCGGATTAGGATTGTTTTGATTGTCACCATGGTTCGCCAATTGCTCCCCATCATTTATTTCCACACGACTGTTCACCGGAGTAAGCAGGGGAAATGGTTCCACCGGTTGTGTTGTTGGTTGCCTTTTAGATCTTTTGTTTCTTCTTTGTTTAGGTGACCTCCCATCACTAGATGTTCTCCTTCTGATTGACTCTTCAGAAAAGGATAAGTTTATCCTGGTGGGTGGGGAGTTAAGATCTAACAGGTCCTCATTTAACCCACTGGATCTCCTTAGTCTTTTCCTGGATATGGTGTTCTCAGGCCCAACATCGATATTATCATTATTAGTATTATTCTGGGCCATCCTTACATTGGGCCCAATATTTGAAGTGAAAGTATTATTATCATTATTTGTGTTAATAGTATTATCCAGACTCTTGTCGTTCAATGCTGGCCCACCATTAATGTTTGAAGTGTTAATAATATTATCATTATCCATATTATTATTATTATTATTATTAATATATTCCCTACCCAGAGTGTTGTCTCCCATGATTGGTCCATCACCACTAGAGACAAAAGAACCACATTCCTTGGAGATTGGACCATGTGCCGCCCCCACGCCTAGCGTGCTCACGTCTCCCACAGCCGCACTATCTTTATTGCACATGCATTCCCCATGTAACGTCTCCCCATGCAACGGCTCTTCAGTAACCGGCTGACTGTTCAGGTTCCTTTCTCCGATCACCGGCGTTGTACCCATCTCCACCTCCGGCAACCTATCATTCCCATCCCCAGTTATTTCCCCTTCCTCAACGTTCGTATCCAAATCTTCATTTTCCTGATCTTGGTTCAAAGCTGAATTCGGCGATTCTTTGAAACGGTACTCATCCTTGTCGTCATCAAAAACCATCGTTCCTTTTGGACCATGCTTTGCAAGGACGAAATCGGGGCACCATACTTCTTCTGTTTCTTCGACCCATATACTAAACCTCTCAGCCTTCCATCGAAGTTCGATCCCTTCCGATATTCTTTTCCCTGTTTTAACCAGTACCGCAACCGTTTCGAAGGAAAAATTGCCATCTCGTCCACTGGCACTAGACCCTTGCACCAGTGTGCCAAAGGAGCTAGCAATTCTGTCTATTACTTCTTTATCCCATAAGTGCAGTGGTACACCCATCACCTTTAGCCAGGCCACCCTATCCCCATTTGTGACCTGGCCCTCCCACCGGATAAGTTTGTTAAACCACGGCTTCCACTTTTCCTCCATATCTTTGACGAATTCCTCCGCAATAGAGGCAGTAATGAATGTTAGTAGTACATTCATCCCGCCCACATATTTAATCATCACATCCTTGATCTCCAGTGTCGTTAGAAAGTCCTCCGTATGACATAGTCGAACAATGTCTTTTACCTCTCCTAACAATGAACATCTACCCAACATGGACTGGATTTGGTAAGTTTTGTTTGGAATGGTGACAATGCTCCTTCTGTGACTTCCGAGTATGGGTGGAAAGTGTCCATTGTCGCTCCATGCCGGGGTCTTGTCTTTGACGTGTACCATCGATGGCTGGCCTGGATCTTTGTACTCGGCCGGGTTTGGGCGCCTCACATTGTGATTAGAATTGTTGTTGTCCTCCTTCGCAAACTTAGCCACGTTTACATGCAACCTGCCTTCCCACAAACTTACTCTAGCCAGAGCTTTGGCCATTTCTTCAACATTCTTCACCCTCCTAAACCTGACAAAGGCGAAATATCTTCCTGTTTTATCCTTTCTTCTGGGAAGATATGCATCCGTCATGTCGCCGCACACCTTAAACTCCCTCCAGATCATACCGAGAGAACAGTTGTTCGGTAGATTGGAGATGAAGAAGGTGATTGTTCCATCCTGATTTGTTGTTTCCTTTGTCACCCCGTCCTTGAAAATTGGCTGCTGACCGTTCCTCTTCCTCCGTCGAGGATACTCCCACTCTCTCTCCATTAAGCTTTTTTATCCAAACTTTCAGGGGTAGAACTTCACGTCCGCTTGATGTAATTACTAAATGATGATGTTTGATTAAGAAAAAAGAGCGATAGGCAGTACGTTTTTAGCCGCTGCACTGAAGGCTTCCCTGTGACTGATATCAGGATTTTGTGCCTTGATCCTTTGGATTTCTTCCTTGATGAATCCTTTGGATTTCTTCCTGGATCAACAATAATACACAGTTATTTTCAATTTCACATTAAGTCTTAAGTAAATTAAATGATACTAATTTAACATTGATGGCACTAAAATCGAAAACAAAATCGATGAGTAGTATCTTAACCCGATGGAGATAACATGATAGGGTTAATTTCATAAAAAGGCAACCAACTTTGTTTTTACACATGCTAGTGTTCTAGATGTGGAAAATTAAGAAACTTCTATTAAAGTGTCTATCAACATGTCAATATATTTGTATAACTCGTTATCTCTTTTGAACCTTCTATGAAGTGGTGTTGCAGTCTTTATTTGAACTTGAACTTGAAAATATGTTCAAGAGATGGATGGTTGATTTAGAGATGGCAAAAAAGCTCGAGTCTGACGGATATACCCGAAACCTAAAACATTTGAATGGGTATCAGATTGGAAAAAAAATAGTCCGCGGGAAATTCATAGATCACGTAACTTACCTCATCGCCAGATTTTTTTGTCTTTTGTTGCCTCCATATCAATGTCGACCCTACTAGCCTCTAGAGGTGCACAAACCGGGTTTCAGTCTTTAGTTGTTTCCATAAAAATCTATACCCTATGTGTATCCGGCGGGTAGGGTCTGATACGGTTTCGGGAATAACCAGGTTTTTAATACCCGGTTCCGGTTTTCTCTTCGATTCCAGTTCCGGTTTGTTTTGCACCTCTAAGAGCCTCCTTATCTGTACCTCTTGAAGAAAAGGACATGATGTCAATGTTGCATCCTGTTTCTTTGACAAAATTGCAGAAAACGTCCTTTATGTTTACCCAAAATTGCAGGTTTAGTCCTTTAACTTTAAAAGTTGCAGGATACCTCATTTATCGAAGTTTTTGTTGCAGGAAACATCCTTTACACTAACGCCGTTAAATTATCCTGTTAAGTTACCCTCACATGCCAAGCATGTGAGGGTATTTTCGTCAATTTGTATTTAAAGGACCTTTTCTGCAATTAAAACAAAAATAACAACATAACAATAAAGGAGGGACTAAACTTGTCAAAGTTTGGAAGTTTTTTGTTATTGGCATGTGAGGGTATTTTCGTCAATTTGTATTTAAAGGACCTTTTCTGCAATTAAAACAAAAATAACAACATAACAATAAAGGAGGGACTAAACTTGTCAAAGTTTGGAAGTTTTTTGTTATTATTCAAAAAAAAGGAAAGGGAAAGAATCGCGTGTAGCAAGATTCGAACCCGAGTCTAAGACGACTCTGTACACAGTAGCAACCACTCCACCAAATGCATCTTTTGTTGTTATTATTCAAACACAATTATATTTAACAAATGATTTGAAAGTCATCTTCTTCCCTAATCAACATATGAACCCTAACCCTAAACCAAAATTCAATAATTCGATCTAGGCCTTATGAGCGTCCCGTATTAGAGGGCTTTTGATCCTAGACACCAAAACAACAAAACGGCAACAAACAATTGGACTTACATGATGTTTTAGAGTTCGAAAAAGGGAGTTGCAGGTCCGAGCGTAATACCGCAAATTAGGAAGCTTCTTGAACGTGTTTTGAGTGGTTCGTTTGTGGGTTACATCAAACCCGAAAATCTTTAAATCCTGCAAAACTCGAACCAAATCGTGAGAACTAATAACCAAAAAAAACCGTAATAAACAAAAAAAAAAATTAGAACCGTAAGATAAAAAGAATCGGAAATAATGAAAACATGAATTTAATGAATTGAAACAAGATTATAATAATGATCCGAACACAAATGCAGAATTCTAAAAACAAAAGCTGAAACCATATAAAGTGCAAATCAAATTTTTTTTACTCAATTACGAAACAATAATGAAATTTTAAATCCGATTAAAAACTCGTTTAAAAAGCGTTTAATGTGTTGATAAGACTAGAAATTAAATAAGAACAGCAGAAGAAACGTTTTGGGAGTATTAAAGGCGAATTAAACTTTGTTATTCTTGGGTTTTGGGTCGGCCGGAATGAAAATCCGGTGACCGGAATCCTCTCACCGGAAAAATCGAGGAAAAGAGGAGAGGGAGGATGAGTTGGTTAATTAAAAGTTTAAATGTTTGGCAGAATTGGTCCCTCCTTGCCTAACTTTTTTAACATTATCACATGTTATTTTTGTTTTAATTGCAGAAAAGGTCCTTTAAATACAAATTGACGAAAATACCCTCACATGCTTGGCATGTGAGGGTAACTTAACAGCAGAATTTAACACCGTTAGTGGTAAAGGTCGTTTTATGCAACCAAAAGTTTATTAAAGGATGTTTCCTGCAGCAAAAATTTCGATAAAGGAGGTATCCTGCAACTTTTAAAGTTAAAGGACTAAACCTGCAATTTTGGGTAAACATAAAGGACGTTTTCTGCAATTTTGTCTGTTTCTTTTCCACCCTAACAAAAGCTACTTCAATACTAACATGATGGTTTTACATATAAGTGTTACATCTTAAGAACTTAAAATCTTAGCTACGTGTTTGAAAAAATATAATAGGTCAATATAGAAACATGTTATGGGCTAGGTTATTTTTGTAAGTTTACTCGATAAGATTCGGCTTAGTCTTGATAATATACTACAAATAGGGAATCACTAATAAAATTATTAGGAGTAAGAAGTTTGCCATACAGTATAATCTCGTTTGTCAGCACAACCGTTCTCTCTCAACCTCTACCAATACATCAGTCGTCTAATATGTAGCCTAATGTATATCAAATCATACCACGCTCTCATTTTTAAGTGACGATCATACACGTCTAGAAAAAAAAACTATGTCACAAACCCATCGAACGCATTTCATTTAACATCCAAAATCTCAACAACAGATCTAATACATGTATATTTATCTACCTGCAAAAATAAAATCTAAAACCTACAGAAAAAAAAAAAACAAAAACAGGATGCACATCAACATGCGATTTCTCGCGCCCAAACCATCTTACCAGTTACCATTTTATCTGTAAGATTCCTGAACATATTTACAAGCTGCCAACAACGGCCTATATGTCTTCACTGCAAACATGTCAAATTCATCATGAAATTTAAACAAATTGATATGAAATCATCTTCAACTTGTTTAAAAAACTTAGATAACCAACACGGACCTTCAATCGAATGAGGAGTCAGTTGCAGCATTATTTTACAACTTCACATTTCAGACATTCATCCCCGTTGGATATCACTACCACTTAAATTCAGTGAAGAGATTTTCTTTTTCATTATTATGCAGCATTTTCTATAGGAGTTTTTCTTATTACTTCCGACTCGTTATTGGTATTTTTTGTTGATTCTGATTTCTTTTTGGGATGATTTTGTAGTTTTAGCTTTGCTTCTTCTTCCCTCTGTGCCGCCTTCTTTTCTGCCGCTATTTGCTTGCAGTTTTCTTCATGGGCATGCTTAAACATTCTCACAAATGTAAGCAACGTTGAAACAACTGAAAAATCACATAATGACATCATTAGATGTCAGCTTAATACACATTTTGGAAGACCAATTAAATAATGTCATCGAGATTTCGATCTTTTTGATGATTACCTTGTTCATATGGGCAACGAGCAGGATCTTCTCCAAAGTAAAGGATTAAAGCATCCACACGTTTACCCTATAAAACATTACAGCTTTACAGCAATCCTAAACTAGTTCAGGTAATGTGGCAATTTCGACCCATTTTGTTTTTTTTTTCTAAAACGACTCATTTCAATCCAAGTCCATTTTCGTCAGAAGCCGTTTTGATCTAAACCAAATCGATAATTCTCTAACATAGCCTGTTTTGACCCATCACCCAACCTGACCCGCCTGTTTTGACAGGCTTACATACAACCTTCTAAATCATTGCATCCTTCAATGGTTTAGATTATTATTGTAATTATATTGTTTTTGAAGTCACAATTAATGCATACCTTAGCAGATGTTTCATCATGTATTACCCATAACCCGACCCGTGCTCTGTGCCAGCTCTAATTTATATCTATAGAAAATTTTGGGACATACCACCCCAGAGTACAGCGCAGCCAGGGACTTTACTTCAACTTCCGCGGAAGTAAGAAATTTCTTCAGAGACTGAACATGGAAAACCAAATTAACGAATAACATTTCAGCATAAGTATGAATGAAAGTATAATCTTAACCATGTTCATCAAAATAATAATCAGTTTCTATAATAGTTAAGAGTATGTGTGTACCTTCCGAAAACGTTTAGATACATGTCCATCTTTTTTACACATTCTCCTTTCCTGAATTACTTTCTCTAGTCCTTTAGTAATAGATTGCATTTCTTCTGCCAATGCTTTTAGTTGTATCTGGAATGAAATCATCAATGCAATTAACAAAAACGAAACTGAAATAACTTCCTTAAAAAATATGTAAATTCCACCAAGATAACCTTTGATGCATCTTCCAAACTGCCAAGTTCCTTGGAAAAATCCAGGAGTTCGGGTAGTTTGTCGGCAAGCACCTAAAGTATACACCGGAGATACCATTAGAAGAGTAAATAAGAAATGATTTTTCTGTATTGTAAAATAAATATATTTATTGAAGAAATACAAAAAATAAATAAGAAGTTCCACCTTACAAAGGTAATGCAGCAGTGTCATTTTGTTGTTCCTGGCACGTGTTTCGATAAGTTTAAGGATGCTATCCAATTTGAACCCAACAGCAGCACCTAAACCAAAACCGAGTTATTGAAATATTTAAAATTTTCCACAACTGCACACATAATATTATAATGAAGAGGTCAACATACAGAAAAAAAGTCAACTAATACATCACCTCTTGAAGTTCCCTGGTTCAAAGCATTTCCTAGAGAAAGGATCGTCTGCATGAGTCTTCTAAACTTCACAGAACTCCTGATCTGGTGTAAGCACCATCAACATACATGAAAAGGTAAAGTTCTATTCGATTAAAGTGTGACTGGTTAACTACAAGATTAAAGTAAATTTAAAAACTTGCCTGTTCTACCGACAAATAGATAATGTTTAGGTTATCACTGAGATCTAAAACCTGAATTACAAAAAGGACACGAAGTTAAAATCTAGTACTTATCATAGGCAGGAAACTGCATTTAATATTATCTTCTGACCTGTGTATTAAACTGTAACTTATAAGAGAAAACTCTGAGTTTAGCTTCGGCACGTGGAACTTTCATCATCTCAATGAAGAACTGTTAGATAAGAAATAAAGCCATATGAATAAATTCAGTTTGATAGATGATTTATGCAGAGAATGGTAGTAACATACCAGTTCACATTTGCCCAAGTTATCTGGATCTCCTTTATATCCCTAAGCATAAAAAAACTCCACGTAAGTTACAAATGAAAGCCATGGAGGCATAATTTGTTTTGATAGACCGCTAACTTCAAAAGGAATGTATGATAATAGAGATAGAAACTAGCTTAATATCAGCCACGTGTAATTCAAAACTAGTTACTTAATTAACTTAACCAACATTACACCTTAATTTGCTCCATCTCCTCCTTGGTCGGACAGAACTTTGTAAGGTTATCCACCATTTCAACATCCATCATTGAATCATCCAGAGCAAGGACATAATCCTGTTAAATTTGCAATTAAGCATTAAAAATAATTGATTATACAGCATAAACTAAAATGCATACATACACATAAGAAGTGTGAGATGGAAGGAGCAAAAACTAAACAAGGAGATGTGTCAAAATGTGATTTAATTAAGCATTAACAATATTCTAACCGTCGTTAAAAAGAAAAGAAAATCCTTTATTAATAAATAAAAGATATTGTGGTCATCTCAAGTTGTCCTGTGTGTCATATTGATGAAAGAATGTGTTATCATGAATCCATCATTTGTTAAGATAAATGGGTCGATAAATGGGTCTTCCCAAAGAAGTAGATGGCTTTCTACGCAATAAAAAAGAAAAGTGGATGTAACTTCCCACTCCGTCAGGGAAAGACAAGAAACATAAACTGTGGCAGTTATTAGAAAGAGCCACCTCCTCCCACTCTATCAACTACATACTTGTATCTCACAAGTGGACTTTTGTTCAAAAAGTTAAATTTTGAATAATGATTCTTTTGAAACTCACAAGTTGGGGCCTTGTTCAAAGATGTAAATACGGTTTTGTACCCGGTGAGTATAGTGTGGAGTATGAAATGCGTGTTATAGTTTCCCCATTTATCAACAATTTTTGAAAGACAAAGATTTTATGTATTTTTCTTCATCTTTTTTTCTCGTGTACTTTATTATGTTCATAGTTTTTCTGTTATCTCTTTGATGAATTCTACACATCAAAAACATGAAAAGGACGGGCTAGAAAGGTTTGCATTTGATAAGTTTCAAAAATAAGAGTAGGGATTGTGGACCAACACATGAAAGTATGATAGAAATCCTATTACATTCTTTAACTTGATCAGTCATATTATGGTATTTATCATGAATACTAAGATGCAAAGATTTTGAGCTTACCATCAATTCATGCAATGGTATCTTCACCTTTGAAAGCATGATTTCACAGTTGTATGAACGCTTGTGCTCAATCTGATAAAAGTGAAATATCAATCACTAACATATGCATAGGTGTTTGAACTCATTCCATAACAATATCACAGAACTTTAATGCTATTAAACTAATTGTATTTTACAAGAAATTTAATGCACACATCAAGTTACAAACAATTTACCAGGTGTATTATGTCGGGTTTATTCGATGACAACGATTTTAATTTTGCAGCCCTGTCTGACTTTGGATTTGCTGCTGAAAAGAGAACTTCAAGTTCTGACATATCAAACTCTGGTACCCTAATTAATGCACATCAACCATAAAATAATTAGAACATCAAGAAACCAAATCTTAGTAGAAATGTCAAGAATTTAAAAAGAAAAAGAAAATGAATCACCCTGAAACTTCTTCTTCAGATTGTTCAGCCCACAAACTCCCTTGTGTTACTCTATTGAACTTTGACCAATGTAAAGGCTTCAGTTTCTTCGTCGGTTGATGTCTCACAACACCCATCCTTGATAGAGTGCGCCCCTTAATAGTAGGAGATGGTGGGGATGGAGCAGACACACTAGATTCGTTTGAAAGAGATGGCGGTGCACCGCCACCTCCTTTCACATTATCTTTAGAAGAAGAAGAAGCAGTTGGAGGAGGGGGTGATGGCACTGGCCTAATTTTTGGTGGTGGGGGGACTGGTGGTGCTGGTGGTTTTGGTGCTGGTGGTGGTGGAGGAGGTCCAGTCCCCATATTTGGAGGTGGTCCACTAGTCTTCTTTGGAGGTGGTGGTGGCGGTGGAGGTGGCAAACCAGCCTTGCCATCTGATGAAGGCGTTGCACTTGCATGCAGTTTTTCAGAAATGGAAGGATGTGAACATGCAAATATTATATTAGGCGGCATGGATGATGACAAAGAGAGAGATTTTTTAGAAGTATCCACGGACGTTTGTGTTGTTGATGATGGTAAAGATGATGATGATGATGATCGTAATTTTCCGGGAAGTGAAATACTTCTAGACCCGACAGTATCCAAGTATGGGGTGTTTGATTTAATTTCTCCATTAGGAAGTGTATGAAGCAGATTTCTGGATTCAATTCTTTGATGAAAGCTACTTTCAAACATTTCAGTAACAACATCAGATAAAGGCATCTGGTGGAGCCTATTCAAGGCATCATCACTTCTGGGAACAAACCAATCTACGCTGCCAAACATATCATGAGCTTTAGCAAATGCTTCCATTGGGAGCCCCTCTTCCTCAAAACCGGACAAATATATTGGAACCATGAAAGCTGAGGCGCCCATTTCGGAGAAAAGAAGCTTCATTCGAGAAAACCACTTAGATATAAGTAAATATAAATAGTTTGCAGATTGTGTGCATTAAACATGTATGATTAAAACTACTGAAATATACCTCAGCTCTGAAGTCTTTATGAAATTGATCCTTAGCATCCCAATATATGTCAATTTCATCACGACTAAGTACCAACGTATATGATTTGATGAATGCTGTGTTGAATATGGCGCGATACATGATTTTTTCTTTCATGTCATCATGTAAGCTAATACACTCTAGCACAACATCACCTTGAATATGACAACTGATATCAATTTTTACAAGTTCATTATCTGCCTGCAGTGAATAACAAAGGTAAGAATAATGAATCAACAGTCCAAAGGTAACCATTTTACAAAAAAACTCTGAACCCCATCTCTATCTAACTATATGGTCTAGATATTCTACTTGAACTGCATATGAATTATTAGATGAGTCAGGAGAAGTTGTTAGGATAATTAGTTCTGTTTATCATTTCCTAGAAAGGCCTGAGAGTATTATATCGGAGCAGAGCAGTTCTTATCCATTCCACAACTCATCAAGAAAACTGATGATCAATCCAACAGCTTTCATGAGTGAGGTTGGGAGTGCCACCACTGACCAACTCAATCAGAGATGTCCCAAACATCATCAGATGTGGCAAATCTTGGAAATAAAGAACGCATGCCTATATTGAGAGTTTGAGACCTATATTGACTCACTGACATCCATAACCTAGGTTATCTATTGTTATTTGAAGCATTCAGATGAAATCATGAAAATGACTCAATTGCACATACATGGGGTGTTATTTGTTCAAAGAGAACTTTTTAGAGCATTTGTTTGGAGGTTTGAGTTTAAATTGTGGGTTAGGTGAGATGCTAGCCATTGGGATTACACTAGATTATTTTCTGTTAAATTTTGGACAGACATAACTACCCTCCCCCTTTACTCATGCCATATGCCTAAATACTAACTGTTGGTTCATGTTGGCAGTGGACTCCATACATGAATGCTACTATTTCTGGTTGGTATAACATCATGTGTTTTTCTTAAAAAAACAGTAATAATGGTTGTATCACAGAAGCAAATGCATGTATACCTCTACGAACATAATAAGTGCATGAACACAAAGGAAACGCTTCCACTTCTCAAAATTGGAAATTAGACGGTTTGCATAGACCAGTCATATTGTATACTATAACAAAAAGAGGACGCCTTACCTGATTGTAGTATCGGATATTCTTTCGTCTCCGTGGGGTTGAGAACAGAAGTTTAGGTGTCTTATCAACATGTAGCAGAGGATCGCGTCCATAAATCCTAAATACAGGACAACAGCCCCCCTTTCCATCAAAATCAGGAATCGTTCTCATTATTACACAATCCAATGTGAGTGCCTTGTCAGCAGGAGGCCATTCTGAATCAGCATTCCTCCTTGACACATACTGCAGATACCTCAACTGCGAAGGTACAGGATCCAATGGTGACATCCCGGGCAACAAACCATTAGAAGCCCTCTTATAAACCATATCCAAGGCCTTGGTTTCAACAGTGAAGTTTTTTCTATAAAGTGTATGAGCAGCTATCATGAATGCCAAAAGCGGCCAACCACCAAGTTCAGAGTGCATTATTAGAATATTTTCTTGTGCAGCTGAGAGCCAACTTTCAGTTGATTTTAGAAAATGGTGGATCACCTCCATTGAGAGCAACGGACAGCCTTCATAATGCCGAGGATAGTCCATTATTGTAATATCATAGCCTGCCAAGGCAGAGGCAATCCTGCTTTCTTTTTCTCCATCCCGGAAATCAAGAATCATGATCGAAGATTCAGGACAACTTTCCTTGTATTGACTGATTATGTTGCCCGTGTAAGCTTTATAATCTTGTTCCCAGGCTCCAGTGCTGAAACAGCAGTCAAAGACTATACACCAAATGGGTCAAACTAAAACCAGTTCTAATCTTAAATATATCCACACTTACAGATAAACAGTAAACATACTAGAAACATTATTACACAAAGTCCTACATTAAGGAAAGTAAACATATATCATGAGAATTTAAGTAAGGCAAATTGGATTTTAGTAATCCAAAGCATGACTTATTGGCTAATAATAATCTATATCGACAATTTAACCAATGACACTCCAAACTTTCACTTTCGTTGTTAAGAGAAATCCTACTCTCGCATATAAACCACCTAGACACCGAAAAATTCCCCAAAATCAATGTAGGGACTTAACCATACACGAATTGAACACACACGAAAGCACTGTATGCACACGAACTCGACATGAGAGATTTACGTGGTTCGGTCGGCATACCTACATCCACAAGGGCAACTAGGGTATTTATTAGTACAAGAGATCGTATATATAGACAAGAATTAGGATTTCACCCTTGCTACTAGCAAACTGGGCCTAAATTAAGCCATTTCGGCCCAATCTGGCCAAAATCTAGCATATCCTAACCTAGGCGGTCCACAATTATGAGCCGAAGCCTACACAACCCAACAATCATAATACATTTACACTTAATTTCCACTCGATTTCGCTCGGATAGATTATTATGAGCAAAATGAGGAAGCGTACCTCCTCGTGAACAAGGCCGAGTGGAAATCAAGTGTAAATATATGATGATTATATGAGCAAAATAAGAAAACTAAAGTTGAAGAATCGATACAGTAATTAGAAAACTAATTCATTATTATTATGATGATATTATAATATAACCAAATTGCATGAACACATAAATGAGACTAAATACTTGATTAATAATAATAAAAAGTTACCGTAAATTCTTTCAAAGACCCAGACAAGGTTATCAGGTGGTTTCTTGGGCAACAATTTACGTAACAATGCCATTGGAGATCACTGATCTTATAACCCTAGAAACAATGATGATAAATTAATATGTCCCTGAAAGAGATGCATTGACGACGTTGTAGTTTTTTGTATGGTTTTGATGTGAATGAATAAGGTTTTTGGATGACAATGGCGATTGGCGATTGATTTGGGCGAGGGTGATTGAGGTTCGGTTTTTTGTTTGTGTGAAAAAGGTGTCTACGAGATCAGCATGGGAGTTGCAGCAAATGAAGGTTTGTTTTCTTTAAAGAACCAACATAATAATAATAATAATAATAATAATAATAATAATAATAATAATAATAATAATAATAATAATAATAATAAAAACAACAACAACTAGGTGTTAGTTGACCCGCGCTTCGCCGCGGGTGCCACTGTTGGGCATACATTTTACGCACAATTGGCGGCGGTTCGCTGCGGGAGGCCGGGACCTCCTGTTGAGTTGGGGGTTTGGTGAACATAAAAAATAACATTAAGTTACTGCTATGCTCGAATAAAATGAAGGTGAAAATGACATGTGACTTGCATGTGCATATTTTTTTTTGACAAAATTACCCCTCCCACTTGTTTAATCCTTTTAACGCATGTCATTTTCTAGTGGCTTATCACCCTTCTCATTTTTTGTAGCCTTTGTAGAATAACCCAACCCCATGTTCTTAAACCCATTGTTAAAGATGCTCCAAATGGAATTCGTGTTCTTTTCGGTTATTTGCATTTTGGGCCTCGCTAAGTTTGTATGTTGGGCTTTTTGGTCAAATAGAGACTTGAGTTGGAGTCCATATGCAAGCATTTTGTTTGGATGGTTTGGTCAACTTTGACGGCAGTTTATTTTATTTTGGCGGCTCATTTTAGCAATACGACACTATTGAAGTGTCTTTAACTTAATATATAATAATAATAATAATAATAATAATAATAATAATAATAATAATAATAATAATAATAATAATCAGAGCCACGCAAATTTCCATTAAGGGGATGGAAATTTTTAAAGAGTTATATATCATGTTTATGCAAGTTAAACCATTATCTCATGTTTATGCAAGTTATATATCATGTTTATGCAAATTTCATGTTTATGCAAGTTATATATAACTCTTTAATTATATTAATGGCTCTGGTACCCATTATCTCATGTTTATGCAAGTTAAAAATAAGATTTAAATTAGTTTTAATTGATTTCCTTATAAAAACCAAGAGTATTGTATACTTAAAATATTTCAAAATTAAAAAGAAGAAGGGTCCAACATGCTTCCTGTGACACCCCGCATTTTCAGGTTAATACTTTCACTGAACTCTAGTTAACTTACATGATATACTTTAGTTAACTTACGTGTTGTGCATGGTTAGATACTTAACTAGGGTTAGTTAAGTAGGCCTAACATATGTTAGATGATATTAACATATGTGTTAAATAGGAAAATCATTGTTTAACACATACACGAGTCCTGTATCCCGAACGTTGGTGAATTATGTGGCGTGTATAATTATGATATGTGCAATTAAATCATGATGGATGTGAAGTGCCTGCTTATGTGAATTATGTGAATTATCACTTGACTAAAGGTTAATACGTAAACCATGCAAATTACGTACACTTGATGGTTAATATCTCATGTAATAATAAAAACAATAGTTTTGATGCAATTTAGAGTGATTAATATTATCGGGCCCGGTATTGGATTAAAACATGCTTAACGGGTCAAGTTAAGGGACTAGAAGGGCCCTAATACCCAACTACTTGGAGAACAAGCAAGCCTATCTTATAATTATAGTTCAAAAAAAATAAAAACCCTAACCCTCCTCATTACTTGCACCGTGGACTTCCCCATTCCCATACCCTCTCAATTTTCAAACAATCAATCAATCTTTCACTTAATCAAGCTAGTTCGGGTTTAATCTCAAGGCTCTAGGGAGTTTTAGCATTGCAAGGTATGCGTTTATACGTTCTTTGATGAATTATGATACTTGAAAAACTTTAAAAACTCTAAATACAACCAATATATAATCGCATATATATATATAGGAGTTCTTGAATGTTTTTGATGATTTAATGATGATGATTGTTGTTAGTTGCCATGATTAGGGTTTTTGCATGATAATATATGTGTTTGATCATGAGAGTATGGATTATGCATGTGTTAGGGATTTTTGAGCATGATTAGGGTTTGTGAATAACTTGGGATGCAAGTTTTAAATTCTGGCAGATTCGTTTGGACGTTTTGTAGGGGCTGTAATGGGTTGGTAAATTGATAGTTTTGATGATTTCTTTGCATGATTGTGATGTACATAGTCTTAGCTTTTCACAATGGGCAAAACCATCAGATTTGGACGTCGGTTGAGTCGTTTTTGGAATTTTAATTGATTAGGGGTCATATCAGATTTCCGGAACTGAAAATTGGGTCAACTTTAAATGGTCATAACTGGAGATTTACAAAGAATTAAGTTATGAAATTTTTACAGTAGGTCAACATTGGAAAAACTCAGCTTTTCCAATTGGATTCATCCCGTTTGGATGAATGCACAATTTTTGGTAATTTTTCTACTAAACTGACCTGTTGTGGAAATTTTCTGGATGTAGCTGTGTTGTACGAATTTTTATAATTTTTGTGTTTGGTTTTAAGACAAAATAAAAATAGGGGTTTACAACTGAATCCCCATGAATACTCAGTAAAAATTTGGGATTTTAATTCATTCGTTAAGTGGGTTAAATGATGCGTTTTTCACAGTGCACAATCTGT
The DNA here is from genome assembly GCA_032199755.1 of Ambrosia artemisiifolia. Taxonomy (NCBI): domain Eukaryota; kingdom Viridiplantae; phylum Streptophyta; class Magnoliopsida; order Asterales; family Asteraceae; genus Ambrosia; species Ambrosia artemisiifolia. The sequence continues at coordinate 19,540,376 of CM063515.1, read as the reverse complement.
CCTAAAAACGCAGATTGTGTACGAAGTCTTTATGTGACTATTTGAAGTTGTATAAGGTCTGCAATTGACATGTACTTGTGTGGAAACTTGCATGAGATGTATTTGATGTGTTAAACTCATAATAGTCACCATGATCACCAACGGGATACGTAGGACATACTTGTGCATGTAGAGTCACTAGGTGTCACTACACGGTTTTGAACTTTTAAAAGTATCGAATAAACGTACTATGTGGTATATTGGTTATGCACGTGTACTCACATAGTGACACATATAATAGGGAGTCGGTAGCGAGTCTCTATTACGTTGGAGTTTGGATATTTTTGCTTGCAACCTAAGGTGAGTTTCACTACTTTTTTTCAAAGCATGCGTCTCGGGTTGAGACTACATTGGTAACGTTTTCTAGTCTGTCTTGAGACTACTTTCTTTTACACATCCCGGGTTCTGGGGTGCATGGTTCACGGGGTGAATCTACTTTTACTAATTCATAATTATGTCCTTGATGAACTAAACCAATCATATCTTTTAAGTCCTTCAAAATACCGAATCAATTGCCAGTTGGGCAAGCGGGTTAATTAGTTGATAGCGCTATTAGGTCTAACAAACCTCACATCGTGCTGGGAGCACGAGTGTGAACTATTAGCTTTAAATATAATATCATTGTCGATGGGCAATGGTGTAAGGCATCATTCTCCCGGTTATGGGAACTTGTTCATTAGTAGTTCGGTATTCGCCGGTTTTAGTTATCATGAGTGGGCTAGCTACCCCTGACATTTGAATTAGCTATTGTTTACAAGGTCTGGGAGGCCAACATTATACCTTTGATTTTGGGGTTTTGAGAACCTACACTTTTATTTACATCGCTTACTTACTTTGTGAACTCACCGACTTTATATTGACACATTTTAGCATGCTTTGCAGGTCCTTAGGTACGGAGCACGATTTAGGGCATGCATCATTTTGTGTCTTGGGTTATGAACATTTATTATTTCGTACTTTTAAACTTTGGTTTTGGGCGCGTTGTTTTGCGCAGACTTTTGCGAACGGTTTATTTTGTTTACGCTTCCGCATTACTTTAATTTGCTTGATTAAACTTTGAAACTTTTTCTTTAAAACGAACTAAATGGTTTGGGCATTTAGAGTCGTTCATGATACTTATGGATATGGATCCTGGTTTGTCATGCGCCTCGCGGTAAAACTCCGCAGTGGAAATTTGAGGGTGTGACACTTCCGTACCTCTTTCTCGGTTTGACCGAGATACTGCCGGGTTATACTAGGAGTCTTTTTACTGGGTTCTTCCAAACCAAACCTAAGATATCTTAGGTAACTCCTCTCTAGCTCCTTCAGCAATATCCAGCACAGTCTGGTTTTGTTTCCTACTTCCGACGTAAAGAAAAAGAAATAGGTTTGTAGTTGGAGATTTTTTCTTCTTAATAAAGAAATATCATAAATATGGATACTCAAAGGAATTTATAAGGAAAGTGAAGGTTTTATTTCATCATGGGTATTTATACAACGGAGGGATTTATTGTTGAAAGCTTAAAAACAAACTAAAGATAAAATACAACTTTAAAAGTACATAGAAATTTTCTAAGATGTCTAAGAGCTGATGCCCCTCTTTTCCTCTTTGGCTTCCCTTTTATAATCATCTTCCAAGAGATAAGTTCCCACCTCATCAATGCATTTTTTATACGTGTCTCTCCCTTTCTTTTTTGTCTTCCACTTGGTCTGTTTTCATGAGAGAGTCTTCAATTATTTCCACTTTCAAGGTGTTATGGAAACTTGAACCTCTTTGGATCCTCCACCTTATTTAAGTCATGTCTATCTTGTCATCAATGACTTATTTATCGTTGTTTTTGTCCTATATCCTTACAAATTTTCTTCTATATTTTTAGAAGAAATCTTAAATAAATATACTTAATCCATGATTAGCATCTAATCATTAGAGGAATCTAAACTGTCTTTTGAGGAATCTATACTCATCTTGTCTTTATTATTTGTACAAGATGGACAAATATTTTTATCGTGTCCTCTGGCTTTGCATATACGGTATTGTGCCTCAGGACTTGATCTTATAAATCCAGTTTCTAATAAATTTATCTTACTTTTCAAAAAGTTTATCGCGGCTTCTGGGGACCTTCGTGCCGGTGTTATCATAATAGGAGAGTTTTTGCTCTCTCCTCCATAGGTTCTAAAGGTATCCTTATAAAGAGTAGCCTCCATACCTTGTAAAACTACTCGGATTCCAAGATACCTTCTATAATGTATATCGTTTTCATTAAAATTAGTAAAATCTTTTCTTATCGTTTTATATTTGCATGAAAACGATTGACATTTTTCTAAATGTAAATAATGGTATGGAGGATAGTAATAATCATTGTGAAAATCTGGTCGTGCAGATAAAAACTTTATGGCTAAAGTATCTTTGGGGGTCATTGTAGGATTATTAATGTAACAATTTTTTACTGACGTCAAAATCCACCTTGGTAAGTCTGCTAATTCTGGGAAATCTGGTGCGGTAAGGTAAATCATATTTATGGCTCCAAAATCGTACCAATATCTAATTTCATTAGCAGCTGAACCCTGCAAATAATTGAGTCTGGGATAAATTCCCGTAAAATCTATGTACTTTAGATCAGTTTGATCAAGGTTGTAGAGTTCTCTCATCTTCTTTTGCTGTCTGGTAACAACATCTTGTTGAAAAGGAAGTTGTTGGACTAACCTTTCCATGACAGCTATAGAAGCTTGTTGATTTACTTTTGAAAAATCGTTTGTTCTGTTGGTTTGGGGTCTAAAAGAAATAGATTCCCTTACCTCTTCTTCTTCTTCTTCTTCTTCTTCTTCTTCTTCTTCTTGAATCGATTCCATTCTATGATCTTCTGAGGAAGTAGATGGAATATCTTTTCCAAAGACTGGCGACCTATCTGATTTTTCTGTGATTTGATGTTTTATCAAAAACTTCATTTTCAAGCTATCTAATTCATACATAGTGATTTTGTTACATATCATTGTAAAATGGCTTTTAACCAAATTTTTCATTTCACCAACGTGTTCAGGAATGGCTTCCATTATATCCATTAGTTCTCTCATATCTGTTGCAATTTTTCCTTTATTGCATTTATCTGCTCATCCATCATCTTTAGACGTTTATCGAGCTGGTGACCTACCTCTTCCATCTCTGGTTAAAAAATCAGCTAAGACATTTTTATCAGATTTTATAATCTCAATATCAAAGTTATATTCAGATAAAAGGGTTTGCCACCTGATAAGTCTTTTGTATTCAGGTCTGGATGGCAAATTATTTTTTATAAAAGCGCTAGCCTTTACCTGGGTGTTATCGGTTCTTAACAAAAATTTGTTTGGTAATAAGAAATAATAAAATTTCTCGCAGCTCCTAATTACTTTTAGCAATTCTTTTTCATTTATATGATATCTTGTTTTAGTGTCACTAAAAGTCCCTGAACAATATCTACAAATACTTTCACCTACTTTCTCTTGTTCAGAGTTATAATCTACCTTTTTGGTACTCCACTCCAATAGTACTCTGAAGCATCTGTTTCTAAAATTAAATTATCTTTTTCTCTGGGTAATTGTAATTTTGGTAAACTCATACAGTATTCTTTTATCTTTTTTACTTGCTCTTCTAAGTTTTTATTGAAACTAAATACCTTATCCTTTTTAAGTAAAGCTTGAAAAGGCTTTCTTAATAACGCAAGGTTTTCTATAAAATCCGAAGCATAGTTTAAAATACCAATAAAACTTTGTACTTGTTTTTTATCAATTAATTTATCAGGAAAAGCTGTTATTTTTTCAAGAATATGACTCTGAAGCTCTATTCCTTTACCATCTATTTTCATTCCTAAAAAGTCTATGTTTTCTTGTAATAAACTAATTTTTCTTTCTGATAAAGCTAATCCATGTTTTATACATAAGTCTGTAAAAATATCAAGATGCTTTAAGTGTGATTCAATACTGTCAGATAAAATTAAAATATCGTCTATGTATACAAAAATGAAATCATGATTTTTAAATATAATATCCATTTTTCTTTGAAATATTTGAGGAGCATTTTTCAATCCAAAAGGCATTACAAGCCAATCATATTGCCCTTGAGGGGTGAAAAATGCAGTGTAAGCAATACTATCAGGATGCATCTTTATTTGCCAAAATCCACTTTTACAATCAAATTTAGAGAAAATCTTTTTATTTCTTGTCTAATTTATCAGACTTTCTTTATGAGGTAAAAAGTATCCATCAAAAACAGTGTTATCATTTAATTTTTTTATAATTTATTACCATCCTAGGCTTACCTCTTGTAATTTCTGCATGTTTTCTTACTAGAAATGCAGGGGAACTATGAGGACTATGGCTAGCTCTTATCAATTTTAAGTCTAAGAGTTCTTTTATCCGGGAACTAAACTCTTTTTGGTCTTCAGGATTGTATCTCATGGGTTTAACCCTAATTTCTTTATCTTTGTCTTTCATTTCTAATTTTGCTGTTATCTGGTTTTTATCCCAAAATTGTAATGGGTTATCTGTAGAACATTGTTTTAATTTATGCCTAATAGTTTCTATATGGTTATCTAGTTTTCTTAAATTTACTTGTAGTAGTTCTTCTTTGTAATATTCTAAAACTGGAATTCCTTTTTCAAGTTTTGGATTTTCTTTGTATCCTATATCACCACGCTGGCTTGTGCGGGTTGTAAAATTAATTGGGAATTTTCTTCCATATGCATTTTTTATTCTTTTTACTACTATAAGGTGATGACATGGTGTTTTAGTATTATTTGGTATGCTACTATATCAAAAGTGATCTTATTAAATCTTTCTAAAAAATCATTTCCTAATAATATATCAGATCCAACATTATAAATATAAAATGGTGGACATTTAACCATATAAGACCCTATCAATATTATTGGATTTTTTATTCCTTTTCTTAAAGGGACTATATCTCTTGAAAAACTAATACCGTTGCACGGTGTTAAATCTTCATGATATTTTTTTGGAAAACAGTCTGGTTTACAAATGTATAGACCGGATCCGCTATGTATATAAGCAGCAAAGTATTTGGTTTTGTATTCTTTATATGTTATTCCTATAGGAATGTATATACTTTTAGAACTTGTCATTTTGGAATATATATCAATTTTCCATTGTATGTAATTTTTAGCCCGTAAGAAGTTATTTGGTAAGGTTTTACATTTTCTAAGAATGTTAACCCCAACATAATTTCTAAAGTATTATTTTCTTCTTCATCTCCTATCAATAATCTTAATGGAATTTTTTCTTCTCCAAATTTAATTATGGTTTCTATTGCTTCATTAATTTCATGTAACTGATCACCATTAAAATTTGTATATTGGTGAGGTTCATCTAACGGATATTTGTGTAAATATTTGCAAAGTTTATTGTTTATATAATTTCCATTTGCACCTGTATCTATTAGTATATTTATAAGAGAGAATTTTTTACCATTGAAATATTCTCCTTGTATGTTATAATTTCTTATCCCGTCTTCTTTTTCACTAATTATATCACTAATTCTACTAGAGTTAGTCATTCTTGTAAGAGGGTGGCTAGTAACACCTTTGTCCGAAAAGACTAACCTAGGAGTAATTGGATTAGATGACATTATTGGTTTGTCTTGTAAATCAAGACTTAAAGGTCTTGAATCTATTTCTTCTATTCTAGGTAGCGTTGGTATTAGTACTTGGCAAACATCATTAAATAAGAAAGGAAAATCAATTGTGTCTTTTATACTAAAGCAATCCGAATGATGAGTATTTGATATTGCATAAGATATCGCATATGTGATAGAATACGGCCTATTATCTTGTTTAAAGAAATTTTCTCTTTTAAAATCTTGTAACAAACTTAAAGTTTTATCAAAATCTTTGTCTTGTATATGATAGGAAATTCTTGGATAAATATTAAATTTCAATTTTCCATATTGTAAATTTCCTCTCAAAATCCCAAGACATGCTTCTTCTCTATTTTGGATTCTATTATCCATGATTGCTAATTCTATAGGAGTATCTATTCCTTCTTTAAAAGTTGATTTGATAATTATCTGAATGGCTCCCACGTGAACCCATCCTAAAGTATTTCTTATTTCAGGTTTTATCTTTTGTAATTTCTCCTGAATATCTTTTTTAGATAATAAGGGCATCATAACTTTGTTAGAAGTTATATCTATGTCTAAAGCTCTTTCTTGGATATTTAATCCATAATAGAGATGGTGATTTCTCGGTTGTATTCCTAGTTTTTGTAAAGTATTTATTTTGAATCCTGAATAATTTGACAGTGAAAAGTTCTCATGTTGTATCTGTTTTAATTTTTTCTTATCAACTAAAATTTCTTGTTTATAGTATTATCTGTATTACTAGTTGATGCTATATCTAGTCTATTCATCTTCTGACGACGTATATTCTGTTTCCGTTAAAATAAATATACTTTCATCAAAATCTATATTATGAAAATCATTAATTTGGATAAAGTCTCCTTCATTTATCATTTTTTCAATATCATCATCTATTCCAAATATTTTAAGATTTTTATTAAATTTTTAGGGCATCTATTAGCATAATGTCCTTCTTCATGACAAAAGTAACACTTACATTTTTTAGGACTTTTATTTCTTTTATATGTTGATTTAAAAGTCTTTTTGTATCCTTATCTTTTATAATATTTAGTTTTTCGTTTCTTAAGGTATCCTTTCCTGAAATGACTTCTTTTCTTATATTTTCTTTTTATTTTTCCGTAGTAATAAGAGCTATCACATCCTATCATTAAGAGCATTTTGGGGTTACTACAACATAAAGATATTTTTCTTTTTAATCCTTTACTTACTTTGGCTAACATGGCGTCTGCACACCATTCGCTTAGTTTATCTCTAACATGGGTTATTCTTTTTCCCAAAGTATCGGTTGTTCATGGGTTATACGTACTTATTAGTTTTTGTCCCTATGGGTCAGGTAATTTTGCAAAAAATAAGGGTAAAAAGCTATTAGTATCTGGTACTTGATTATAAATATGATAATAATAATCTTAAAAAACACAAATATATCTGTCAATTTCACATATATCACATAACTGTAGTCTTATTAGAGCGGTAGTATATTTTTCTATTGTTGTTGGGTCTTTAATTATATTACCTTCCTCACAAAATTCTATCCTAAAAGCTTCAACAGCTCTTGTTATTATATTTGCTATACTATTATCTGTTCCCAATATATATATTGTTTAGCTTCCTCACTTAGATTTTGCCAAAATCTTAAAGCACTATTTAATAAAGTTCTTTCTAAAAATCCTTTGATCGTTTCTATATCCATTTTATTGACAGAGACTACTATTTTAAGAGCGGTTTCCCATTTATCTATTGCCTCTTCAATATTGTTTATACAATCAATATCTAAGTATATTTCAAAAGGATTAATTGGTTCATTTTTCATAGCCTGATATGGTCTATAATTATCTTCATATCTTTGTGTTGATTTTATTGCAGCATATCCTTGAGTTGGTTTATTAAATTCATCTTTTATAGGTATCTTAGTACTTGTACTAGGTGTATCATTTATATTGGGATTTTCTTGAGTTTTTATATTTATAAAGTTATCACCTAACTCCATACCTTTTATTTTATCAGTTAAATTTTCAATTTCAGAATCTTCTATATTAGAAGTTACATAATTTTCACTTTCATTGTCTAAATTCATTTTTAATTTTCTTTATAACCTTTAGGGATTTTCATATTTTGTAAGAGTTGAATTAAAGGATCTTGAAATCTAGATGTCGGTTCTTTATCTTTCTTATTAGGATAAATATCTTCTAGTAGTTTTATGATTTTGTCTAACTTAAAAATCATTTTATCTCCATAAAATATCATTTTTTTTTTGTAATTCTATTAAATCTTTGTCTATTTTAAAGAGTTATCACTTTCTTTTAACTTATTAAAAGTTTGGTCTTCCATTAAGGGGATGGAAGTTGCCAATCAGTGTCGTCATAATCAGAGCAATTCCAATCATACATATCATAACTAAAGTCTTCATCAGATATATAATCTTCATCAGTATTAGAACTTAAATCTCCATTTTCAATTAAATTTTCTTGTATGATTAGCTTAATCATGTTAATTTAATTGCTTATAAAATTTATGTTTAACAAAATTAAGTTATTAAAATCAATTTTGTGTAAATAAAAATTAGACTGTAGAGCCTCCGCGAAGGAAATTTACGTGGCTCTGATACCAATCCAGGGTGTGGTTAAAATGATATATTTTTGATATAATAAGATTTAAATTAGTTTTAATTTAAACATGATATATAACTCTTTAATTATATTAAAATAATACTTTAGAAATAATGATATTAAGATTATTGATAGGAGATGAAGAAGAAAAAAATACTTTAGAATTTAGAAATATAATTCGAAATTTTTTCAAAAAAATTTCCAAGAATTATGTATTGAACATTATATGATGCTACGCGACGAGATAACATCTTTGTAGCTAGTGTATGATTGGAACTAAAACATTTTTGTATAGTTATCGTTTTTAAAATTATTAATTTTGAAATAACAACTATGAAACTTTTTTACAAAATATTTTAACAATTTTATAACATTTTGAAAACATCTATAATTCCTGTAATTAATTTTAACTTTTAGAGTGACCATTATAAATATATGAGGTTTTTAATGTTTTTTAAATGCAATAGATGGGCAAAATTGTAAATGACAGGTTGTCTATGCATTAGCACTTGGACCATATTGAACAACATTGTTCTTAAAGCTGTCCGATGTAAGGGCGCCGTTAGTGCCAAGTCACCGGGTTTTTTTTAACGATAGAGCCCCCCCCCCCCCCCCCCGTTTCCTCGGCACTATTTTACGGTCGCCATGGCAATAACGAGAGCCAATGGCTTAGAAAGTGGGGCACCTCTAATTTTTAATTGTTATGCAACGATTTAATTAAAAAAAAAATAATTATAAATTTATATATTTTACTCTATTTAAACACATACTTCTCAATACTTTTAACACACACTCCTCCATTTCCTTTTGGACCGAAGACGGGAAGTTTGCGCTGACCCTTTCGGTTATACACGTTAGAAAGTCAGACGTATTCAAAATGCATGGATTTGATACTGAATATTGGGATTTGGTTAGGGATAGATTTGACGAGGAAATGGGTTATGCAACCAAACGTACAAGTGAAGAAAACGTACAAGTGAAGAATTGTTGGCGAAGTGGGAGAGTAAATCAGCAGTGATTGAAAGATTTCATCGTATCTACCCGTGAATTTTTTTCAACTTCACTGATTTCAACCAATCCTACACTGCCACATCACTTCACTGAAACAGCTTTTTGCAGGCAGCACTTCACTGATTCTTTACACACAATCAATGAGAGAGATAAAGACAAAGCGAGAAGGAGATAAAGAGAGAGAGAGAGAGAAATCATTGTTACTGTGCGTTAACTAGAACCAGAAAATAGTTCACATATCCACTAACAGGATCACCGACGACGGTGTTACCGTACTGATAGTGGGGTACCCGTGACCAAATCTGATGGTGCCCCATCCCCTAATATTGTTTCTGATATGAATTTAATATTCTTTGATATACTAAAGTCTATTGATGAACTTTTTTGAAATCGAAACAAAGAAAGGTGGATTCTTGACATGTGAATATAAAACTGGAATTGAAGGTAAAAAATTCTTACCAAAACAAAATTAATCAGAGAACGTTGGTATTCCATTAGCGTTGACACAGAACGACAACAATTTGCAAGAGTTGAAGAACAAAAAAGAATTTAGGTTAAACAATTGTAAACGCATTTATGTAGATGGAAAACCTAATCAGAAGAAAGTGGGTTATTGGCGGTGGAAATTGGAGAAACTAATTAGAGGAAAGTTGGAAGAGGGACGAGTGGGAAAGTGTATGTAGGAAACCTGGAAGGATGAATCATCATCGGTGGAAGCCAGAAGCAGACGCGTGTCTAGAACCGTCCATCTCCACCACTCATGGGATAAAAGTATATTCACGGAAATTACCAAAACATAGTGTAATTGGTTTTTGGATTTCGCATTAGCAAAGTACCATTCAATAAGTTCTCGGATTTTGTGCATTTATGTTCATGTGTAATTATATAACTAGGATTTATACCGCACGCGTTGCGGCGCGCCGTGGTGATATCTTATTCATCTTGAACTTTTCTTTACTCGGTTACTGTATGCGCAAAACTGATTAAGAACATCAAATAAGGCTGCTGAAATAAAAAAAAAAGTTACACGTGATCGCCTGGTCTCGAACCTAAGACATCTTATTGAGAAAATACATCTTATACCACCATACCACCAAACTCGTTTGTGTTTTAATATGAAATAGATTATACTTAACATTAAATATGGTTGTTGAAATGAAAAAAAATGCAACCAGCTAGCCTCAAACTTGCAACCTTGTATTTAACAAAACGGACCTCAAACCATTACACCACTAACACAATTGATGTTTTAATATGAAACCAATTGTATTGATTATAAAGTAAAGCTGTTAAAATGGAAAAATAAATAAATTCCATCTACCAGTTTCAAACCTGTGACCTTAGGTAAGAAAACTTCATCACAAACCACTCTACCACCAACACATCTTGTGTTTTGGAATGAAACCATAGATATATATTATTAAACAAAGTTGTGAAAAAAAGAAAAAAAATATATAAAATAATGGCCACCGCCCCTCTCAACCAATGAGAAGGGAGTGACACTATTCACCCAACTTTAAATTAATATATATATATATATATATATATATATATATATATAGGATTTGGTTCAAATGAGAACCTTTCCCCAAATTGAGAACTGAGAGAACCATTCTGGGCCACACATTTCTCTAAGGCAAAAAAAAAAAAAAATTTTTTTTTTTTTTTTTTTTTTTTGCAAAAATCGCTGCTTTATATGTAAGAAATTTTTTTTTTATTTTTTTTGTATTTTTTTTTTCAGTATACACATGTGTATAATTGCATTATACACATATGTATAATGCAATATACACATATGTATAACTGAAATATACACATATGTATAGCTGAAATATACACATATGTATAGCTGAAAAATGCTATATACACATATGTATAATTGCTATATACACATATGTATAATTGACATATGAGACGCACAGACTGTTTGTTTTTTAGAAGAGATCTTACTTAAAAACCTCTTCCCCAAGCAGACTTGACCCCTCCTCTTTTTACCACTTCTCAACATCTAACATCTGTACATACAAAACACAAAACACAAGAGCTCTCCATCTTCATTCTTCAAAACCCTACCCAACCACCACCTCCCGCCGCCGCCTCTCTCCTCCTCCCCACCCCGGACTGTCGCCTCCCTCCTCCTCCCCACCCAGCCCGACGCCTCCCTCCTCCTCCCCAGCCTAGCCCGACATTACATGTTTTTTTTCTTTAATCAGTTTTGTTATGTTATTTCATAATTACATTAATATCCCTCTTTTTATGTTATTTCATAATTACATATATCTGTATATTATTATTATTATTATTATTATTATTATTATTATTATTATTATTATCCTCTAGTTTGGTTTTGTTATATTATCCTTTGGTTTGGTTTTGTTTAGTTAAGTTTATTTAATTTAAACTTTTAAGCAGTTGTTCCGTTATTGAAATTATGATATATTGTAATATTTGTTTAATTTTCTCCACATAAACTGAGCTAGAATCAACTCCACATATCTATTTAAGTGATGATAGTAGTGCCATCTGTAATAGATACTTATAAAAAGATTAATAAAGATTGAGTAATAGAGTCTTTATGGTAATAATAAAGATAAATAAACATTAATGACCTCTTTGGTTTTGTCTTGAATATCAATGATTTGATTAGTCCATTTGGAGAGATGGGATCTCATGAAGTGATCAATCTTAGGGAGGATTTGTTGTCTGATGATAGAGGGGCTAACAAGTGAAAGCAATGCACCTCTCATGGTCTTGTGAGCAGGTCCAGTTGGAGAGATGGGATCTCATGAAGTGCTCAATCTTACGTGTTTTTACACCAGTGTGCAAAAAAAATTCGCATTTTACGTCGAGTTCTCGCGAGTTCTCACAACCCATCAAGTTCTCAACGGATCCTAACCCTATATATATATATATATATATATATATATATATATTAAAGAACCCCATATTCCATCATGAACCCCGTACTGAGGTAAAATAAAAGCCAAGATTCGAGCTAAGCTCAAGGTTAAGTTACAATTAAACTTGACTCGTAATAAACTCATGAAAGCCTATGGGCAAATGTGAACTATGTGTGACACTAAATCATAATGATCCGTGAAAGCTCACGGGCAACCAAGGACTACGCGTCTCGCTAAACCGGAATGCAAACGAGAATAGAACCCCGCGGGGGGAAGCGTGAACTATGATTCACACGAAACTGAACTAAAAACATCGTTTTAGACCGTGAAACGACGTGTTAAATAAAGGAAGAAACTAAATTCTAAATCAAATAGGGGGCTCGTAGGAGACCTTGAAAACCGAGGGTGCATCTACACCAGAGAAACAATCCTAGCCTCGAGCAAGGATCGTGTGAAAGTAAACAATGATACATGATGGATAAGCAAACAATCTAAACTCTAAATTATATAGAAGGCTGTGAATCACAGAAATGAAGGCAATGCCTTCATAATAAACCAAACGCGGTCTGCTGCATAACTATGCATACAAATACTAAATAAATAAAACATAAGTAAATAGACTTGTTTGAATAAACATGGTAATGTAACACCATGAAGCAAAGATGAGTAAGAACTCTATTGAGAAACGTTGAATTGATTTAAGTGTCAATAAGTCCTAAGGGATATAAATAAACAGAAACTTGTCATAGTACGGAAACGAACCCTATAAGGGTGGACCATTAAAGGAACTGCCTTGGGACCAAAGTGTTCTGAGGAATTAAATAAAAACATAATCCTGCAGGGGATATGAAGACGGGGTGTTATATACGAAATAATACCTAGATAAATAAAAGAGTCAGAAGACTCGGATTAAATGTCAAATAAGATGCTTGCAAGAGCTAAAAATGTAAATTCGGAAGACTGGATAAGAAGGGGACACGAACCCTATGCTAATTCTATAGACAGGATAAAAAATCCTAAAAACCTGGGGCAAGGAAAAAAAGATAATAGGTGATCAATCGCCTGGAATTAGTATCAACTAAGAGTTGAAACTCACATACTAAAATCGGATAAAATGATACCAATGTGCATTAAAGTATACATGAGATAGGCTAAATGCTATCTAAGCAGTGGCGGATTCACTATATGGTTAGGGTGGGCATGTGCCCACCGTCCATCCCACATTACATGTGTGTATATGGTGGTGTGCTGGTTCTGGTCTGTAACTATGGTGGTGTAGTCATCGTAGTAACTGTAAATATGGTGGTGTTGGTCACTTTAGATTAATAAATAAGTACATAAGATGACTATTTTATTAAAACAAATATGTGGTTGCATGCTTTAGCATATTGTTCGAAGATATAGCCAACATCTTTCTTTCACAATAATTAAGGTAATTTAACCTTTTCTCTTTACAATTCAACCATTTTTTTTTTGTAAAAAAAAAAAATTCAACCATATGATTTATTGATTTTTTAGTTTTTATTTATTGTGATTAACTACAATATTTACAATTCAACTATAATCTCTTTATCTTTTACAAAATCTAGTGTAATTGAGGAATATGTTTGGAGACATTAGTAATGAAATATTTTAGGAAAAAAGTAATAATGTCTTTATTAGATAACTAACCGATCAATAATTGTAATACCAAGTAGAGAAAGTATACGATATAAAGTTTATTAACGTGAGAAGCATAAGAAGCCACCAGGTGATGTCATGTGTCCTATTAACTAAACCCCAGTTAACCTAACCAAACTATAATTAATCTTAATATCAGTTAAACCAAGGGCATTACAGTCTTTTTTACACGTAACTGATTATGTTAATCTCGTTCGTTATTTTTGTAAACGATTTTTTTCAAATCAAAATTTGAATTCTAAAAACACCAGACGATCACACACACGTTACGTTTCAATCCAATTACGATTCAATCTCAATTTGATCATCACGATTACAGTTAACTTGATCAATTCATCATGTTCAGTACGTGTCTTCATAGTTAATTAATCCATTTTTCGGTAGTTTTTTGTTTAATTTTCGTTGTTGTTTATCAGATTTAAACTTGTTTGTTGACGAGCAGAGAGTTTCTGTTGAGAATTCGAATCCAGTGCCTGATTATAATGCTTTTCATGGTATGACCATCTTCATGCTCTATTTTTTGAGTCAAAACAGAGACCTGTGTTTTAATTTTTTGTTAACATGATGTTTTTATGTGTATTCAGACTTGATCGAAAACACTAACCAGGATGTTGATATTCATAGTTTGAACCTCATCAACGAATTCAGAGTTCAAGGTATTTTAGTTTTTTTTTTTTTTTTTTTGAATACTGATCATAATAAAGTCTGTTTAAGTTATATCATTAGTGCGTTTAAAATGTATCTAATTATTTTTTATACTGAACCTATACGAGTGCGTCTAAGTTTAATAACGAGTGCGTCTGAGCTTTACAAACTATCATTTTACAAAGGGCGTTTGAAGTTTTACTAAGTGCGTTTGTATGTTTGTTTGAAGGTGTAATAACTAATGTTCCTGTTGATGACCAAGCTAGTAACACATATATCCCTGATGTAGCTGATTATCTCAAACCTGCAGTCAATATGGAGCTTCCTAGTATTGAGCATGCACACGAGTTTTATACCAAATATGCAAAGGCTGGTGGTTTTGCTATTCGAAAGGGTACGTCAGATGTGCGAAAAGGTGTTCTAAGACTTAGGTACTTTGTATGCTATAAGGAGGGTTTTAAGCCAGTCAAAGTAGGTGAAAAGAGTTCTAATAAAGATGCTAAGTCAAGGAAAAGGCCGTCTATCCGGACTGGATGTCTGGCACATATTAGGCTAACTTCTGAGGATGGAAAGAAATTCAATGTTTATGGCTTTGTGGAATGTCATAATCATCCTTTTGTACATGAAAGTGACATTCATTTTCTAGCAACAAATAGGAAGCTGACATATACTAAAGAAGAGATGATATGTGAGCTGTCTTCATTGAACATGGGTCCTGTCAAAGCTTTTAACATTATGAAGACTAAGTATGGAGGTTTTGAGAATGTTGGTGCAACTGCAACTGATTGTAAGAACTTTAAAGGTGGCTTAAACAACTTCATTGGTGAGTATGATGCAGATATGATTGTGTCTAGGCTTAGGGATAAGAAGTTCCTGCCAGATTTTTCATTTGAGTATTCTGTGGATCAAAAGAATGCATTAACCGGTTTATTTTGGGCTGATGTTTTATGCAAGAGGAATTATATGGAATTTGGAGATGTGATTTCGTTTGATGCAACATTTAACACTAACAAGTATGTTTTAAATTTTAATTTTTAAGCTTGATATCCAACTATTATATGTTTTTAGTTTTTTAAATTATTTTAATTTTGTTTTTGCACGTACAAGATGGTTTTTGTACCATTTATCGGAATTGATAACCACTGCCGGAATGTCACACTTGGGGCAGGTTTGTTGTCATCAGAGACAACTGAATCATATACATGGTTGTTACAATCGTTTTCCAAACGTTTTGGAAAGCATCCCAAAGTGGTTGTAACTGATCAAGATCCTGCTATGAAAAATGCAATCCAGTTGGTTTTTCAAAATAGCAGACACAGACTGTGTATGTGCCATATCATGAAGAAGGTTTTTGATAAGGTCTGTATGAATTATGTATTTTAATTAAAGAGTGTGTTTGTTTCTATACGAGTGCGTTTAAATAATGTTTTATTTGGATTACATTGCAGTGAGTGCGTCCAAAATTATATATAAGTGCATTTGATATCTTTTTATGTATTTTAATGTGACTGCGTTCAAATTTCTAATTCAGTGCGTTTGTTTCCATGTTTTTTTGTAGGTGAGTAGTGCATTGTGTAGTGATGATGAGTTCAAAAGGAGAATTTGTGCAATTGTGTGGACAGATTCTATCAGTCCGAAGACTTTTGATTTCAAGTGGGGTGTACTTATTGTTGATTACAAATTAAATGAGAACAATTGGTTGTCGGACATGTTTGATCTGAGGTCAATGTGGATCCCTGCTTTATACCGAGATGAACCTATGTATGGGCTAATGAGGACAACATCAAGATCAGAGAGTGGGAATCATTTTTTTTTGCCAAGTGGTAAATTCTCAGTTGACTCTTGTTGAGTTTTTCAACCACTTTGAAACGTCCCTTGAAGCTCAGAGATTCAATCATAGGAAGAATGACCATGATTCAAGACATACAATTCCTGATATGTGGACTACAAACCCTATTGAGGAAGAGGCTGCTATATTTACACAGACTATCTTCTTTGATATTCAAGAAGAAATATATGCCACTTATGAAGGATTAATAAGTGTTCATATGCAAAGGGCTGATGAAGAAGGTTTTTTAAAGGTTTATGTTGATGATCCACAAGCACATGGTCAAGGCTTTGTTGAGGTATTTTTTTTTTTTAATAATGAATGCGTTTAAATTATTAACGAGTGCGTCTAAGAATCATCAGTATAGTTTTTTGGTTTTTTAAATATTAATGCGTTTAAACATATTCAAGAGTGTGTCCAAAGTCATCAATTTAGTTTTTTACCTTTTACAACTTCTATTCAAAAAGGAAGTTGTTGATGGTGTTGAGGATGTTACTACATTATGTACATGTAGGAGGTTCGAGCAGTACGGGCTGCTGTGTAGGCATATTTTTTTTGTATTAAGGTTGATGAAAGTTTATAGATTCCCGAAAAGATACATTCTGAGGAGGTGGACAAAAGATGTTGTTCCAAATGATATCAAGTATTCATTTGAAACAGGAGAGTTTGGTGATGACAAGACGAAAGAAGCCAGGCGTATTGCACGGGAGATAGTTTTGGGCGGTGAATATCTTGCAAACTCTCTAATTGCATATTTATCTGAGTTAACTTTTGTTAATGATAAAATCAAAGAGATGGTCAAGAAGGTTGACGAGGGCAAGTTTAAGAGACCTAGTCATCAGAATAAGCATGACAGGTATGCTTCTCTTCTTGGTTATGAGAAACCATCAAATGCTGAACCCACTATTCGACTTCCGAATGGTATAAAGAACAAAGGCCGTGGCAAGCAGAAGCGCATAAAGTCCAGCAAGGAAAAGCAGGTGCCATATGCGGAGAGAGTGGCCATGATCGACGAAAACATGCGAAGGAAGGTGCTTCAACCCAGCCGCAAGGTGAACAAGATGATCATAATGTGGAAGATGATGTTGATGATAATGAAAAGATTGACTTAGAAGTTTCTGATGATGATGAGGAGTTGTCTTAGATGTCTTTTAGATGTCTAATGTTTCTGACTTGCAAATGTTGCTGTTTTTTTTAATGAGTACGTCTGAACTTTATACATGTTATCAGTTTTTTTTAAGTTTTGTAAAGGTGCGTCTGTTTTAAGTATAAGTGCTTTTAAATGAAACAACAAGTGCGTTCAAACATAATCATTAGTGGGTCTATATCATATATATTAAAAACATAAAAAACAGTTACATAAACACCATCACCATCACCATTACCACCACCACTACCACCACCTAAGATTGCATCCCTTGCCTTTTGTTTTGAGTCCATGTTCTTCAGGATGCATGCATGTGTGTTGCTAAGTGACTGACATATGAGGTCAAAAGATGCTTGAGTATGTAGTTGCTCAATAGCTGCATCTGTGAATGGTGTCTTCTCCTCATTCATCAGCTTCTCTATGAGGTCCAGGTTCTTCATATACTACCTTTGAACCTCATTTTGTGCACCCAGAACTACACAAGATGAGTTTAGGTCATCCCTTACCTCTGAAATGCAGTCAACCATAACCACAGTTTTGACCTGCATGTTGTTTATTGCATCTATGTGGTTTTCAGCCATTTTTGTTTTTTGTGTTTTTAGTTGAATCAGTATGTTTACATGATAGTGTTTTTATAGACTAAAATAGAAAGTTAATTAGGTGGTAGTTGAATATTGAATTTCAAGATTTAACTAAATTTATTACCAATCAAATCATAGTTATTAGACAGTGAGATTTTTTAGTTTTTTACCAATAAAATAATCATTTAAAGTTTCACATATTATTTTATACAATTAATAAGATATGCAACTAACATTTTTTAATCATTACTTGTACGAATAATAAATTAATAAGTAAACATAATCTGTATTTTTTTTCATACAAGTGCGTCCAAACATTATAGTGAGTGCGTCTGAATTTATAAGAGTGCGTCCAAACATACAGTGAGTGCGTCTGTTGTCTGTCTTTGATAACTACTTACTTTGTTTTTTAAACGCACCTTATAATCTCATAGAATTATAAGGTGCGTTTAAACATACAAATTTTGATTGTTCTTAATTTGAAACTTTTTCAAATCCATTTTTCTTCTTTAATTCTAATTATATTTATTAAAATCATATGTTTATGTGAATATTATATGCGTTGATTGTGTTTTTTTAATAGGATTAATGTGATTTTAAAAATTCTATTGTAATGCACTGTTTTTTGAATTTTTTGCAAATATGATCTGTCGTTGATTGAATTCAATGTTTTTGATTGTGTGATGATTCTGAACATTTAATCGGTTTGAAATAATGTTTAATCGTTCAAAAATTTTTGTTTGATTTTACGTTTCGATCGATTGTTTTAATCTCTGTTGTTATGATTTCTGAAAATT
The DNA here is from genome assembly GCA_032199755.1 of Ambrosia artemisiifolia. Classification (NCBI taxonomy): domain Eukaryota; kingdom Viridiplantae; phylum Streptophyta; class Magnoliopsida; order Asterales; family Asteraceae; genus Ambrosia; species Ambrosia artemisiifolia. The sequence continues at coordinate 19,521,537 of CM063515.1, read as the reverse complement.
AAAACGCGTTTTTTCCTAATTTACCCCTGGTTAGCTTAACTGAAGTATGATTAGGTTTGTTAATTACCATCTTGCCACCGCCTAAATCCAATGGCTCAGAAAGCTTCTTACGCTTCTTACGTTAAGACGCTTTGTACGTTATCTCTTCCCTACCAAGTAAATAAGTATTGACAGTTTACGCTATCATTAATTAAGTGGGTATGTATGAATTGGTTTTATCTGACCTAATTTAACCCGCCTTCTTTAGCATAACTAATTTGTGCCCCCCATCAAAAAATATTTTGGATTCGCCACTGTATCTAAGGTATATTATGGAGGATTCCATGGAATATTCTAACTTGGAACGAGTCATACGAAATACTAGCACAGGTGAGGGCCTCTGAACTAGGACATATACACATGTTAAATGGAAGTTTGGTTTTTATAAAGTCCAACAAACTTAACTCAGAATTTTGGCGAACGGTGTGTAGAAACACATCAAAAGGCGTAGTCATTGGATTGGATGATTGACTAAAGCAAGTGACTTATGAAACTTAGGTTTACTTATAACCGAAAACTCGGGTGATTTAACTATTCACAGAGTTAGCAATCAGGTAGTAGCAAAACGAACAAACCGTTAATAGTTTAAGAGTTGGGTATATGCTTTCATTAAATTACATTAAAGGTGACTTTAGATGCACCATTGTAATGATTTATACACCTATTGTAATGGTGTACACTTCCCATTGTAATCGCAAATATAGTTCGTTTATTCATTAGACATATAGAAGCTGGAAGCATCATTGTATGTTAAGGTGCTATTGTAATTGATTTAAAAGCATCACTGCAATTAGTTGCGCAATGATAAATCTATATATATATATAAAAGAAAAGGTATATGCTGACGTGGCGTGCAATGGAGGCCTCAACCTCTCCTTGAAAGTGCCACGTGGCATGATAATTGAAAGATTTTAGTGTTTTTGAACTATTTCCTTTTTTAATTAAAAAAAAAGATAAACATAAAACCCTAAATTAAATTGAGTTATTTTAGGAAAAAAAGAATTTAAAAATAAATTTAAAATTTTCTCTCTCATGTTTCCTCCCATAATTTTTAAACGTTTATATCTTTTATATACGGGATTTTTTTAAAGAAAAAATTACACCAAATTAACGAGCGTTTTATTATCTTTCCAACGAGTACCATAGTCCTATATAAAAAACGGAGAAAAATCGACTATTTTTTTGTGGGGTTTCGTTCATACAGTAAAAAAACACACAAAGTGTTCATGTTATTCATTAATTATTTTTTTTCTTTTAAACCAGGTTCTTATCTACGATGTTGAAAATCAGCCCAATCGCCATGTTATCATTGGAATTTTACTAGGTATACTTCATCAAGAGAAGTTAGGAGAAAGACTCGCGTAACACTGCAACACATGGTGTCACCTTATAGCAAGGTTATTTTTTTATTTATTTAATTACAATAGTAATAATTATTACTATTAGTATTAGTATTATTAGAATGGTTATATTTTTCAACCCCGGGACGCTCTCGGAAAGAATTGATAGTTGCTGACGTGGCGTTCAATGGTGGCCTCAACCATCTCTTGATTATGCCATGTGGCATAATGAGATGCAATGATTACAACTTTTTACTTAAGTGTTTGTTTAGTTGATTAGGTTAGGAATTATAAGAGCCATTAAAATGTGAGAAATTAGAGAGATGTGATGAGTTTTTTAATAGTTGTAGCTTACATAAGTGATTCTTTAGATGATTATTGATTATGTTTTAGATTAGGGAATATGAGTTATTACTGATTAGAATACTATGAACATGCAATGATTGGGAGATTTTGTGGTTAGTTAACTTGAGCCATTTGCAATAGGTTATCACGTAAAGTTAGTTTTTTCAACCCCGGGACCCTCCCGGGGTAATTAGCTAGTGAAGTATATATACAAATTAGGTGGAGTATAAAAACATACAAAAATAAATTGTAGAAAAAGGAAGTTTATCTTGTGCATCTTTCAGTCATTTTCAACTTCTTTAATAATTGCAATCTTGTCCCCACCTCAATCTTAATAATTGGAAGTTGGAACAATGTGATCAACGCTCCAAAAACACTTGGTACAATTCTAAAAGAAATCCACTTTGTAGCGAGCAAGGTACGGACGATCCAGGATGCTACAATTTTATTTTAGTATAGATGTGTACAGTAAATTACAAGTGGATTTAGACGCAACGAAATATGTTTCGATGGAAGAAAATGACACTGGCGCAATGGGGTGATGTTGATGTAATTTTGTTGAAATTGTCTTGATATGCGACACATGGTGATGGTTTGTGTCTTTGTGATGTGGTTGTGTAAGAAAGATTCCACGACAACCGCAACAACTAGAGGTCACTGAAGAAAACCACAATAATGTTACACTAGATGAGAACTAGAGATCAAGACTTAATTAGGTATAACTGTATTAAGGTTGCTGCATTCAGGGGCGCAGCATGTATAAGGGCCAGGGGTGGCCCTGGCCCCCCCTGTTTTTTGGCAAAGTGGTAAAAATATGTGATTTTCGTAGGTAAATTGCGTTCGGTTTAAGTCCGGCCTCCGCCGATTTGCCATTATCGATCGAAAAAAATTGAGTCCGGCCCCCTCCGATTTGTGAACCAAGCTTCGCCACTGGCTGCATTCACTAGCGGTGTTTCCAACTATTGGAATATGATTGCCAATGAACTTAATTTTTAAAGAGGACAAGAGGATGAGTGTTTTTTAGAGGGGTTATAACTAGAGAAAACTTGGTTTCTTGTAGAGATAAATACTTATGTGAGGCCTCCTACTAATAACGAGGGATAAAATAGTGAGCAATAAAATAACGTTTTTCCATATGTTCTACGTTTTTTTTTCTCATATAGAACATATGAAACACTATACGTGTCGTTTATGACATTTTCTTTAATATACACATGCACATAAATGTTACTCACAAAACCTATGCTAATCATCATTATTCATTAGTTATTAATCATTGATCTTTGTCCACATTGTTCATCATTCATTTATAAAATGTAACCAGAATCAAGTGAACAAGACACGAGTCAGGATCTTAATGGTCCGTTGTGCACGTTCTAGTGGTTAAAGCCACCAAAGAAGATTCTAAAGATTTGAAGCACATGAACGTAATGAGCTAACCCCCTTTTCTAGACTGATGTACAAGTTATAATGCATAAGATACAACATATTTGGAATTTTAGGTTTTGGGATACGTGATTCACCATCTTTGAGTTTAGAAAGAGACATTGATTCTAGTATCTTGGAGCACATGACATTTTTTTTGAATGGCGAACTAATATTATTGTCCGACTATTCAGGGGGATCCTCACACTATGAACAGACCCCACGATCACTTAGTGGAGGGCCCATATGTACCTCGAGCAGCTGGGTAGCTAAGGCCCACCAGCAGTATTTTGCTGCCAGTAGGACTCGAACTCCTCACCTCCCATAAGGAAAGCAAGGAGGGTATCACTCTACTATAAGGGGATTGACAAGCACACGACATGATCTCCGAATGTTACAAAATATTATGCATAATTATGGGATTTTTTTTATGTTTTATTATTATTTTTTTAAATTGTTTTGGTTTTAATATCATACTTTCAGTTATTGAAAATGAAATTACAACCACAAAAGCAAAAAGCTATGAACTTTATTCTATGAAACCATCATAAAATGTTATTACAATTATAGTTGTACCTACTACTCCAAGGACACCAATATGACAAGTAAAGAATTGTAACTTTGTAAGTAACGGATTAAGCAAGTAAACAAAACAAACTAGTGCAAGTTCACACAATGGGCGATGGTGGAGTTTCCCAAATATCGAATACATTTTCTTCGCTATGCAATGCGAAAAGCCGATCGCCCCCAATCGAGAAATCACAAATCGAGCCACCAAACCCCCTTTTAAGCCGCGAGGTAAGAACCCAATCAGACCCACAAAACACCGAGATGCAATCGTTCATGGATGAAAACAGTTGGCCCTCGTGTAACGCTAGTTTTGGGTAACATGGCTCATCGGGCATTTTGCCCTTCATTAGCCGACTTCGTGAGCTCCATCTAACAGATCTTGCGTCACGCCTCAAATCCATAAACCCTAAATCCTCGAAATCGTTGACCACACATATGGAGCTATTTTCTTCCATGACTATAGCATCTCGGACACGCCGGTCATCACTATTGGTCGGAGACCACATGTCGGACCAAGACCAAACCATTGACTTTGACCTAAAGTCTAACAAACTAATGTAACAATTGTCTTTCCTAGGAAACAAAGTGGCAACCAACAAACAACTCGAATCATTTAACCATTGAAGCTTATCCGCGTCTCCTAGTGACCACCCAGGCGGCTCATAGAAAAAATCAACTTGTTGACCCGTGTTTTGGTCCCAAACACCAATCCCATATTCGTTGCTCCTACCTTTACAACTCGAGAATATGTGACAACCCTCATTAAAACTCAACGCACCAGCAGTATAACTTTTAACAACACCTTTATGTGTCGCACTAAACCTATACTTTAACTCTCCCGTTGTCGAATTAAACAATCCCATCCCACCTTGGCCACGCCCAACCCGCTCACACGTGCTAATCACTAACCCGGTCGGGTCCACTGACCCAACCCACCCCGCATCATTCACCCGTTGGTAATCAAGGTTGATTGGCGGATGCTCTTCCAACATCCAATCATAAATGTGGACCATGCTCCCATGTGCCACACAACACCCGCCGTCAGGCGACGCTCTAATGGCAGTACCGTCGCCAGGTGCCCGCCCAGCGACGGACTTTGACGGCCGGAGACGGTTTCCATCAAACCGTCCCCATTTTGCCGACCGGACATGGTCAGCAAGGCCGTAAAACAAGGCTTCTCGATAGAGAAGCTTTTCGGGTACATTAGCCGGAATGTAAAGCTCCCCTGTTCGTAATAAGTCTAATAGGACTGAAAAACAATCTGGGTTCCGATCAATGAAGTGTTCGCTATCGGAATTCAATTGAAGATCCCAATTATCATCAAACATGGCTCCGAAGTACGATTGCCGGCCTGCGATTGCAAGGGTTGTGGCTGTGGTTTCAAAGATGTTACCACCAACATTAAACTTTATCCTATCTTTTTGAATTGCCATGAATCAAATTATTTGGAATTCAAATAATATTCGACACAAAACAAGCTCTAAAGTTCAAAGAATTGCAGAACTAAGAAACAGGGGATCACTGAACAAAACAGAGCAGAACAGATTAAGAGAAAGAATATTAAAATTATGAGAAATTGGGATATGGGTATTGATTAATGAAGGATTTAAGAGATGGGTTTATAAAAATGGAGCATTAGGTGGAGAGGATTAGGAGAATTTTGAGGGGTTTCGTTGAAATATACAGGATTGAACTGGACTCTGTTTTTGATCTTTATGCTCTTATTTCATTTGTTGTAGTAATATCTTTCTGTTTCCACTTTTGACCCTGGTATCTTTTAGCTATTTGTGTTTTGTAATCCACTCAATCCCTAAATTTTGGGATAACTAATTCTGGAGCTTTTTAGTGGTAATAATCTATACTATACTAGCCGATTACCCCGGGAAGGTCCCGGGGTTGAAAAATTTAATATGATTTAATAAAAAATGATAAAAAAAAAAGAAAACTCAAATCACGAAAAGAGTAAATAACTTAAACATAATCAATCTTAGTTAAAAAACATTTATTTAAAAAGTTAAAAAAATAAAAAGCATAAACCATATTAAACATAATAAAGTATTAAAAGGATAACCTTCAACATATAATCATCTTCACGTAAATTAAAATATGTTACAATTTGATTAATGAATACCCTGAACACTTTGTGTTTTTTTCTGTATGAATATAACCCCACAAAAAATAGTCGTTTTTTTTTCCGTTTTTATATAGCACTATGGTACTCGTTGGAAAGATAATAAAACGCTCGTTAATTTGGTGTAATTTTTTTATTTAAAAAATCTCGAATATAAAAGATATTTATGTTTAAAAATTATGGGAGGAAGATAAGAGAGAAAAATTTAAATTTGTTTTTAAATTCTTTTTTCCTAAAATAACTCAATTTAATTTTAGTAATTGAGAATTAAGAGATAGAGAGATAAATTTAGAAAAATACTCAAAAACACCAAAAACACTCAATTATTAAGCCACATGGCACTCTCAATGGGCATATATGCTTTCTTTTATATATATATATATATAGGGTAGGGTTCCTGTAGGAAAATTGGTTTGTGTGAGAAGTGTAAGAAGGATTAAAAATTGATATGTATGCATCATTTTTTTGGACGTATGCATCATTTTTTTGGACGTGTTCATGATGTTTTGGATTGTTTTGCTTAGAAAAACAACAAACATAACAATTAATAACCGAAAACAATGTATTTTAGGCTTAAAACTTAAAACACTATGTCAATAACACTTTAGCATAGTGTTTTAAGTAATTACTAGGGTGTTTTATCTAGAATTTAAATTTAATGACTATAATACATTGGATTGTGTTTTAAATTTTTGTATATTGTTGTGTTAAGTGTTTTTCAAGCCAAAACAACCCAAAACATCATTCCAAAATCAAAAACATCATGGCTACATGTCAATTCTTAATCCTTCCTACACTTCTCACACAAACCAATTTTCCTACAGGATCCTCTACCTATATATATATATATATATATATAGATTATAATCTACTAGCTTTTATCTCGGGAGTGTCCCGGGGTTGAAAAATATAACCATTCTAATAATATTAATACTAATAGTAATAATTATTACTCTTGTATTTAAATAAATAAAAATATAACCTTGCTATAAGGTGACACCATGTGTTGCAGTGTTGCGCGATTCTTTCTCCTAGCTTCTCTTGATGAAGTATACCTATCCATCTTTAGAAGAGTAAAATTCCAATGATAGCATGGCGATTAAGCTAAATTTCAACATTGTATATAAGAACCTGGTTTAAAAGAAAAAAACATGATTAATGAATAACCTGAACACTTTGTGTTTTTTTCTGTATGAACGAAATCCCATAAAAAATAGTTGTTTTTCTCTGTTTTTTATATAGCACTATGGTACTCGTTGGAAAGATAATAAAACGCTCGTTAATTTGGTGTAATTTTTTTCTTTAAAAAATCTCGTATATAAAAGATATTAACGTTTAAAAATGATGGGAGGAAACATTAGAGAGAAAAATCTAAATTTGTTTTTAAATTCTTAAAGAGATTGGGGTTAGATAAGTGTAGGAGAATGGATAAAAACAAAATAAAAAAATAAATTAAAAACTCTCACCTCAACGTGCCACGTGGCACATTCAAAGGAGGGTTGAGGCCTCCATTGAATGTCACCTCATCAATATTCAATTATTTTATTATAAGTTATAGATTAGGTCAGAGTCCCGTGAGAACTCACACTTCACCCCAAAAGTAAAATGAAAAAAAAAGTAGGAAAATAAGAATTGTATTATGCAATTTATTTTGGTTACTAAATGTTTAATAACGCAATATGTATGAATTTTGATATTAAATGAAAAATGTCATCTAACAGTTTAATGTAACGAAATGATAGATATATCGAGTAAGTAAAGTTTAATTTGACAACTGCAAACTACATAGCATACTATCACAATATCACACATTACATCATTTGGGTAATATGTATATGCTAATCATAACTAAGCTTAAGCATAGAAAACTTATCATTTAGTTGGGGCTTAAGGAACTTCAACCAATATCACACATTACATCATTTGGGTAATATCTATATTCTAATCATAACTAAGATTAAGCATAGAACACTTATCATTTAGTTGGGGCTTAACGAACTTCAACCAATGGTCTATTTTCATTACTTCAATTAAAATCTTCCAAGTCTTGCTCATTGATAGCTGATTTTTCACCTTCGAAGTTAATATCATTGTCATCACGATCCTCGGAGTGTAGCTCATTCTCAATAATTTATGAAAACCTCCACCATTGTATTCCATATTTGTGTTCTACATAAAATATAGTTGTTGTAAAGATATGGATACAGTGATAAGTAAATCAAGAAACAATCCTTAACCCACTTACTTGAATGGGTAGCTTAAATTTTACATGTTATCTCTCCAATGGTTCAAACCGATTACATAGCTAAAAAACAACTAATAGGAAAATGGGTCCAATGTCACATGCTGTAATATAAATTTCCTATATAATATTAAAAGATAGACACCAAAAGGATCAACCCCAGACCTATTTCAACATGTAGCCAAAAGGACCCATTGTACACACACTTTAGGCAACTTTTGACATGTTACAAAATGCCGCAAAAAAAACGTCATTATTTAAACTGTGTAAATATAATACTTAACAATTAAAAATCTTAATAAATAACATCAAAATCATAATCAATCATTCAAATCAATGACATTTAAATGTACACTCCTATCTTCGGATTATATTTAAATTATCTTAAATAAATTATATAATTTTAGGAAACTGTTAAATAGATTAAATTATATTTATTATTAAAAGAATAATAAAAAGTGTAGGAAAATAAATGTACACTCCTATCTTCGGATTATATTTAAATTATAAACTGTTAAATAGATTTAAATAAATGTTTAAAGGAAAGTTGTATATGTTTAAAAGAATATCGTTTAATGACAATTGATTAAAGGAAAGTCTTTGAATTATAAAAAAAAATGGAGGGATTGGTAATTGACGTGAATAGGTCAACAACGCTTAAAATTAGCACAATCAAACTCAAAGACATATAGTCAAAAAATTGACCTCCATCAATTTAACAAAAACGTAAAAAGTTTTTACTCAGATTCGGTCAACAATATTAAAATTAAGGTCGTAATATTAGTGATAGCATTGAAAATTATTTTGAATACATTATATATTTTAGGAAACTGTTAAATATATTTAAATTATATTAATTATTAAAAGAATAATAAAATTGTAGGAAAATAAATGTACATTGTTATCTTCGGATTATAGTTAAATGATAAATTATTAAATAGATTTAACATTGTTAAATAGAGAGTTAATAGCCAAAATCATCCCTGAGGTTTGGTCACTTTTACCACTTCAGTTCAAAACCCAAACCTTTTACGTCTGGGTCCTCAGTTTTAATTTTTTTTGCCAAATTCGTCCCTAAAAAGGTTTGGGTTTTACTAAATTCGTCCATGAGGTTTGGTCACTTTTGCCACTTCAGTCCACAACTTAAACGTTGTCAGGGACGAATTTGGCAAGAAAAATAAAACTTAAGGACCTAGATGTAAAAAGTTTGGGTTTTTGGACTGAAGTGGCATTGACATCAATATCAGTATTATTGAAACCGATACCGTTATTCGCTTTTGTAGTTTCCAATATCTCTGTACCTAGGGGTGCAAACGAGCCGAGCTACTCGCGAGCTACTCGAGCTCGGCTCGAAAAAAGCTCGAAACGAGCCGAGCCTAAACGAGCTCGAGCCCGAGCCTAAAAAACAAGCTCGTTTAATAAACGAGCCCAAGCTCGAGCTTTGTTTATCGAGCTCGAGCCGGCTCGTGAGCCTTAACGAGACCAATATTTATATAATTTTTAATTAATACATTAAATATTATTTAAATATAATAATTAATATTTATAAAATTATGAATAAATAACCAAATTATATATAAAATAACTATTACAATTAATATAAATTAATTAATAACTAATAATCAAGCCGAGTCCGAGTCGAGCTCGAGCTTGGAAACCATCCTTCAAGCCGAGCTCGAGCTTTAGGAACAATACTCGAATCGAGCCGAGCTCGAGCTTAAACGAGCCCGAGCCCGACTATCTTTACCCTAAGAAACCGAACTGATTTCGACCGAAAATCCAGTATTACGACAGAAAAGCTAAATTGTCGAACACACTAGCATAAAGAGTATACTTTCTTATGATGAACACAACGAAGAGATCTTACTACATTACAAATCTTTCACATTTCTACTGAAGAAGATTCTAGAAATCGTCAACCATTAGCCCTATAAGCATATGGTAACATTAATTTTCTGCACATTGAATCAATTGTTTGTTTCTCCAAGCATATGATTATATGAAGGTATACTACACTTGTATTTGTCTTTTAGGAATCAGTTACTATGTAAATATATAATCCTGTACTGCTAGAGTAGCTTCGATAATATCTATGTAAAAGTTAAATAATCTTTTAGAGTTTATAGTTTAGATTATAAGGTTAAGCAGTTAGGGTTCTACGAGCCGGTTCCAGTGCTGCTGTAATGAGTTCAATCGGGGTTCGTTTGACTCAGTTTCCTACGTTCCTTTGGTTAAGGACATTGTTTTGGGTGTTTTTATGCATCAAACTATTGTACAATAGGTTGTTTGGCTTGTACATGCAGGTAAAATCATATATAGACCTTATTAATAGCTATGTTATGGATAAAAGATGTTAAAAACCTATGGGATGTGTAAAAATATTTATGTAATCACCTTGCGCCTTGCCTCGGGTACGAAAAGTCTGCCGCTTTTGCGCTTTGCGCCTCCGCTCTTTTGTGCGCTTTTCAGTTTTTAAAACCAAGGTTAATTGTTAACTTTTTTTACCTTAGAATCATCTTTAAGGGTCATTAAACAAATATATGGGTCATTAATCTGGACCCCAGATCAATAAAGATCTGTTTCAGAGGTTGAAAGCCGCGTTGTACTCCATCTTAATCAAATATATGAAAACATGCATAAATAATTTATCCAATGAAAAATTGTTAATCAGTTTTTTTTTTTTTTTTTTTTTGTTGTGTATGAAGGTGGGCAGAAATTGCTAATCATCTGCAGGGGAGAACCGGCAAGCAAGTGAACGCATTTGTGAATAATACCTCATTGTTATTCAATGAAAAAAGGAAAGATGAGTTGAAATCTGATGTTAGATACCCCTTTCCCGCTCCGACAACTTCTCCGCAATTCTACCATATTCAGATTTGTCAGCTAGTAAAATAGTAATTGTGACGAGAAGTGTTGGAGCGATTGAAGGTATACTGCTCTTGTTTGTGTGATATAAATAATAAGTTGAGAATGTATTCAAGAACAATAATGTTTATGCAGAACTCCAAAGTTGATGAACAAAGATAGTTATGATCTTCTTGTACCTTAGAATCATCACCAAGGGAGCCTGAACAACTGTTAAAGATCAGGCTGCTTTGAACTAGAGGTTAAGGTTTGGATTACGTCTTCATTCAAAAGGCGACCACAGTTGTGGTAGAAGCGGACCAGATGGTCACCACTCGTTCTAGATCTCTATCTACTTTTAAACCTGTTAAGATACCGACGGACAGTTATGACTGGATAAAGTATGCTCAGAGGCAAGTGAGGAGTCCTGAAGGTTGTTGGAATTATTTTAAATGCGAATACAACGCCTGTAAAGCTAAGAAAATGGAGTTATGTGATCAATATAATTCTGTCATAAAAGTAGTTTATAAAGGCCAGCATAAGCATGATCCACCTAAGAAAGTGACTTTAAGCGGATGTAAGGTTTTAACGACCGCAAAATCACTAAAAGGAAAATCAATCCCAGAGGGACATCCGATTGAAGTTGTGCATAATGATGACTCAGCAACTCTAATAGCTCCGACTTCTTTGAACAAGTCACCTGGGGTACCAGTAACACCAGCTGCGAATTCTGATGTGGCAGAAACGGACCAGAAGGTTACCACTCGTTCTAAATCTTTATCTGCTTCAAAACCTTTTAAGATACCGACCGACAATTATGCTTGGATAAGGTATGGTAAGATGCAAGTGAAGAATCCTGAAGGTTTTCGAACCTATTTTAACTGCAAATACAATGCCTGTCATGCTAAGAAAACGGAGTTACGCGATCAGTTTAATTCTGTTATAGAAGTAGTTTATAAAGGTCAACACAACCATGATCCACCTAATATTGGCGACTCAACAACTGTTATAGCTCAAAATTCTTTGAACAAGTCTCCTGGTGTTAGGGCCCCGTATTCATTAAGAAGATCACCGGGGATGCCTGTTACACCAACGACGAATGCTGATTCGGCAAAAGTGGACCAGAAGGTCACCACTTGTTCTAAATCTTTATCTGCTTCAAAACCTGTTAAGACACCGACCGACAGTTATGCTTGGATAAAATATGGTCAGAGGCAAATGAAGAGTCCTGAAGGTTCTCGAGGTTATTTTAAATGCAAATACAGTGCCTGTCAAGCTAAGAAGTTGGAGTTCCGTGATATATATAATTCCATTATAGACGTAGTTTATAAAGGCCAGCACAAACACGATCCACCTAAGAGAGTGATTTCAAAGGGAGATAAGGTTTTATCATCTGCAAAATCACGTAAAGGAAAATCAATCTCAACCGATGGATTAAAGGAACGTCCGATTGAAGTTGGGCATATTGATGGGTCAGAAATAAAGCAGAGGTAATTTGTCAATTAATGTTATGGTAATTTTATGTTGTTGTGCGGTGTTAACGTAACTGAATCGTTTTGATTGATAAACAGATTAAAGAGAAACAGCTCAGAAAGTTCTGTCGACAGACATCCAAAAAAGCCCAAGTTTGTTGTTCATGCAGCTGCTAATACGAAAATATCAGCAGATAGCTACAATTGGAGGAAGTATCGGCAGAAGATGGTGAAGGGAAATCCTCACCCCAGGTGCATCACTTATTCCTTTAGCATTTCTCATGCGAATATGATATAATTAAATAATGAAATATTATGGATAATTCTTTTGAGTAAAAATGTTTGATATATTAAAACTAAGTTGGATTTGTACTTCGTTTCTTAATACTTACGTCAACACTGTAAAGTGAAATATAGATTTGTGGGTTAAGGTCATCATGCAACAGCAATGTACTTTCACTGTTGTGCCAATATTGTATGTAGGAAGTCTTGTGGTACGCCATGAGGGTGACGGATGTGAGATGCAGCAGTGAGGGCGGGGGATGAGGTGTATGTTGAAGGGCGGGTTGACCGTGGTGGTGAGTGGGGATGTTGGTGGTGGTTGATGCTTGGGCCTTGGCAGAGAGGTGATTCACAGATTGGGTGGATGTGAGTAGGCGGGTTCATTTTTTAATTAAAAAAAAAACAGATTTTAGAGGGGCTATTCAAAAAGTGATAACATTTTCCCTCTTGAACTCGCTGACTTTTCATTTTAAGCAACTTTCTTTAATTCTCCCAACTGCCGCCTGCCCATCCTTCACGTCCTCGTTTTCCAATCATATCTATATGGTTTCTCTACTCTCGAGCTAAATATATAAACCCGAGTTTGTTAATTGGAATTTGGAAATGGGAGATAAGCAAAACAACAATTAAAAAGACACCAATTACAAAAGCAGTTCATCTGAGCTAGAGCCTTTGCGCCTTACGTAGTTTGAGGCGCACTTTTAGGGCTGAGGCGTGTGTTTTTGTGTAATTTGGGTGTTTTATGCATCGAACTATTGTTCAATAGGTTTTTAGGTTTGTACATGTAGATAAAATCATATATAACTATGATTAGATTTGGGTTGACTTCAAACACGACATGAAGACAACACGGTTATAACTATGATTAGGTTTGGGTTGATGTATTTGACACCAAATAAATCTGTGGGTTGTGTTTGAGTTCGCCTGTTCAGCCAGCAAAGGCATCAACCTGACACTATTAACACTATGTGTATGGATAAATAAGAATTGAAATATTCATCTTACGTTATATTTATTAGTTAATGTCATTGGACATTGCTAATAAATACTTTCCATTTATTAATTGAGCAGTATAGTTTAGTACAAACATGTTTTTACTGCTAGTTTTATTATCTGGACATGTTTGTTTCAGGAACTGTTACAAGTGCGCTGTTGCTGGATGTACAGTCAAGAAACGCATGGAGAAAGTTGTTGATGGTTCACAAGTGATCATAACATACAAAGGACTGCATAATCACGACATTCCCTCTGTTTCCCCACAATCCAAGAAAAGGGAATACTCATCCACCACTGAAGCAGCCAAGTCAAATAAGTCGGCTCGAACCCTTTGAGTGATGGGTTTGAAACTAAACGTCGCTGATAGCACACATCTCATTAAATTCTAACCTGTCGATTTGTTGTAGTAGCATTAGTTTGCCCGTTTTTGTTTTAGTTGTATGGTTGATTGGATATTTGGATGATTGTGACACGGTGTGAACTTCCATGGTCTACCAATGGTTCTTGCTAATTTATTAATGTGGCCGGTTGATGTAACACATTGGAGGGTTCGTGGTGTGACAATGAGGCATCATCTATCTTGATTTGACCCGTTTTTGTGGTTATAGTTAGGTGTTATTGGAGGCCAAGTATCCTGTTATATGATCAAGAGGAGTTGAATCTGCGACTCTGCGTATCCAAACATTAAGATATGATTATTTACAAAACGGGCTAGTCACTTCCAAAACGTGCATCTAAGCAACCTGTTACAAAGCAATTATTTCAAGACATATCCATACAGTTCGGTCTGGTTTAGGCCGATTTCACTGTAACACGTTTATATCCATGATATGTGTGTATAAGAGACGTTTTAAGTGAAAAAAAATTCGAACAATGCACCTCGCCTGTGAGCATGAGGACTGAACTCATTGATGTTCATGTTTTACTAATTTGGAACTGAAACATGTGGAACTACTCCTATCAATTGTTTAAGAAACCACAAGAATTTTTTTAGAGAGTGTTTGGATGCGTGTTTAAAAGTTATTTTGTGATTTTAAATAAGCATAATCTGTTATTTACCCCCAAAAAGGACATGTTGCTTGAAAATGATTACCATTTCAACCTTCTCTTTTTTCGGAAACGTTTTTTTTCCTTCAAAAAAAAAAATCTTGAACGGATCATTTAGATTCAAATATTTAAACCTAAAGTTTGGTTAGGGCCCAACTTTAAACACATTTTTTATAAAAAGAAAAATGGGTTTGATGAGAGGATGGACAATGTTGCTACCGAAATCGAGGTGGATGGACCGCGAATTGAGATATACAATCCGGAACAGAATGAGGATAATGTATTGGCAAGAATGTTAGAACATAAAGAACCGCGAATTGAGATAACAGTGCTCGTTGTTTAGTTATCATGAAAATAAAGTACATGAAATGAACACCTCATGGTGGTGGCGACTTGGGTTTCAAGTTTCAACTGCGTGAAATAAAATAACTTCTCAACTATCATCATGGGGTTCTAGTGGTACCCATGGCATATTGACCCACCCGTTTCAAACGACTTTCAACCGTTGCAAATGCAATGGATAAATCGTTTAAACCCAGTGAGTACTCATGCTATCACTAATGTTTTTGAAATTTATATATAGTTAACAAATTACTAACTTAAGTACGAAACATCATTCGTAGTTTATTGTATCTAATATTTCTGATTAGATTCGTGCATCTCCATCGTCTGTTGTGTTCGTTCCAGGCGTTTGCAAAGCTGCATTCTTTTTTTCCACAGCAAGTATTTAAAGTCCTGGTTTCACAACAAGCAGCGTATACTAGACATAATCTTGAGCAAGCAAGATAGTTATTAATTTTTTGTGAAGCTATTTATAACATAACATGTAAGCATTGAAATTAAAAGCGTAATGGTCCAATTATATTAATTAAAATTCATATATTAGTGCATTACGAATTTCCATTTCGGCGTGGTGTATGATATACCAACCTACAAATCAATCTAATGATTTACCGATGGATGCATGTTATATTGTTATTTGACAATAGACAGCAATATTTACAAGAATCACTAATAAAAGCACCTACATCATGCATGAAAGTGTAAAGAGTAACATCCTAGTTAACAACAGCCCAAAAAATAAACACTTATATTTCTGCAACTTACAATCAAGTACAAATGTTAAAACATTTTAACTATGGTTTTAACTGCTACAAGCAGAATCATAGTTTTTACTGTAGTCATATAGATCATGACATCGAATCTGAATCTACTTTTTTGCCTCTTGGTAAGTAACTATTTTCAATCTTCAGTCATTATGAACATCAATTAAGGTACTAAACCTAATAACTTCAATCTTAGTTGAAGACTCTATACCTCACTAAAAGCTCGGAAACTAAAAGGAAGTAGAAAGAAACTAGACTATACTGATTCATCCGAGCTTGATTTTAAAAAGTGTGCCTCAAGCTTGAGGCGTGAGATCGTGCTTTTTAAAACCATGCAACTGAGTTTTGTTACATACACATAGACCGGAAAACATAAGAATGATTGAAAATGCGTACCATCACAAATATAAAAAATGCCCGATTCAGTTTATCCAGTTGTTTCTTGTGCGTCTGCTCCATTTTCATCAGAGAGCTCTTGTTTTTGTTCAGAATCTTTATCTGGGAAAACTTCTGATTGGATAGATGGAGAAATGTTATTTACATGAAGCCAAGTGAGTTCCCATAAGCTATCTCCACCGAGCGCACTTCTTTGAACCAGCACGCCTTTGTTTTTCATAACTATTAGTGTGTTTTTTAGAAGCTCGGGGACTAGTTCTTGAAGCTTTTCGTTCTTTTTACCTCTGATTTTGACCTTCAGGTATTTTTCCATCCGACTAAGAACGCCCAACCATAGTTTACAGAAGGTAGTTACTTGTGAAAGCCTGGGAAGGAGATGTAGAAACACTTTTGAAAGAAGCTTTAACGCCAAAACAAGGGTTCCTTCCATGTTTCTGAAGTCTTTTTGAGAGTGTCCTTGAGAGATTTCTAGCAAGTCATCGAGAACCGTAAAGATGACCATATCAAAACACTGTAACCAGAGTCCATGCTGGATGTTGACCTGTTCAACCCCGGTCAAACACATTTCCAATGATAAAAGAGCATGGTTCCTAACATCTTCTCTCTGATCCAAACAAACTTTTCTTAAGCCTTGCACTAGTCTCAGCCACATATCTCCTATATCTTGATAAGTTTTTGCTGCCTCTGCCTCTCCCACAGCTTCTCGGGCCTCTTGGGCCCACTGAGTTAGACAGCTGATGGACCCCGACATGAGGTCAAGTGCACGAATGGACCGGTCAGCATGTGCAACACGTGATTCAGCAAATTGTCTTGCTGCATCCACACATACAGTAAAGTTGGCTGGCATTAAGTTGATCCCCTCAGACATGATGAACAGAAATGCATCAAAACCCACTTCAGAAGCTTCGGGGTCTCGGGCGGTGTTGGAAAGTAAAGACGTAATCGTCCTCCAGCCCATTTGGGACCGAATGTGAGAAGCGTTTGCTTTCACTAAACGGCTCACTTCCTGAGTTATTTGCTCACAATATGCATCCGCCACCCTGGCATCAAGTTTCAAAACAAGCTGAAGTGACCTCAAAAGATCATCCGCCAAATTCTCTTTGTAAGGAAGAAGCCGTTGACAGATTCTTAAAAGTCCAAAAACCGCTTTCTCAACAAGGGCACCCGGCATCACGGTTGTGTGGACAATGTTGGAGATGTGTTCATAAACACCCTGCCAAAGAATTACAATCCTATCCCTATTGTTTAATGTGACTGCAATTAATAATTCTAGACAGAAAACTGCAGTATCTTCATCTTCAGGAGAACTATTACCCTTCTGCGGCCTCCCAGCCCAGACAATCGCCCGAGCAAGGTGTATCAAAGAATCTGCTTGAAGAAACTTGCTCTCAGTGAAAATACTATCAATATGACATTTTTGAATTGTTTGAAGAGTGCGTTGATGAGCAGCAAGTTGGTGCTCGGTCGGTTGCAGATGCGGTTCCTCTGCGTCAAGAGATAAGAGTTGACTGAATCGGCCCATTAGCCCCGAAGACCTCCTTGGAGTACTGACAGCTTGCATGTGAGCATTGGATAAAGAATTTGTTAAAGGCTTTCCATGACCAGGTTCAGACAAAAGCTCTGAATCATCAGCTGCATCACTAGCAACTCGTGCAGGAAGAAGACCAAGCTTGTGCAGCTTCAAGATACATTCAAGAATATTCCTCCAGCCTGCCCGAATGAAGTCACCGTACCTATTTAAAATTTAACAGTTATATCTTTAGCAAGTAACACTATTCATTGATGTTGATACTTCCACCCGTCTACTAATGGATGTGTTGTGTCAATATTTCAAAAAGGTCAAATCAGTGCTTAACCGGTCCAATGGTTTGAAAGTCACCCCTAGTCTAATTTTAATGTACACAATCTTCTAAATTGTTTTCTTTAGATTCATATTATTATAGAAATAATATTATGTTTTTAAAAATAAGTAACGTATCAACTATTTATAAAAAAAAAAAAAAAAAAAACATGAACGGACATTAAAGTGTTTGCGGGTCAACCCAATCTTTTCAACCCGCATTAAAAAAATGCCAGTTTTAAACGGGCCTGTCCATATTGCCTTATCTGTTATGTCATAGGAACATAAAGAGAGAACATAAGGAAGTCATGGTAACCTATTGGCAATGGTGAAAACCGTTATAGTTGCCATCCTCGCTTTTGCATCATCACCAAAGGCTAGAACTGGTTCCTCAGCAGACGAGGGGTTCAAAAGGGTGGTGAACTTGCAGAGAGAAACAACCAAATCATCCAAAACGTCTTCAAGATGATGGCAGGCAGAAATTTTTGCAACCGCTAAGAACCCATCGATACACATTTGGAACACATCTTCGCGCTCAGCATGGTCAAACACAACAGATATGGCAGCAATTGTTGGGCCCGACATTAAAGCAAACATATCACGGTCAAGGTGACTCTTTGAGTCAGAGACAATAAACGGAGCACTTTTCTTGGACTTGTGCATCAAATCAATCCAACGGCTAGGATTCATTTCAGAGAAAGCTACACTTTGATCGGGGATTGTTCGTATTTCGTTTTTGCAGATTGAATCATAGAGCTCAGACAAGAATTCACGAGGGAGATCATTGCCACCATTGATGTGACGGTTATTTCTTATAAAATCCTCTTCTGTCATCTTCTTCTTAACTTGAACATTATGCTGATCTGTATTGAGCATAATTATAGAATAAGATAACAAAAGAGCAGCATCTTTATTAGCAAGAATCTGAGGTGATTGCTCATAGTATCTCTCAGAGAATGCCTCAAGAACTCTCTGTATCTTTTGTGATTCTCCAGGCAACCTAAACGTCTCTAAAAAGAGTCGCAATGCAGTATCCAGATTCATATCTTGGAAATCAAAAGTTCCAGCAAACTCGTGAAGAACTTGAACACAAAAATCATCGTGATTACCCAGAAAATCCCCTACAAGATTCTTATCTAAGCCAGCAGTGTACCTGAAAAAACAAGCCACACTTTGAGGATCGAGTTTGCCAGGTAAAAGATGTGTTCCTTGTAGAAACTCGAGCCCTTTTTTCGGATCTCTATTAAAATGATCAGCTCCAATCATGAGCCTCTTTTTTATGTATTTTCTTCTGCGTACATATGGGACCCAATGGTCAGGATCACTATAGTTGTCACACTTAACCATCCAGAAAGGTGTATACTCCTCAAGGTTTACTGGAGCTAACTCAGAACTAGCCGGTGCATTGCTTATTCTCTCAGCCATCCCCTTAACCACAGCAATTAAACCGTCTAAAGCAAGAATATGTGTTGCAGATAATGGACAGTTTACAGGGAATGCACTTTTGGACAACAAGCTAGCAAGGTCTTCAAATATATTGCTGCATGTTATATCACAATCTAGGTTGGCATACATCTCCACCATGAAAGACTTGAGTCTACAAAAGTCAACAAGAGCTTCCATAGCAACCTCTTGCTGCTGATAAGAAGCTCCATATCTGCTTTGTGCAAGCCTTAAAATCACACACGAAAAGAAAGCTTCAAGTTGTAGTTTGAGTTCGGTACGCAAATGTTGATATAGGTTTAAAACAATGCTGCATGTCATTGAAAGAATAAGAGGGCTTGGTGATAGCCCAAATTGCATCAGATTACGAAACAGATCATCTTGCACTAAACTTAATAATCGGGGATGAAAGCGTATGGCGGTGCCGCCAAATTCAATTGCTGAATTGATCAAACCTAAAGCAAAAAGGGGCACGTCTTCATCGAAATCTATGGTGTTTGCTCTTGGACCTATTGCCATGTGTTCAACGGAATTTAACAATTGACATAAGAAGTGAAATATTTGTACCATGCAAGGCACCCCGTACGGCTCTGCCATTAAATTTAAATCATATGAAACAGTATCCTTCCCGTTGCCCTGGACAACTAAATTCTCATCCATGGAAGTAGCATTTGAGGCAAATTGTGCAGAGAATGAAACAGAGTCGACTTCAGAACCACCATTGCCATTTTCAGGTTGCCTAACCCCAAAACCCCCGACCTCTTGTTTGGCAACATCAGGAAGATGTGAAAAAATACACCTCACAAGTTCATGCATGGTATGGCGAGACATTCGCTGCAACAACTCACCTTTTGTTCCTGCCTGATGAACTACACGGAAACATGTGTTAAATATTGTGCAAACATGTTGATTGCTCAACATAACTGATGCTTTACTTTTCATGCAAGCAAGTAGAACTTGTAGGATCTTCATGAGAACTACTTCTTCAGATGCTGGATCAGTGACCTCAAACCTGCAGCTTGTCACAGCATCAACTACCAAGTGCAGGGCATCCTCGACATTAACAGTGTTCAGATCAAGTACATCAAGGGTCAAGATCTTATACAGAGACGACAAAGCGACACCTGTAATCACTGCACCAGTTTCATCAGATTGAATCACATCCAAAAATGGTTGCAGATAAACAGCTGGATTCATCGTATGCCATGCATGCTGCCAGGAAAATATTTGCTTCCGTAATCTCTTGAGAGACTGAATGAGGATGTGCTCCAGCTGATCATCACCTGACATGTAACGACCTCCCCATCTTACATTTCTCCTCATGACAGCTAACACGGCACCAATTTCAGAGTTAATCATGCATCCCAAAACAGCTTTATCCCTCTCAGAAATGGTATCCTCATTCTCTTCTGGTTCTTCTTCAATTGCCTTAATTCCAGGTTGCATCTTTAATCGCCCCATTTTAAGACTCTCCGCCACACAGATTATAACCAGTAATCTGGCTGAATCCTTCCCTTTAAAACCTGTAAAGAGACGATTGGATAAACAATTTATTTGGTCAATGAAATGATTAACAACATTATTAAGGCTAGGGAATCATATATTCAATTAAGAAGTTGAAGCATAGACGGTAATCTCTCATGCACTAAAAATTTAAAATTTCCCCAGGCTTTGAGATAAGAAAACCCTATTAACAAAATCCACAGAAGTGGACTATTTCCTACTACTCCCTCAACCACAAGAAATTCCAACATTCCATTTCACTATGTCCGATACTAATTGCCATGTCTACTTTTATCCTTTTATAAGTTTCGAAGTAAGAAATACTTGCTTACCCCACACTTCACTGCAAAAGTCTTTCCGGTATTCAATTACACCAACGAGATTAATATTTAGTTCAAGGATCATTTGATATTTTGGACATTGGACAAATAGTCAAATAGTACAACACATACCATTTAATATAGTTTTTTTCATGGGACTAAATAAATAACTGAAACATGTATGGGTGCTGCATCCTCAATAGCCACTATAAACAAACAACCACCGAGTACCTAGTTTACTTAATATCATTACTACCGATGTTGTAAAACAAGGTCTAGGGGGCCAAGTAATCACTACAAGGTACGTTGCCAAGGCGATTTTCTTCAACTCCGTATAATTACTGCTAGAATCGGATATGGTTGGTCAACTCAGGACGATTTTGACTTTAAAAAAAATAAAACATAATTTCTATATCTATAATATTAATGAATGAATATCAATTTTTGAAATACTTTAGCATTTGAACATGTAATCTTTTTTATTTATATCGATATTCATATATTTTATTATAAAACATTAGTAAAATCATGATATTCGACATATATATAATTTTCCAACAATTAATTTCTATATAATTTACCATGTCCAAGTACTCTCCGGCCTCCACATAGGCCGAGTAGGTGAGTACTCGCAATTCCCTAGTCAACCGATCTTGGAGCGCTGCAACCATGATTACTACTATTATCATTTTTGGAGCTGCAAACTCACACATGCCCTAAACCCTACACCTACATCCCAAACAGGACTCGAACCCTCAGCCACTAGGTTAACGCCCGAGCAAGACCTTGATACCGCAAGGCCAAAGGCTCTCTACTAAGTACTACCAATGCACATATTACACATTAACATTCCAAACTAGATACAATGTACAATGAATAACCATATATCCTATAAACAATATAACTAAATGAGATTTTCATCAGATCTAGCCCTAGAAACAAACCATAGCTTATACAACTTAATCAAACAAAGTATATTAGCAACAGGATCATATAATAATATTCCTTCACATTGATATATCAGCCTAGTTTGCTACTACATCTACAAACATAATCCTCATGAAGTTAAGTTAAAAATGTAATAAATAAAGCATGAATTTAAATATTTATAGCTTAGGTTAAATACGGACCCTGTTTTTTATGTGAATCGAAGGATGTAGAGAGAGTATAAAGGAATATACATATATATATGTATGTATAGACGGTGTTGAGAGAGATGAGTGTACCTGAACGGAGGTTTTCCGGTGAAGATCAGGCGATGGTGACCGGTAGTAGCCGGTGACAGAAGTCAAGAGTGTGAGAGAGACTTGAGTAAAGGACTATGACTCTATGAGGATGAAAACGAAAATCAAAATATTTCACATAACTGAAAACGACGATAATAATGATATATTATTACGAGAGGGACGGTGCTCTAGCGGTATGAGTGTCGTCGGTTGTAGTCTTTTTTCTTGATAAAATGTGCGTAAGCCAAGGGGTTTAACGATTATCATAGTAGGCATTCGGGAGATGACTTTCTTTTGGAATCGGTGACGAGCCAGGTCACCAGCATTATTTGCGATTGTGAGTATAGGTGTGGCCTTTTGCCTATGGATTTACGGCATTGTTGGACGTTAAAAAATAATAATAATTAATTTTTTTTTTTTTTTAAATATAATACTAAATTTTTGTTCCAGGACAAAGAAAATTACATTAAGATAACGGGTAGGCGGGCAACAAGCTGCGCCGCCACCCCTTTCTGAATAGCAAATCCTAATCTGCTAAAAACGTAACCCTGCCCACCCGGAACCGAGACACTACTATGAATAACCCGCTGAACCCTCGTCAGGTAACGGATAGCCTCCGGTGCCAATGAGCCAAAGGTATCAAAAGCCAAGGGTACAAAAACATGTTGGTTCTCCTCGCAGGCTTTAGCATGTTTTTCTACCTTCTTTGTCTCTGCTTTCCGGGCCGCTTGCCCTGCTACAAAGCCACTATCCCTCAACCCAACTAGGGGATTAATTAAAAGACAGTTTAACTGATTTATATTTGATTTATTTTGTGGGGTTTATAATATATAAACAATATGGTTTTTCATTTTCTAAGTAAACGTTTGTTAAGCTAACTTTTATAAAGAAAAATGAGTTTGTTTAAAATGCAAATATGTGTATAGGTTTATAAAAGTGACTTGTCATAATTTGATGAAAGTGCATTTTAACATGTGCAAAAGTTTTAATATGGGTACGTTTCTTTAGCATATATTATGGGATTTGTATTTAACATAGCATAAGTATAATTTGTTTGCTCCGGAAGGTAGTCAAAACGACCAGTTTTTCACGAAAAAGACATGATAGTCTTCGATTGCAGAAAAATTGTGCAGAGAACTAGCGATAATTGGGTCTGGAAGTATTCGCATCGATAAAAGTTATCCGCATAGTCTCCACATGTGTAACGATTGAAATAGTAAAAAAGTTTAATAGTTTATTTGTAAGTATACATGTATTTTATACACATTAACCCTTATTATTAAATCGATCAGACTTTATTATAACTACTTTAACTTTTAAGTTAACCTTTATAGAATCCAAGTGACCAAACATAATATACATATATGTGTATATAAATAATTTGATGATTTGTGAATGGAAATGAAAATATTGTTTAAGCATCTATAGTGACAAGTCTTTCAACACAAGGGGGTGAGTCTTGTGAAGTGGTATATTTATGATTTTATTTTTAAATAGCATTAACAAACAATAACCAATAATAACAATTATTATTATAACAATATAAACAATAACAATTAATAATAATAATAATAATTTTTACAACCATTTTTTTGTCAACTATGTTACACTTTCAAATCCTCTCACCAAACCACATTCAGTATATTGTATAAGGTCTTTGTCCCAAAGTCTTTACAAGTACAAACAATGCACAAAAACTAATCACCATCAGCAGTAAAGTCTGGCTCTGGAGGCTTTTGCAGTTTCATCAATTCCCTAGCAGTCCTCAGGTTCCGGTTGCGCTGGACCCCCCGAAGCGCGTTAGCCGCAAATTTCGAAGCCAAAAAGGTCGCTCCGAGGCTGTAAGAAGGACCTACACCACTTGCACTACTGTTACGTGCCGCCTCCTCTTCCTCCTCCTTTCGACGCTGCTCCAATATCTTCCTCTTGGAATATCTCCGCCATGCTGCCTGAATGAAACACGCAGCCCATGTTCGCCACTGCTGTGAATAAAACCGGAAAGTGTGTTGTACCTGCCGACTGTGAAGACGCCTGAACTGACTGGCGACAAATTTAAGCTCGTCGGCTGGTAGAGCAAAAGCTTCCACTTCTCTCAACGCCTTCACGGTTCTTGTGGATGAAGGAAGATTAGCGCCTGATTTAGGATCGAGTGCCCAGGTCAGAAGCTCCTCACCGCAGAAATCTCCTTCTTTTAAAAAACCACGGTTGAAAAAACCGCTTCTGCCACCATCTGTGGTCACACTCTCGAGACGGCCACGTATGATGAAAAGCATTTCATCAACTGGATCTCCTTCACGAACGATGTAGCTGCTGTCTGTGTATAAACAAGGTTTTAGCCGTTCGCAAATGGCGTCTAGCAACCTCTCATCCATGTTCTCAAAGAGAGGAACCTGCAATCAAATTTTCAAAAAAAAAAAAAAAAAAAATCATAATATCAGATATTACCTATTTTAAATCCATTGACATAAATACCCTTCTATATGTATGGATTTAAGTAACAAGAGTTTGAAGTGTAAGGAAAAGGAGAAGGGTATAATTGTCATATCAAAAAAGAATATGATATATTTGCACTATGGTCGGTATTAAAATGAGTAAAATTACCCTTTTGACCAAAGCAAGACAAAGATGACGCTTGATGTCCCTTCTAAGATCCTTAGGTAGAGAATGAACCAAATTCTCCTCATCAACACCTCGAGTTTCTAACCACTTGTACTGATCATAGCGTCTAACACGCTCCTGAAGATCCTCAGGAAGTAACCGATGATGCATCCACTGCTCTGAGTCGCGCCTCTTAACTCGCATCTCTTCAAGCCGGATGGTAAGAGATTGAAGGTATGTCTGTCAACCATCCAATCCAAATATCAGTCAAATCACAGGAAACAATAACACTAGATGAAGTTTAGGAGTTCATGGAGAAGTAGTTACGACGTAACCTGCATGTTTCCAATCAATAGAGCAAATAGAATGAGCCCCGATATGGCTAGTGCAATTGAAAATATAGTCTCTCCTGGATAAGTGCTGGTTTCAAGCCCCTGTCCTAAAGTGCTGACACGAAAACAAAAATCATATTAGAATTACTGCTGCAATCTAGGGTCGAAAGTTGGTTTATGTTTTATCTCAAATGGGTCGAAAGTTGCATATGACATCATGTATAAAGAATGGACAAGAAGTGTTTCGGGTCAATCCAATACGACCAGAATGATTCGTACGAAGAGTTAGCCAGGATCCAATCTGTCTGACCGACCCGTCCCGGCGCCCATTTTGCCACCCAAGGAAACCTAACTTACCTCAAATTTTGCAGGCCCCACCACAAGCAGTAGCAGTACTTTTGTACAAATTCTGTAGAAAACACAATGCCTGATGACAAAGCCTGTGTGAAAATACCAAAATCAAATGGCGGTTTATCACCATCTGGAGAGCAAGCCTCGTTTAAAATATTGGTACTGTTACTTATCCACCTGCTATAACCTTCCAACTGCTCGTTTCCACAATACAAATAATCTGAATCAAACTGCTTATTTTCACAAGCTTTCTTCCAGCATGTATTGTTACGCTCTACAGACAACAAATACCAGAAGGCCCCAACTACCTGTAAAAACAAAATCATAGAAAATCAATTATAAATCATATTATTATTTAAAGATTTTGATTTTTTATTAAAATATAATGTTTTTGTAATCATAATTCAATGCATTTTTGTTACTAAAAAAACTAATAGCTGGACAAAAAAATTTATCCAGTCAACCGAACACAAACCATTTCGATCTATGTTTACAAATGACCCCTTTTAAGTTTTAATATAAACTTGTTACTCAACCCGCTCATATTGTTAACATAAACGACCAGCTTAAATAGTAACTTACATGGCTGGCAAGCATGTAGAGCAACAAATAAGTAGCAGCCCCAGCCCAAGCAGTTTCAGCAAGAACACCAGCGGTCCTCTTCAGTTCCGAAGTCAAAGGCACAATTCGGGCAAATCTGGGGATATACTGAATCAACACAATAAATAGTAAAGCTTCCTTTGTAGCCAGTACATCTGAACCTGTAGACCTCTGCATATATCTCCATATAACAATCTGCACAGATACAAAATAATATTAAACATGCATATTAACGCGTAATTTAAGGACACATCAGCTGCCTTGTCATCATTTTGAATATGCAATTTGCTTTAAAATAACCAATGATTAATTATTAGTGGTTTGACCTGCGGCAGAGGGAGCACAGAAAGGAAATCAATGATGAAATACCAACGCAAGTATCGCTTGGCTATTTGTCCAGGATCTATTACGAGTTCACCGCGTCCAAAGACACGTGACGATGGAGCAATATAAGCGGTTCTGAATTCAAGAGCCATGTGAAGGAGATAAAACGCATCAACAACGGTTCTCAATGTTGTGGCAGTAATGGCCAGCTTTCGATCTATACCAAGGCAAGTTTTGGTTTTATCGAAAACCGGGAGATAGAAGAACAAGGGATCAATAGATACAGCAAGAATACAGGAGAGAACAAAGAATCTATTCCATGTTAAAAGGAATTTAGCTTGAGGGTCGAAGATCTTTTTCTCGGACACTTTAAGGTCTTCAGGGAAAACAGCATTAGCGACCCCGAATCCAAGTGATCGGAATCCTTTTCTAATTCCATTTTTGAAAGATCTTGTGGGGGCAGCAGGTGCATGTCTTGTACGGGTTAATCCATCGAATCCACATCTGTTCATTGCAGCTGAAGAAGCAGGTGACGATAATCTGGAGTCCAGATCATCCAACCTTAAAATGAAACAATAAGTGTTATTCCAGATTAGAAGTAATCTATTTATATTAGAGTAGGAGGAAAAATAATTTGTTTCATGATACAAAAATTTCAAGGCCATGTAACGTCACTAGTGAAGATAAAGATTACCTCACAAACTTGTCTTTCTGGCCAAACATATCGCAGTCCAACACAGAAATCCAAACTGCCACCAACAACTAATATAAGATTAGTGAGCAAATATACATGTATAAAGGTAAGATGCCATAAACTTTAAGGTTAACAACACACACTTACATATTTCATCTCCAAAAAAAAAAATGGTTAACGTGGCCGTAGCAGGCCATACCCTGATACCCAAATAATAAAGTTGACATAATCCTACAATGCATATAGCCTAGCAGTAGCAGGCCATCAACAATAAGCATTATGAACCAGTATATACACTCCCACTTAGGCACTTACTCATGTCAACATAAACTCTATGGAACTAACAGAACTTAAAAAATCTTTATACAAACACAATATCTTCACTTTGGAAATTTAACTATTAATAGGTTCTAAATACAGTTGTAACAAAAGCACTCAACTGCGGCACAGTTAGTTCCAATGCTATTAAGCCAATATGAAACTATTTATAGATAACCACCATGTGTGTAAATCCTTGGTATTAATAAATTCTCAAGACTATGGATAGATCCCTATATGCCATTTATGCAAACTCTTATCCAAACTTTTCTTCTTTAACAAAGAGAACCAGTCCCCGGTAACATCCCAGGGCCCACCAATACCTTGCTAACCAACAGAACCACGTAAGGCGCAACTTGTAGTCTTGTACTAGGCAGGTAGTCTCAAAGAGGCTAAAGAAAGTATGATTATTAAACCTTATAAATCTATAACCACAAAAATAATTATAAATATACATCCCCCCTTTATAAAGGTTTATAAATCAAACATCTTTAACTATTTTTCTCATAAAAATAAATTTTTTTTCACAATTCCCAAATGATTTTATGTTTCAAGACTCCTCACAAACTCAACTCCCCACACCTTCAATTCCCCTCTTTTTTTTACCAAAAACATATCTAAAATCATTGCCAAAATGTTTTTTTTTTATTTGTTATAAAAAACTAAAATAAAAACTAAAGAAATTCATCATGAGTTCTCAATCAAAACTTAATTACTAAACAAATTCAACAAATTTATGAAAACCAACTTCAATTCCCCTCTTTTTTTAATTAAAAAACATATCTAAAACCATTGCCAAACTGTTTTCTTTTTTCTAAAAAATAAAAAACTAAAATAACTAAACAAATTCATCATCAGTTCTTAATCAAAACTTAATAACTAAACAAATTAATGAAAACCAACTTCACAAACAACAAAACTCAGCTACCCAACTGGAATTATCAAAGTCAAATACAATCAGAATCAATTACAAGCATAATTATATTATATAATATAATTAAAAATAAATAACATATAGAAGAACCTGAAGAGTTGGATAACAGTGGAAAGAAAAGCAAGGACCAAGGGATTAAATCATCAGAAGGAGGAGTGAAATTCGGAGATAATAAAGAAGAAGAAGACAGCTTTCTTACAATGGGACGAAAATGTCGAACGAAAACAGGGGAGAAATGGTCAAACATGTTTCTTTAAGGATTAATATATAATTTAGTATTTTTGTGTAGGGGTCCCTTGATTTTGTTAAAAAGTTATAAATAGTCCTTACTGTTTTAGGGGCTGTTTGGTAAGCCTCTTAATAAGAGGCTCTGAACCATTTAGCTTTAATGATTCATCATTCAGCGCGTGTTTCAGCTTCTGAATGAAATGGTCAACGCTGAACCATTAAGACTTGGGATGCTGATGAACCATTAAGCACTGAACTAGGCTGAACCTTGTTGAGGCTCTTCTACTAATGTGGGATAAGAAAACTAACCATTAAGAGGTTCAACTTAATGATTCATCACTTAGGGGCTGTTTGGTAGTCTCTTAATCAGCCTCTTAACCATTCAGTGCTTAATGATTCAGCATTCAGTGCGTTTGTTTCAGCCTCTGAATGGAATGCTTAAGTCTGAATCATTAAGATTTGGGATGTTGCTGAATCATTAAGCACTGAACCATTAAGCACTGAACTAAGCTGAATCTTAATGAGGCTTTCCTACCAATGTGAGACAAGAAAATTAACCATTAAGAGATCCAACTTAATGATTCAGCACTTAACCATTCAGACCTCTTAACCATTCAGACATCTTAATGATTCAGCACTTAATGAACCAAACAGCCCCTTAACCATTTAGACTTCTTAACAATTCAGACCTCTTAATGATCCAGCACTTAATCAAACAAACAGCCCCTTAGACTATTGATATGGTATATGAGTATAGGACTTGGTTATGTACCGTCAATGTGTTTAGTAAATCTTTAATCTAGTTGAAAGTCCTTTTTTAACAGCTAATTTCTCTTCTTATTATTTTTCATGTTGTTTTGTTTTTTTAACAGCTAATCTCTCTTCTTCTTATTTTTCATCTTACATAAGATTTGAACCTGAGTTATTTTCCAAAAAAGCTTTACCTCATACCACTTAGCTACAACCCAAGTGGCTAGTTGAAAGTCTTGTTAACACTAATTCCTACTAGTGATTTTTGTTGAAGAACTTATCTCACGACTTTTTCTTTATTAATAATAAAAAACCATGGATTACAATTAAATTAATTTAATTTATTAAAAAACCAAACTTAATCATCCAGAAACCTAAGTAGACTTGAATTAGGAAACTATAGATAAACGTTACCAATAACCAAATATACATTTTGAATAAAATAACCTAACTTTAGACTCTTTATGTTTAGCTCCCCAAATTTTGATGTATGGCCACAGTTAGGGTTAACTTCTAACAATGCAAATTGCATCATGCAAGATTTGTAATTAAAAAATGCTACTTAGTCATCAAGATGGCCTTTTAGGGACGATTTAATATTTCAAGTTGGTTTGTTAGGTGAGTTTAAGATTGGATTTTGACAACAGGAATCCCAGAAGGTAGACTTTAACCACATGAGACCACAAATGGGTATACCAATAAGAATTGAGTAACGAGTAACCCAAAGATATGACTACGTAAGAAACACTATTTTATAATCATATATGAGATTGACATAATCAGTACTTTCTCATACTGAATCCGACCCATTCTCATCCCATGTCTTTCACCACCACTATTATGTCCACCATCAACATCATGCGTCTAAAAAGATATAAACAATACACAAATTGAACCAGGGCCGGCCCTGAAAATTCAGATGCCTGGGCCGAACTGTAAAAAATGCGCGTCTTAGCTTTAGCTTTAGGCCTGAAGGAAATAAATCATGTAAACGATTTTAATTTTAAGCTACAATTAAAGTAATATCAAATCTTATTTCTCACTTAGGTTGTAGTCTAACAAATCCTCTTGGGGTAGGTTGGGAGTTCAAATCCTACAAAGGGTGAAAATATAAATGGGTGAAAGTTTTGCAATTAAAAAATAATTTGTTTCATAACAAAAATAAAAGTTAAAAAGGAAGTCAAAACCAACCGGTAAAAAGCAAAAACAACGAAGTATGAGACCTCTTCATTTCATTTTCTTCATCCTATCTAGTCCTACACTCATTATAAACCTGCAATTTTTTTCTCAAACTATTTTATTTTATTCTTTAATTCTTAACCTCTCTCAACATTTATTTACTTTTCGTTCTATATAAACTACTCTTCACTTTGATTAATACTTGATTAACAATTTTGGGGCTCAAACATACAAAAATGCATCGAATTAAGGACATCACTATTAAGAAAACTTAGATTGCCGGAGGGTCAATGTGCTACCGAGAAATTGGGCCCGGGCCGAGAGTCCTCCCCGCACCCCTTAAGGGCCGGCCTTGAATTGAACCATAACATAACTCATGATCGTGTTGTGTGTTGGCATCAATCTCACACATCTCTCATTCCTTGTTTGGTATCCAAAAAAGATCTCGCACCTCATGATTGTACTATCTTCAATCCGAAACTCCACACATCTTACACACCGCAATCCCAACCCAAATATCACAAACCATTATTCTATTATACGTTTAAAATAAACTTTTAATGGCACCTCATCAAGTTTTCAATGTTGAGAAAGTATACGGTATAAAGTCCCTTAAAATAAGAAGCGTAAGAAGCCACCAGAGATTGACACTTGTCAATCTAACCTAACCACAGTTAAACCACAATTAAACTTATTTTTCCTCTTCCTGTGTTCTAGACCTAACCATCTCATTTTGAAACAAACCGATCGCCAGCACCACCAGTACCATCACCGCCACCACCACCAGCACCATCACCACCACCACCACCACCTACCACCACCGGAAACCAACAAACCGATCGAGATCTGACCACCACCTCCGCCGTCACCACCACCACCACCATCATCGATCGAGATCGTTGCTTTTCTATGCTGCTGCTTCTAAATGTAGAAGAATAATAATAAGAAAAAAAAAGAAATAAGAGGACTGCTGCTTCAAAATCGTTAATAATAATTAACCAGTTGAGAAGTTAAAGATTGACAACAAGTTGACAAGTGTGGAAGGAACGTTAACTGACATGGCAAGGGCCGGGTCGGCTTCGCAAGCACGAGGAACGGAAAAGGCAGCACAATTGACGACTACATCAGGTTGCAATGGTTGTCAACTTCGATGGCTACTGAAATGAAGATTCTTTTTTTATAAAATGTTTGGAGTGGTAAATGAAGAGGATTTCCATGAGTAAGGGTGCTTCTAAAAGTTCTAAATGCGTTTGTTTATTGTTTGGGGTGCGTTTGTTTATTTGAATTTTTGTTGGGTTTTGATGAGTGCGTCCAAACTTTCAATGAGTGCGTCTGAATTTTTTGATGAGTGCGTCTGAAATTTTGATGAGTGTGTCTGAATTTTTAATGAGTGCGTCTGAATTTTAATGAGTGCGTCTGAATTTTAATGAGTGCGTCTGTTTTAACCCAGGTATGGTTAGGGTTTTTAATCTGCATCCTTAATCTAATGGCTGAGATTGCTTCTTACGTTAAGGGGTCTTTATACGTTATCTCTCCCCTTCAATGTTAACTTGTCAAGTTTTCAATTGTTACCTTACAAATATGAAAGCATATGTATGATCTAGACCATAACGTAAGTACATATATTTTCCTATTTACTCTTGTGTTTTGACCTCTAATTCATATAACTCCTGTGGATATATATCATAATCAAATATCGATATTTTTTAAATAGGATAATTCAAGGGTTATTTTGAGAAACCAATTAGCACTCACTCACTTAGTTGAAATCAACAAGATGATAAATTAATATATCATTGATTTTATGTTTTCTTGGTTTACTTACTAGTCATAGTTAAAAGAAGAGCGTCTAATCAATTTAAGAAGCATCAAACTACACGATCTCATTTGGTTTCTTCATCACTCAGGTTATTAAAAGTAAGGAAAAACAAGTAATTAACAATACCAATAATCATGATTGAGAAAATTTTCCACTCTATCATGGCAATAATATGTTTCACCTTTGTGGGCCCGAGCCTGTGTAAATCATAGTCCCGGCCTCCCGGGTAGTTAATTTTTTTTTATCGGCTAAGGACATCACCTCGGTACTCCGTTTCGAATCCCCTTTCAGCATCGTCTCTGAGGGCATAAGCCCTTTCAACGTCAAGGGGTGTATTTTTGCTGGCCCTAGGATTGGAACCGTGTACCTCCCCCGGGCGCAATATAAGAGGATGAATCCGAATGATAACTTGCGCCACCTCATGCTGATTGGACGCTGACTTAGCACTGGATAAAGCCCCTACTGAAGTCACTTGACCCTGTTATAATTTAGAAAACCTCTACTCACTTGGACCACAATAGGGTCAAGTGACTTCAGCAGGGACTTTATCCAGTGTCAAGTCAACGTCCAGTTAGTGTGAGGTGGTGCAATACTAGTGTGCTAATGGTGTTTTTAACAATAAGTTAGTGTGCTAATGGTGTGCTTAAGAATAAGTTAGGCTTTAATGACTCTTAAAGTGATGTAAGCACTTATGTCATGGTTAGGTCATGACTAGATATTTTCTTTATGTATTAATGGTGTGTGATGTCATGGATGATGTAATATGTCTTTCCTTAGTCTATAAAAGGAAGACTTCCCCTCATTTGTATATCATCCTTGGAAAGAAATAAAATTCTATTCTATACTTATCTCTCTAGTCTCTGAAGTCTTATAGAGTCTTGTAAAATAAGTCTGGTGTTCTTCTGGAGTCATTCTTAGTCCCCTGAGTCTTCTTCTTAATATCCGGTGTCCTCCCCCTACCCATGATTCTTACTGATCTTCTATAGATTAGCCTTAAACCCCCCAATCTCTGGTATCAGAGCCATAACGGCTCCTGTTCTCCTATCTGAGGTTCGGATTAGTATGCTCTGTGACTGCCGGCTTTGTACGGATCTCTCACATCAGAAAACCAACCTTACTAGGCATTGAGTAACAGACTGGTCTGACACACTGAAACCATTGTTAGAGTCTAAAGGTAGCTTGTTGAGTGAGTGGTAAGTCGGAAGGGTCCGCGGTAAAGT
Source organism: Ambrosia artemisiifolia (assembly GCA_032199755.1). NCBI lineage: Eukaryota > Viridiplantae > Streptophyta > Magnoliopsida > Asterales > Asteraceae > Ambrosia > Ambrosia artemisiifolia. Next base: position 19,487,623 of record CM063515.1, on the reverse strand, counting down.
CTCAAAGGTCCGAGCTTGAAGATTCGAAGAGTGGTTGTTAGAAGTCTAAACCCAGTTATGAACCAAGATCTATCCCGTATGTCTAGTTTTAGAGCGTCCTCTGTGTCCAAGATTGATCAGTTATATGAGATTTCTTATGTATCTGATGAGTCTAAAATCCTTATTACTAATATGCCCATGGTTAACCCCTATAATGTCTTCTCAAAACCCCATGTGTCATTCTCCAGAAAAGTAAAACAATTAGTTAGTTCTACGTCAAACCCAGTCGTCAAGGAGTTTGTTCAAACCTCAAAGTTTGATTCACACCTACTCCCTGCAACAACTCAGAACACCTAGTCACCCTCTCTCTCCCCCCAGATCTTCCAAGGATCTGTCTATCCCAAGGATATACACATATCCACTTCGGTGCGATAAGGCTAGCCCTTACCTTCCATGGAAGAAAAGGACTACCTGCGTTTGCTAGGATCGCCCTTGTCGATACTAGATTTGTGGAGTACTAGCACGTATGTTCATAGACAATTTCGGTGATGCACTGTTCATAGAGATCGAGTCAAACTCTACACCAACCTGCACGTATGTTCCTAAACAGTTGTCAAGAGAAGAAGTTACAAAACTCCTCCCAGAGAAATGGATAACTAATTACGAACAAATTCATCAAGCACCGGTCCAGACAACGATAGCCCCTGACTTTGTCCGTCACCAAAACGGCTTAGTTGAGGTCAAGTTTGCAAAACAAGATCGTAGGGATGTTTTTCCTGCGATACACATGATCCAACCGGTCGATACCCCTTCAGAACAGCACTGCCCGTACGAGATTTGTTGCTGTCAGCAATGTCTAGACGAAGCGGAACGGGTGGAATACGACAAAGGCATTCAGAAAAGGAAGAAAAAAGGATCTCAAAGTTCGTTGAAGAAAAGATATGAAGCTGGAGATCCAAACGTCGGTCTTCTAGGAGAACCATCAGGAAAGTTTGACTACTATGTCCTGTATGGTGACTTAACCCCAAAGCCTGAAGCAACACCCCACAAACCACCAACACCAAAACACCCACCCCCTCAATTCAATGAATGCTTTGCCATCACCCCAGACCCATCGTCATCAGAATACCAGACGGAGTTTCCTTCGCTTTCCACCTTTGAAAAAAGCCAACAAAAAACAAAACACAGCTGGAAGGTCCAAACCCCCACTGTTATGGGTCCCAATGGTCCTGTAAACCAAACCAATCCTGTTGAAGCCACACTGAACTGACAAAGTGAGAATGTTGTACACAAAACAATGCCCTCAAAACCATCATAGCACAACAAGATGCTATTACAAGGAACCAAGAAACCTTGGTTAATAAAGTTTGTGGCCTTGAAGATATCATTCATGAAGTCAGAATGAAAATTCTAGAATCTCCATAATGATCTCCTTCAAATAGTCCAGAACGCCCCTTTCTCACAAAACCCCAGAGGCCTGGTTGAAAAGGAAGCTGAGATGAAGTTCCTTAAAGCTCAGCTCACGTATTTGGAGAGGCAACACAAGCAGCAAAGGCTTTCAACGCTTAAAGATGACCCATGGAGGTTACCCTCCACACCTTTCGTCAGAACAGCCTTTGACCCACAACCATTACCCATGACACCTTTCTCACAAACCTCCCCTTCAATGAACCTATGGTCAAAAGGATAGGTTAAAACAAGAACAAAACGAGCCTCCCCATCTGGAAGCATCTCTTCAGAAAACACCAATCAAAGGCCAACGACAAACAAATCCAGAGACAAACAACTTTGATGATAGCATGACGATAGCCTCGTCAAAACCTCCAGAAGACATACCCATCCAACAAGAAAACCCCATATCCTTCTTCCTGGAGAAAATACGCCGACAACCCTCAAGCAACAAACTTCCGATCGTAATGACCTCCACCAAAAAAAAGCGTAATGGTAGTGGAAACGAAGGAAGAATGGCTAAAGTTGCCAAGCCAACACGACATACCAAGCCTCGCTTTGTATGTAAAAGGAAGCTTAAAATCAAGACTCCTGATAAAAAGAACAAGGCACCAAGCCCCAAGTATATCAACATGCTAAAACCGCTCGCGCGAAAGACAGAAGTGCCAACGCCACTTGCAAAAGTCCATCTTCTCACCAGCACATATGCTAAGCCCATCTTGGTCATAGCAGTTTTTGATACTGGATCTGCTGCAAGCCTTCTTAATCCAGCTATTCTCCCAACAGAATACTGGAAACCACACCGTCAACATTTTATTGCCGCAAACGGCGAACACTTCACGATTGACAAGATAAGTATTCCAATACACTTAAGAATCTTCCTAACTTGCACTATCAAGCACAGATTCTTAGGGTCAGACACTCATGGCAAAGACCTTCTTATAGGGTTTGATATCCTATATCGGTTGCGCGATTTACGATATGGACATGAAGGTTTGAGATACAAGAAATTTGTCAACCTATGGAGTTCGGTTAGACGGCTTTACATGATCTCACCCCTCCCCATCGAAACCATAAAAGCTAAAATTATCCAAACCTCCTGCGCCTCTAGCCACACTGAATTCCTCACAAAACATCGATCCCTTTTGTGGCTAAACCCTGATTTTTTCGTTTCCTTGCCCTTCAAACAAAATGAAGACATCAATCCTACAAAAGCCAGTCATCCGGGCATGAATCCTGAACACACCCAACTTGCCCTACAAGAACTTTCCGAACTACTGTCTCAAGACCTCATTGAACCAACAACCTCCCAATGGGCATGTGAAGCATTCTATGTCAATATACGCAGTGAACAAACCCAGGGAAAGCTAAGACTAGTGATTAACTACCAACCACTAAACCATTTCTTAGCAAATGATAAATTCCCACTGCCACAAAAAGGTCGTTATTTCAGTCCTTGGTAAACGCAAAAGTCTTGTCAAAATTTGATCTTAAAGCCGGTTTCTGGCAATTAGGCATCAAACCGGATGATAGGCACAAGACGGCTTTCTGCATTCCTGACCATCATTATCAATGGAAGGTAATGCCTTTCGGTTTAAAGAATGCGCCATCAGTATTCCAAAAGGCGATGGTACGCATATTTGAACCAATTCTCGGCAATGCTTTGATATACATAGACGATATCCTCCTGTTCTCAGAAGAGGAAGAGTCACACATATGACTCCTAGAAAAATTCCATTCCATAGTCTAGCAATATGGAATTATGCTTTCAGATAAAAAAATGGAGATCGGTGTTAGCACCATTGATTTTCTCGGGATGAAGATTGCTGATGGGAAGTACCAACCTCAGCCACACATTGCAAAGGAGTTGCACCAATTCCCGGACAGGCTGACGTCACAAAAGAAGGTCCAACAGTTCCTTGGATTAGTCAATTATATGGCAGATTTTCTGCCAAAATTTTCAAATCAGACGGTACATTTGTTCCCCATGCTGAGAAAGAATCCACCAACTTGGTCTAAAAAGCAAATGCAAGCTGTCAAAGAAATAAGCAACTCGCTGACAGTATGCCACCATTAAAAATTCCTGCACCAAATGACAAAAGAATCCTTCAGACAGATGCAAGTGACGAGCACTGGGTAGCAGTCCTACTTGCAGAAGACGACAAGGGAAGCAGAACAATTTATTGATACAAAAGTGGCACGTTTAAAGAATCAGAAAAGCACTGCCACTCTACTACAAAGAAATCCTAGCTGTTAAAAGAGGGATAGAAAAATTCCAATTTCATTTAATTGGATATGATTTTCTGATAGAAATGGACATGTCATCTTTTCCAAAGATGTTACAGTTCAAAAGAAAGATGCTCCCAGAATCTCAATTATTACGATGGGCAAACTGGTTATCACAGTTGAAATTCACTGTTAAACACATAAAAGGAAAAGAGAATATCTTTGCAGATTTTCTGTCCAGACCAAAGGCCTATAAAAGCAACGATGCCCAAATGGTTCAGCACCACCACATCCACCACCCACACATCATCCCAGCAATCTTTATGATGGAAAACGCCTCATCAAGCACCACGAAGGAAGCTTCACTCTACCAAGAGTTTAAAGACAAAGGAGTCCCAGAAGAAATCATAGAAGAAATTGCAGATCGAACATTTAGGGAGAAAGCTCAATTAAATTACAAAACATTCCTCACTATAACCCTAAAAACCCATGGGTTGTTCATGAAAGGTCTTGCAATCCACTCTGATTACCCATTCCTTAATATCTTCCACATCAATGATCTGTACAACCAACCAAAAGAAGCGCTGTGCTTTTTCTGGTACCTTTTCGAATCCTACAACATTGCCATGACTTTCAACTCGTCAAGACTCCTCCAATACTTGATTGACTGTCAGTTTGGAGACCTCCCCAAAGAAAGGAAGCATGTTCTCACATTACTCCAATGGTTCTTACCACTTCACCAATGGACCGGACAGATGGCATCCTCTCATAAAAAATACTGTCTTGTAATCTTCCGAAGGCCGGGCTGCTATATACCCCCAACGGTTATCAGCAAAGGGCAGTTATCCGTTTTTCATGCTCCTTACTGCTTTATTCATGGTTGGTATGCAGGAAAGCTGTCACACCACGCCAATGGCGGAAACACGTGGTGCAACGCTCGAAAGTATATCAAAGTCAAGATTAACACAAACTATATTTAATTAGAAAAGATCAATTCATTAAGATGTCAAAAAGAAGTACCTTGTTTCAAACATTACATAAAACAACAAACATTAAGTTCCAACATGGGGCGTTTACGTTTATGTCCCAACCCGATGGTAACAATAGATGGAACCCCCAACCAGTGTTCGACATCCCAAATTCCACCGTACTAGCCGCATATGTGTTCAGCACTTTGTTACCTGAAAGATATGTTTAAAAATACGTCAATATATAAAATATTGGTGAGTTCACAGGTTTTAGTTCCATAACAACAAAATTTTAACAACAAAAACATGTGCGGAACGAACACCAGCAGTGACCTTTGTAAAAGTAGCTAACTCCTACAAATTATGATGAGCAATCCCTTGAGCCCATAACCAAACCAAGACTAATAATAATGTCCGCGAGCAGTAGTTGTTTCTCGGAAATAACAACTTAGTTCAGAATACGTGCACCCCTGGCATACACAGTTGCATAATCGACGCTATCGATTAGAGGTGGGCCTTGTCAGACACCAATAGCGCTACCCAAATATTCCTTCGGTTCTCGATTTCAACACACACACAACACACAAGTAAATGGTTACAGTAGCGAGGACTCACCCCGAGTGGTGTAAAACAACAAACCCAAGTACTCATCATGCCACTTATAACGTTTTAACATTTGAAAACATTTTGACATGTAAAACATTTGACATGTAAAAACATTTGACAAAACATATCTTTCCCCCAAAACAAAAACAGTAAAAAGGGGCCGTGAAACTCACATGAAGTACAGCGTGCAATCACTTAGGAGAGAATAGCAAGTCCGAGGTCAAGTACCTACGAACGTCCTAGTGCGTATAAGTTACTAAGTCTATAGCGCGTGTTATCCGACAAGTTGTACGTCCAACCCCTAACACCACTATTAGACACAATTCCCCGTTTAATTAAACATATGTCCTAGGATTTTTGGTGATGGATTACCCTTGTTATAAGATTACATTTATGTTTCCGTATTAATTAACTCAATACATTATCCTCGACGCGACTCACTTTACCGTATAATTATTTTCCCATTAAATAATTATACTAGGATCTTGTCGATCGATATTTCACCTACAACACTCGACTCGACTCACTTTACCATACATTTATTTTCCCATTAAATAAATATACTAGGATCTTGCCGATTTGACAACATATTTTACTTTGTTATGTTTGCATACTTAACTTAGTTTTAAACGTGTAATCGTTATTGATTATTTAACGTTAATTCTCCCACGAATATTTTCCAACACTTAGGAAAATGTTACACATTTTTCAACCATAAGTAATCTTATATATTTTTGTTCAAAAATATATGTATTATCATGTTCACATTTGACACGATAACATATATACGTATCTTGTAGGAAGTTATACAATAAATACTTATCCGTCCATTTCATATTTTGTCCGTTAACACGTCGTAATATAAATACGTCAACATCCAATTATTTGTATTTATATATTCGCGCGTCCCGAATTACACAAGTTATTCATAGGTATATATATATATATATTGTAGGAATAATTACTTGTTGTCGTAATATTATTTTTCCTACATTACAAATATGTATTTGATTATTTTTCTTAAATTCCCGACAACATGTTTTACTTGGAATTTAAAAAAAAGACTTTTGTATTTTCCTACACCAAGACTTGGTTATTTTTCGATACCAAAAACGCTCCAACACTTTTACATTCCCATAGATATAAAAGTGTTGGTTTTGTTACAATTTCTCTAAGTCTTTTAAATTACCAATTTATTATAGAAAACCCTTGTTTTTATAACTTTCCAATGCGTTGGGTAATTTATATTTTTATAGAATCCTATTTTTTTTAAATACACTTATACAAAAATACATTTTTTTGTAAGTTTGAAATGCTTTCCTTAACAATCTTGGAAAGTTACAACTTTCCATTTTCAACTTACCTTTACAAGAATCACATTTTTAGCCACAAGTTTCCAAAATGACATTTTGCACCCTCTAACTTTCAAAGTTACCAAACAACATCCTCAACTTTTAAAAGTTACATTTTTCTTCCTAGATCTTTCAAAGGTGACAAATTTACACCAAACTAGTAAGCTTTGTTCTGTCGACTTTGTCAATACGGATTATTATTACGATCCAACATTTTTCACTAGTCCATCACAATATTATTAAGGATAATAAAAGTGTATTTGGTATTTTTTTAGTCCAACATGTCCATATTTGGTGTCTCAAGTTAGTAACTTTGAATATGGAGCTTTTATATCTTGATGCATTTTATAAATCCATCATATTATTATGTTTTAGATGGTCATTTTAAGATGATTAAAACCATTTTTAAGTGTGTTCAAGTTATCTTTATAAAAATCATTCAAAACATCTTCAAGCCTAAGTTTATGTGAGCTTTTAAAAACAACAAGATCACTAACAAATTTATACAAACTCATGGCCATTATCATCTCTTTATTTACCCATGTTAATCTTTTCAACTTACAAAAACAACAACAATACCACAACATACCCTACGGCCCTACATCATTTTTTTAAACACCGATCTTAGTTTGCAATAACATGTCTTTTATTATGTTAGAATCCATAACCCTACCCCATGTACAACTTGCCTTTAAAACATGAAAACATGAACATTCAAGATTTAAAAGACAAGATCAAGAAGCTTACTACTAGCACAAGGCTAGGGAAGACAAAAACTCTTGATTTGGATGGGGTTGTGTGTGTTCTTCCAAGGGTTAAGCTCCAAGCTTCCAAACACACTTGATTTATGGTTTGAATGGAGATTATTATATGTGTTTTTAATTGAAAGAAACAGAGGAAATGGATCTTGGAAGCTCACGGCCAAAACAGCCCCTTGTTGTTGAGTTTTGTGTTTTGAGTTCATCTTATGTTAAGTTTATAAAGGCCTTGAATCATTCTTTGTTAAGACTTATCATTAAGCATGCTTTGGACATCATGATTATAATTGCACATGGGCCAACATTTGGGTGGCTTTAGCCACCAACATGGCTGGCCTATAAGGCCTAGGTGGGACCCACTTTTTGGCTAAAATATCTCCTAATTGTTTAGTTATAATCTAACTAGTTCGGTTAAGGTTTTCGGGGTTTTATCACGTATTTATTACGATCTATTCTGGACATATAATTGACTCCCAATTACCCTTAAACATAGATTATTTTAGGCATTGGTGAGTTATTTTGGCTTTAATTGGGTGAATTTATAAGTTACGAGCGTATCGGGTGCGATACGCGAACTTTGTTCATTACCGGGAGATTTGTGTTTGGAGTTTCCACATATGGTTTTGGAGATCCAAAACACATAATATTTCATGAAAATGTCCTTTATTTTATATCCTGGGTGTTCAGGATCGTTTTCGGTTAATTAATTGTTTCCAGGTAATCACCAACGTCCGTTCTGGACAAGTTTATTTACACGCGATTTCGCCGTGCTTTTAAATAAACAAATGCATTCCTATGCATCCTATGGGGAATTTGCTATTCTCTAAAGCCTAAATTAATACAATTAGTTTAGAATTGCACATAATTATTGTTAATTACATATACTAATTACGTACGGAAACGCATCGATTTTTGCCGGATGTCACAAAAGCCATCAAGACTTTCCTACATGAGGACTCATCCCAGCGAATGGAAGGAAATCCGCAGGTGTTTGGCTCTTGCAAATGGGTACTCCCCGGATGCTATCCCACAACACATCCTGTATGGTTCGATGCTCTGGCTAGGGGAACATCCTCAAGTAAAAATATAGGAAGAAGCTGAAAAGGAGTTTCTTCAAAACCATCTTGAAGACTGCCCAAGCCCACATTACGATCCATATGAAGATGATCCATCACACCCAGATTCTCGTTGGAAATAAAGAAGAATTAGAAAACTCCGTTATGTTTAATATTGTATTAATAAGTGTGCTAGTATGCTAGTGTGCTAATGGTGTGTTTAAGAATAAGTTAGGCTTTAATCACTCTTAAAGTGATGTAAGCCCTTATGTCATGGTTAGGTCATGACTAGATATTTTCTTTATGTATTAATGGTGTGTGATGTCAAGGATGATATATTCAAGGCCACGAACTTTATTAACCAAGGTTTCTTGGTTCCTTGTAATGGCATCTTGCTGTGCTATGATGGTTTTGAGGGCATTGTTTTGTGCAACAGCATTCTCACTTTGCCAGTTCAGTGTGGCTTCAATAGGATTGGTCTGGTTTACAGGACCATTGGGACCCATAACTGTGGGGTTTTGGACCTACCAGCTGTGTTTTGTTTTTTGTGGGCCTTTTTCAAAGGTGGAAAGCGGAGGAAACTTCGTCTGGTATTCTGATGACGATGGGTCTGGGGTGATGGCAAAGCATTCACTGAATTGAGGGGGTGGGTGTTTTGGTGTTGGTGGTTTGTGGGGTGTTGGTTCAGGCTTTGGGGTTGAGTCACAAGCTCTTTTGAGACCTTTTCATAGCCTTCTTTGGGATTTTGGCTATGGAATGCATGAATGCATAAAAGCTTTAATGATGTAGACTCATATAAGCCATTAAGTAATACCTCTTTATAATTGAGATGAACTTGTGACTTGAATAATGCACACCTTTTTGTTAAAGATGCATCCTTGGTTGTAACTATAACTTTGCTTCCTGGATGCAAACCTTTGTTTCCAAGTAAAGCATCCAACTGCTCGAGGCTACCAACATCATCAAGCACCATAAACACCCTTTTACAGGCTACCACATTCTCAATCTTAGAGGTGTACTCAATGCAATCATTAACTTGTAACTCGATTTTTTTTTGTAATGTCTCCATGAAGCTGCTTTTGTAATTTAAGGAGTCCATTAACGCGTTCGTTGCATCTTGCATCAATACCTTGAACAAAGCTGCTTTTATCAAATTTACTAGAGTGTAACCCGAAAACATATTTAGCCAAATATGTCTTCCCAATCCCACCTATGCCCACAATTGTTAGAATGTCAACAATATGATGAGATCCATCTGTCAACCACAAACCAATGAAGTTGATGTCATCGTCCATCCCAATCAGCCGTGGCAGGGTATTAAATAAGGGCACACGTAACTTACGGTGGATGTCTGCAACAACTTCTTTAATAACCTCTCTCTCTTTCCTGGAAATTGATTTGATTTTAGTGAGAAGTATAGACTGCGCAACCTGATCTAAAGATATTTCAATTCAAATATCCAAACCAAACCAAACCAAACCAAACCGAATGTATTATATTATGCTAATTATGTTAATGATGCAACCAAGATCTGCAAAATTTAGCTGGGTATAAAAATGTTAAAAAGTTTCTAATTGAAACATGGGTGATTACCTGCCGTTTGCATCTTTTTCTTTAAGATCAGCAACTTGTGTGAGTGCCATCTTCCATGACTCCATCTTTAGATCCAATTGACTTCTTTTCTCTGCATCTGTTTCCGCCTCCATCTTCAGCTTATGCTTTGCTATTGCTTCTCCAAAGCTACTTTGTTGTTTCCTCACATGGTTGGGCTCAACATGATAGAAGATGAGGATAACGATTTGGTTAAACTTCCTCTTCTGTTCAAGTATTAACACCAGTTCATCTAGGCACCAGGTGGAAGAAGCGTAGTTCTTGGACAACACAATAATAGAAGCCCTGGATGACATGAGCGCACTCTCCAGTTCTGGTTTCAGCGGTTCTCCGGTTTCAATCTCTTCATCATCCAAAAAGGTTGTGAGATTAGCATCCACAAGAGCTTCATAGAGGTGGTCGGTGAAACCATTACGAGTGTTAATACCTCGAAAACTTATGAAGACATCAAAGCGATGATTATGATCATGAGCTGAAGAAGAAGAAGAAGACGATGAGGATCCTGGTGAAATCCCAGTGATAAGAACCATTCCTTTTCATGAATGAGTAGAATGTAGGTTCGAATGATTTGAATCTGAGAGATGAGGGACTAGGGAGTAGCTGATGAATTGGTCTTCGACTTTAAAGTTTAAATATAAAACTCTTTTAATTCAGAGGCAATTTCGTATCTACCCCTCCAAACTTGTAAAATATCATGTGTATACCCTTTCAAAACTAAAATTATCACATATATACAATTTTTTTACGGCAAAGAACAACGTGCAAACCACTGTGACACCATATGCTATGGCCAATGTCGACTACTCGACCACCGCCAGCCCCTTGGCTCTTCCAGATGCACGGAAACCCGGCCTCCACCCACGAAGGCACAACAAGGGAATAATCGGTAAAACCTCTCCTCCCATTCGAGTGTTACCTGCGCCACCCGTATTCGCTCTTCACCTGGAATGAACCTAGATCACAAGGAAGACCAAGTCTTTCCCCAACCACTCCGCCACTACCTTATTGGTTCATATATATCATTTCAAATATAACCAAATCATTAATTTTTTTTAATAAATGTCAATTTTTACCCTTAACTTTCAAATCATTTAAAATTTCATATATGCCATTCTCCTTACAAAAACTAGTATGGTGTCCGCGCGATGCAGTGGGAAACACAGACACTTTTAAAGATGTGTAGGGTTTTGTTAGCCTCAACTGAAACTAAGACCAAAGTCATCAATTAATCGATCTTATTAAACAATTAGTTACTTGGTTCGGTTTATATGGCTAGATTATCAGTTTTTAGTTCAGTTTAGTTAATTTTGGTTAATAACAAAAACCAAAATTTGGCTAATTTTTTTGCCTAGAAGTATATGAAATGGATGTATAAATAAATGAAATAGAAGTATAAAGGCTAAAAATATATGAATATATTAATGGTTCTGTTTCGGTTTGGTTAATTTTGTTAACTAAGTGTTCAAAAATAATAACCGATTTTAAGTTAATTCGATTTTTTGTTAGTTCAGTTTCCATTGCTTTTGGTTCGGTTCTTCTGTTGTTTTCTTTGGTTTCGATTGAATATTCAATTATTGCTCACCCCTAGATATATATAATATATTTGATATAGGATATTTTTAGATACTCAAAAGTTAAAGTTAACTTTTGTTTATTTAAATAACGGTTACACATTTCCTCCTTATTTTAAACCAACTGGCAACTTTCCCTACAAATTATAAACGACCATAATTTTTTCATACGTTAATACTTAAACAAACTATATCATAAAAAATGGGCATTTTATTGTTTATAATTTGAGTAATAGTATAACAATTATTTTAATCAAAAATATGGATATGTTATGTGATTAACAATATCTAGGGGTGAAAATAACTAAACTTTTAACCGAAATTGACCAAAAATTGATATGTTATGTGATTAACAATATTCGTTGCCTAACTTTGTTTGGATGAACTTCAACATCATTGATGCAATTTACAATAAGTTGTTATAAAATTGTAAATGCGGCGTCTCAATCTTTAAGTATAAATCTAAAGCAATTTGTTGTATCAATTTACAACCAAACAGAAGCACATTCTTCTTGGATCGAAAGCGGTTTAAAGGTACCGATAGTATTTGATTTGCTTATATATTTATATCTTTTATACATCCATTTCATATACATCTAAGCAAAACTTTTAACCAAAGTTGGGTTTTGGTTATTAACCAAAATTAACTAAACAAAGCTAAAAATGACAATATAACCAAATAGACTGAACCAATTAACCGGTTGGTTAATAAGATCAATAAACCGATAATGTCGATTTTTGTTTCGGTTGAGGCTAATAACCGAACTTAACCGAACCCAACCATGCACCATTAGAAGTGCTTGTATTCCCTACTACATCACGCATGCACGCTGTTACGAATATATGAATGGTTCCAATTACAGTTTGACTGATTTCGGTTAACTAAGAGTACAAAAAGAAAACGATAACTGACTTTAAGTGAAATCGAATGTTGGTTAATTCAGCATTCATTTGATGTTGGTTCAAATTTTGTCTGTTTTTTGGTTTGACTTCGGTGAAGAGTTTAGTTATTGCTTATTCATAGATATTGTTAATCACGTAGTGTAAGACCCTTACCCCAATATAGAGATATTTATGATAAAAACATTAATTTTCAGTTGGGTTAATTGTTCTAGTCAAGGTACATTGAAATAACATTAACGAAATCCAAAACTGATAACAAAATCATCAAGCGAACGGTTGGAACATGTTTCTAGACACATGAGTTAGTTACACAATAAGTAATAACAACGGAATTTTCAAAAGATTTGTTTCGGTATCCCAAAAACCCCAAGGGAATATCCGAATCCCAAAAATAGTCACGACTTGGTTGTTCGGTTGCTTGATCGATCCCCGGAAAGCTCCACAATGCACCCCAACCTAACCTGAAAACAACACACAAAAGAGGTTAGCTAGAAAACATGTCGAAAATCAAGTTAAACGAAGGAAAACGAGTCGGGCAGGTGCCCGCCGTAGGCTACGATTGGCTGGTCGTAGCCTACGGCCAACACTTGTCTGGCCATCTGTTCCCGTTGTAGCGTACGACCAGCGTTCCCTAGTCGTTTTGCTTCATTTGACCGTAGCCTACGGCCATAGACCGTATTACGGCCATGAGTTGCTGATTTGCACCCAAAAACTTTGCCTTAGCCATATTTTTGCATCCTAAAGTGCAAGTCTTGGTGCCTTAACCTCCATTTTGGCTAGATTGTCCATTTTGACCGTTATGCTACAATTCTAACTATGACTTTGACTTCCAAAACATGTTTTTTAGATTGCTTGTAATTCTCAAGGTTATTTGGGACATTTAACCCAAATCGACCGGTTTGACCCATGATTTGCTAAATCTTTAATATCCTAGATTATGAATCACGAGGACACTTGAACCTCTAATTATTGCTTCCAACGAGCGCCTTGCACCTGTTTTTAAGCTTCCCATTAGCCTATCCGACTAATGTATTCTCCCTCAAGGATTCCGAACAACAACTTACCGAAATCCCCAAGGATTGATGTCCGCCAATCCATGGAGCATAATTGTATTGTATGAATCGTTCATGACTCGGTTGAGAGCGATTCTAATATAGGAATGCCTCGGGCTCTACAATCTGCTTTGGGAATCGTCTATGCCTCGGTCTTACATGCCTAATGCCCAATTGAGCACGAATTCCTCGTTTTGACCAGTTACAAAGTCAAACGATGTCTACAATCCCCACGATCGTGGTTTTACCTAATCCACCATGACATAGTGCCATAGCTAGAATTCATAGATATCGTCCAAGCTCAATAGCCTATAAGACTATATAAACGTATGGTTCTTTGGATATAACTACAATAGCTAAATCCAACTTATGCATTCTAATCTCATAAAGATATCCTTGTTTCCAAATCAATTTCACGCATCACAACACAATGATAACAAAATGGTGAATAACTAAACGGACTCATAAGTATAACGTACCTCAAAGCTTCCCTTTTTGGCGAGTATCCGTCTCGCTCTTGACTTCCTTAGCTCCACATTTTAAAAAAGTTTTGTCAAATTTTGAATTTGTTCGTTGTTTTTAATATGGTAAATGTCTAAAATGAATAATTACAAATTAATCTTTCCACATTATATATTATTTTTATTTACTGTTGCTATTTTTTATACATATAGTAAAATTATACCATGTATAAGTATAAATTAATCTTTGTAGTTAAAAGGAATCATAATTATAATAACTACAATCTTATTTTCAATTATGAAGTCACAAAAGTTTAGGCACGTTACTTGAGATTAGCAATTTTAATGCTTAATTCAATTAAAAAAACATATTAGGTTAATAGTTATTTAGTTAAGTGAAGTTACCCAATAAAATTAGGAGTGAGAAACTAATAAAGTGAGATAAAACACTATTTTTATAAATATTTTTTAAGCAACACTAATTCAGTAAATATTTTTTCCTATAACACCATTATGAGGAAAAAACTCATTTATTCTTTAATGTTTACGTTTCCTGCCTGTTTCTTTATGGCATTGGTACTAATTAATATTAATGTTTTATCTATTGTTTATGATTCATATACCGAGATTTGCCTCTTCTATTAAAGGACTCAATTTATTCTTGTTTTCTATATGAGTGTTTACAGAATCACTGGTGATGATGCAGGGTGAGCATTGAGCCAAGTCTAATAACCCAAATAGTTAAAATAATTAATCAAAATATTGGGCTAAGCCCAAGCCTAACAAACAAGCTCACTAGGGTTTTAACCCACTCCACTATAAATAGAGGGCCAAAGCCTCTTTTCCCATCACATGGGTCTTTAACAACAGACCCCTCTCTTTCCCTCTCTCTAAACACTCTCTCTAGAGTTACTCTCTTTAATAACAATTGCAGTAGCAGACCGAAGTCTTGAAACCTCCGTGCATGCAAACTGATGCAATACATTACTAGAAGCTCACAACTATGCTGGTTTCACAACCACACTGGTTCTCACAGCCATGTCAAACCATAGAGTTAGGAAGCATGATATCGCATCAGCTCCTTGGCTTTCGACCATCACGTCCTTCTTACATTATACTATCTACATCTCATACGAGTCATACTCATACATATACGCACGTATCTACATATTTGTTGTTCATTTACTTATGTACACGTTTATGTTGGATAATCTACTAATGTTGAGTGTCGGAGGTTCAGAAGCCTGACGACCTTGGAACGTTCACACCCTATCCGGACCATTATTTGTTATAGCAACAACTGGATTTCTGTTTTGTTACATATTATTTTAGCTCATGTCTTGTGAGTTAATCTTTGTTTGTTTGTAGCACTAGACTCATTTCTGTCGCTTTTCTTCAGTTTTTTATTCTACAAAAGGTTAATGTGTTTTTTGTTTTCTAATAGAAGAGAAAAACAGCTCAGGTGATGGTACCGAGTCAGGTGTTGATATCAAGTCGGGTGTGGATAAGAAGTCGTGTGTCGACAGAATCAGTGAGTTGAATGATTACGTCTTAGATGTGATCGTTGATCTGCTCCCAGTTCGTGATGCGGTCAGAACTAGCGTTCCGTCAAAGAGCTGGAGGTATAGACGGAGGAGGATGAGTAAACTTGTTTTTGATCATAAATGTCCGAATACTCTCGAATTATGAACCAATGTAAGGCGTTTTGTGTAAACATTATGTTCTTAATGTAATTTGAACTTGATGTTTTGATGTGAAACTTAATGAAGTCTTGTTAATTATGAATTGGGCCTTACAATCTGATCCTTTCCTTCCCAAACTTCCACCTAGCTTGATAGGATCAAACCTTCACAAGACTCACAAGATTGATCATGTTAGCCATTTATAAAACGACTACCACGCCTCATAAATTTGTACACACCATTTCATCCATTTTGGGTCAGCTTGACTTTTAAAAGTCAAACTGTCCTTAACATGACACTAGCATATATCAATAATCCTAACATGAATTAGCCCTTTATATACCTCATCAATTCGTTTGATTTAGTGCACGCTCAACTTTCTAATTGTCGTTAGGCAACCTATTTTATTTTATGGTGTGTTTCACATCTTTAAAGCTTGGAATTTACATTCTAAGGCATAACTAATGGTACTTCATATATTTAAGCTTTCTTTATCACAAGTATAGTACCTAATATATATTTGTCATGTTTCTAACATTTATATTCATTGCTCACTTAACAATTTAGTCTGTGAGGTCTTAACATACAACTTTTCATCCATTTTTCAGAACTAAGCATTAACACAAACACTTGGTGTTCGTCATCTTTTAACCACTCATTTCATAGCTAAAATATAATATGAAATCATTCAATTCAACTAGTGTGCACATTATATCATACTTGTTATTCCACTCATTAGACATCTAGCCAGTAACCAATTCATAAACATAAAATGTCTAACTCATTCTAGCCATCATATAAGCTATCATTTCAATCATTTTGCAAATTTTACTTAATAATTAAGTATCATGCAATACACATAGGATGCAAATCCTACACAACCCATGCCAAAAACATAAATTTACTACTATTTTAGTAACATCAAAGCTACTAATGAAAACCACAAGCATCATCTTTGCAAACAAGCAAATTCTAGTAACTAGCTCATCTTTAAACCATTAGGGATGATCAATATCACTTACAATCAAGTAATAATACGAATTTAGCATAATTTGCTCAAAACCCCCACACTTGGGTTTCGAAATCTAGAGAAATCAAGTATTAGGATTCCTATCAATGGCTTATTTCACGATGATGAACCTCTAGATTACACCCTCCACCTTGATTCTTCCATTCCTTGCATGATCTCTTTAATCTTGGGGGTTTAGGGTTTGTTGTTGGTTTAAGGGATATCCCCCTTGCTAAATTCGTAAGAACCCTCTAAGGGGTTTCCTGAATTTTATTTTTCAACTCTCCATTTTACTGAAATGGTCCCTAAAGTTCACCCCAATACTATTTTGTTACGAAACATAACTAACTAAGTTAGTTTGAAGTGTTATTTGCTTACATTATATAGATAATTAATCACCTTACCATGTACGTCTTTTAAATCAATCATCATCATGACATATCATTTGATACCAATTTGGTTGTTTTTTTTTCCATGTTCACATCAAAACTTTAGAATGTCTTGAGGAAGTGACCAAGTTGTACAGAGACTTCACTCGAGCAAGATGCGCACACGTAAAGCTAGAAGTAAGTTTTATGAGTTATCTAGTATTAATCTTTTAAAAAATCCTGAAAAAACGACTTATTCTTTTTACGGTATACACATTTTATCACTTTATATTAGATTTATTTATCCAAAAAACGTGGGTAATCTAGTTATAGATAAGTAGATAATTGATATTGATAGTAGATAATAGATAACCATGTATTAAACTCGAATAAAACCGTCACATGCTATAAAAGTATCTTGGCCTACTAAAATTGAACGAAAAAAAAAAGTCTTAACAACGAAGTGTTAGTTGACCTTCCTGGAACGTAACGGATCCATTATATATACGAAATACCCCTCTTCTGTTCTTCATTATTTGTTTATTTTCTCCCTTTCTATTACTTAATAATCGCCTCTCGATTTATAAATAAATAACTAAATAATAATAATAATAATAATCAGTTTACAGGTACATTTCTCTCTTCGGTCATACATCTTTTACTTTTCATTGTTAATTTTGTAATTACTAGGTACAGATCTATTTGAAATTTGGCTGGATAGTTGTTTTTAGGATTTTGAATACGTGTTATTGGTACTGTATTGATTATAGAGCAAAATTAGGCTGTTGAAATTGTTGTATATTAGCTTGATTCATCTGTTCGATGGTTTCGGGTTTTTATTTTTTCGATTCGACTGCTGGTTGATAATTTTATTGTTGAAATTGAATGTCTAGGGTTTTGTGACATGGACATGTTAAGATTACATGAAACTGCACGTTTTTAAACATGTTGACATGTTTACGACACGATAAAGTTTAGACAAAAAGTTCGTGTCTAAACATGTTAAAGACCTGTTAGTGACGTGTTTATATTTTCAGTTGATGTTATGATTTGACTATTATGGATTTGTGTGGTAAATTTGATAAGGATTAATATGTTAAGGATTATGTATTAGTTAAGACATTAATGAACGTTTGGTAATTTTTGTTTCACTAAATACGTTCCTAAATATGTGATATTTATCGTGTCTCTAAACAGGTCTCTTAACAAGTCCTTTCATGTTAACCTGTTTCTAAACAGGTCGTGTTCGTGTTTAGAAAAAATGTCATGATAAGTTATATTGTCGTGTTCGTGTCTAGCATCTCAGTAATCATGTCTTATCGCGTTGTGTCTTTCATGTTATGCCAGCACAAACTTTTAGGGCTAGAATGGTTTTGAAGTTAAAATTGGTTATTCGAATTCATATGTTAGTGAATTCTGTTGGAATGTGCATTTTTAAAGCGACTGACTGCAATTGAATGACTTGAACTAGTGATCAATTAAGTATGGCTAGTGATATATAGCCATTTAGGTTATATTACATTTTACATCGAATAATAAAATAGCGATAATAATCAAATTTTTTTTCCTCCTAGGATCATTTTAATCCAAACGCTGTTAAACTGTTAAAGACAAAGAATTTGTAATTCCATGTTTGATTAGTTAATTTATGATGTTCTGTTCTGTTGATATATACAGGGTACATTAGTTGGATAACAAATGTTGGAGCAGTTACTGATTTTCACTCGAGGGGGGTTAATCCTTTGGACATGCCAGGAGTTGGGAAATGCTCTGAGGGGATCACCGATTGACACCTTGATCCGGTCTTGCCTTTTGGAGGAACGATCGGGGGCTGTATCGTACACCTATGATGTACCTGGTGCATCGTATACTCTCAAATGGACGTTCCACAACGAGCTTGGCCTTGTGTTTGTTGCAGTGTATCAAAAGATTCTTCATCTTTTGTATGTGGACGAGTTGCTTGGTATGGTGAAGCGGGAGTTTTCCGAAATTTATGATCCTAAACGGATGGCGTATGATGATTTTGACGAGACGTTTAGGCAGCTTAGGAAGGAGGCAGAGGCTCGGGCTGAGGAGATGAAGAAGTCGAAGCAGGTGATGGCGAAACCGGTTAGCAGTCTGGGGAAAAAGCAAGGACATCATGTGCAAAAAACGGGGTTTGATGGAGGTAATAAAAAAAAGAGTGATGGTGGGGAGTCAGGCAAAGATGGTGCAGATGATGATAATGTAAAAACGTGTATATCGGAAAATGGGAATTCCAATGGGGAAGTAGCTAGTAGGGGTAGGGTAAGCGGAAAAGAAAACGGTTATGTCAATACTAATAATGGGGCTTTTGATGTAAATAAGCTACACAAGCTCCGGTCTAAAGGTGGGAAGAAAGCTAAAGCTAATCCTGTTGTTGTTAACAAGGTTTCCAAAGAGGAACCGAAGAAAAAACCGACAAAAAAGAACAGAGTTTGGGATGACTCACCCTCGCAAGCCAAATTGGATTTCACGGATCCGGCGAGTGAGAACGGTGATGATCAAATGGCTGTTGCGCAAGTTGTAGAAGGAGAGAGTATGATGGACAAAGATGAGATTGTTAGCAGTGACAGTGAAACTGAAGAGGAGGATGAAGCAGAGACAAATAAGAAGGTAGGCTCAAAGAAGAACGGGTGGTTTACATCCATGTTCCAGAGGTAAAGTTTGTTCCTTATCTTTTACTTTCAAGCAGTTGGAGTTCATCCTTTAGTGATTTGAGTTAGTCCAGGACTTGTTTTATAAGAGCGTTTTTGAGGTAATGTCTAGGTGTTCATAGAAATATTAGGTAATAAAATAATACTGACCATGGGATTGCGTCACCAAGTTGTCATAGATCAATTGTCTTATCATATTCTTTTTCCTGTTCAGCATCGCTGGGAAGGCGAATTTGGAGAAGGCAGATCTAGAACCAGCTTTGAAGGCTCTAAAAGACAGGCTTATGACTAAGAATGTGGTATGTCACTATGTTGTGTTTACTTCATCGGCATTAAGTCCTTATTGTTTGTTTGTTTTTCTTTGTGCTATTTGGATAATGTATGAAAACGTTTTCGGACTCAAATTGTGGGTTGTGCTGTATGACACAGGCTGAAGAAATTGCTGAGAAACTTTGCGAGTCTATAGCAGTCAGTCTCGAGGGCAAAAAGCTTGCTTCGTTTACTAGGATATCATCAACAGTGCAGGTGAGTGGAACTTGATTAGTCTCTTGGGAGATTGTTGTTATAATTCTTAATAGTAATTTTTATGTCATTTTTAGTTAGTGACTTGGTGCAAAATAATCTATAATTATTTGTACTTACTGTAGGCTGCAATGGAAGATGCTCTTGTTCGTATTTTAACCCCGAGGCGCTCTATTGACATTATGAGGGATGTTCATGTTGCCAAGGAACAACATAAACCATATGTTGTGGTTTTTGTTGGAGTTAATGGAGTTGGAAAGTCTACTAATCTTGCCAAGGTAATGAATGATCACCCAATCACTTTTTTGGTAGAGGTGGCAATTTTAACGAGTTCACCTACAAATGGGTGATTTGGATTTATGTTTTTAGTCTAACCGGTCATAGAGAAAAAATCTTAACCAAAATGAAACGGTTGAACAGTCGAAAGCCGTCTGAACTCTGAAGTGTATTCACATGTATCAGAACCTCGTAAATTGTTTTATATAAGATAAAAGTTGGATTATTGTAATTTTGTTTTACTCTAGTTATAAATAATGAGTAGGAAAGTGTTTGTGGGTAAGCGCAGTATTGTCACCTCTTCTTTTGGCACAAATTCTCATGTTCATAAAAGAGAGAAACTAATTCGGAATGCAAATGTGTAGGTGGCATACTGGCTTCAACAGCATGATGTCAATGTCATGATGGCTGCATGTGACACATTCCGTTCAGGAGCAGTTGAGCAGCTGCGTACTCATGCTCGTAGGCTCCAGGTATGATGGTTGACCTCCTTATCATGATGTTGTTAGTTGTCATGCCTTGTAACTATGATGCTAAATTACATTCTGCTTGCAGATCCCTATATTTGAAAAGGGTTATGAGAAAGATCCTGCAATCGTTGCTAAGGAAGCAATTCAGGAGGCTACCCGCAACGGGTCAGATGTCGTTCTTGTTGACACAGCTGGTCGGATGCAGGACAATGAACCGTTGATGCGTGCATTATCTAAGCTTATATATGTTAACAGCCCAGACCTAGTACTTTTTGTCGGTGAGGCATTGGTCGGTAATGATGCTGTTGATCAACTATCAAAGTTCAATCAGGTATTGGGGCTGCTAGGCTTAAATTTTGTTTTATACGTCACAATCATTGTTCATAGGGTAGATTTCATTTTATACATTTGGTTTAACTTGTTGATATGGTTTGTTAACTAACAGAAACTAGCCGACCTCTCACCCTCACTGAGCCCAAGGTTGATTGATGGAATATTGCTAACCAAGTTTGATACCATCGATGATAAGGTAATGCTCTTGAAACATATTAGACTCGCTATTTCTGTGTTAAAAGGTTAGTTATTTTTGTTTCTAACTATAAAGATAATATATATAGGTTGGAGCTGCACTTTCGATGGTGTACATATCAGGAGCACCAGTGATGTTTATCGGGTGTGGACAGTCATATACCGATCTGAAGAAGCTGAACGTGAAGTCTATTGTGAAGACGCTGCTTAAATGATTGTGCACATCCTTAGTCAAGCTGTGTTTAAATTTGCTTTCCGGATCTACATCTATCTGTCACCATACTCTACAGATTCTCGTATGTTTGCTTTGTCATCTTTACCTTCAGTTTGTTTGTGTTAAATCTTGTGATGAACATCTTTGTGATCTATGGCTATGATCATTGTCCTGTGTTAAATCTATTTTTTTAACCCATGATAACCCGTTGTCGATGAGCTCATGGGACCTCACTAATATCGTGTTAAGAAGTGAGATTGTGTTAAACGTAGCTTAAGCTTAACTTGTGACCAAGAAAACAAGTGAAGCTGGATTATAACATGAAAACTGTCCTGATCGCTTAAGGCAAACAAAGTTATTTGGGTTGGTTGGTTAGATAGTTCGAATTGTTGACCGATCTTTATCAAACTAAAAAAGTGGACCATAAAGTAAACAAGGTTCTCTGCAGCCTGCTTTCAGTTTCATCACACTAGACTCTTTGGCTCTAGATGGTTATGGTGATTTGGGTGGTCCGGTGAGCAACATTAGGCGCAATAATGTAACGACGGTGGTGCAATCTTGTCTGGACAAAGCTGCAAGGTGTTTTTTTTAAACTAGACACAATAATGTGATGACGGTGTCCTTAACATTATGCTCGGACTTGTATGTAATTTTTAAAATTCTTTAACGAAAGAAAAGGTTACAAAAATCAAATATTTAGGAACATATATGAACAAACATATGTCTGTGTTCGTCCAAACATCTATTTGCCAAAAATCGATTTCAACCACCAAACCCCTTTATCCGCTGGAGCGTCTTCCGTCTCAGGCGTCGGGTTTGTGTGTGTCGTCTTCTTCAATTTCGCCACATCATACCCTTCCTGTTTCGCCTTCTCAACCAACATATTATATATCTCCTCATCAAGATCATTCTCCCTACATAATATCTACAAAAAAACACACACCACAAGTTCTAGATTACACAAAAGTGTTATGAACCAAGTGTGGCACATGGGCCAAGGATTGAAGAGGCTAGGAGGCGCCTCGAACCCCACTGCTTTTTTGCTTAGCAGTATAAGTTTACTAGTATTTTGTCCGAAAATTTCATACGTATTGACCCCCCCCCCCCCCCCCCCCCCCACAGAAAATTTTGTTCAAGCTCGGCCACAGGTGACACAGGAATCAAACACACAAACGATTTTACGTAGTGGTTCAGATTCGATGCGAGTCCTGCAGGCTGCAACTTAACATTTTATTATGTTTGGCAATGTTTTAAAAACCGGTTTATACCGGCCGGTTGAACCGGTTATACCGCTTACCGGTGGCTTGGCCGGCACAAATTAGTACGGTATTTTGGGAAAACGGTATAGGATTTGAACCGCCGGTAAATTCCGGTATACCGGTTTATACCGCTATACCGGTACCGGCACAAGGTTAAAATTTGGACTTTATCGACCCGTAGTGAAGGTATAAATAACATGTGTGGTGAGAAAGAGCATGAACCGGTTTCTTTAACACAAAGTGACTTATATATATGTTACTTATCTTATGTAATTTTAGTATATTTTGATTATTGGTAACTAAAACTTCTTATTAAAGATTGTAGAAAACGAATATGGTTGTACTTTTGTTGATGAGGATGACGATGATTATAAATTTTATCTTTTAAGTAATCATAAACTTGATGTATTTAACACTTGAATGACATAAACCTAGTATTCCCTTTCATATAGAAAAAACTGTGTGGGTAATTTGGATTATTTTTTGATAATGGATTCACTTTTGAATTATTTTTTATTATGAAATCGTGTACTATTTGATTACTTTTTTAATTAAAGTTGTATTTTATAGAATTATAGGTTTAAGTAGTCAATCCGGTTGAACCGCCCGATACAACCCGGTTCAACCGGTTGAACCATTTCAGAGTCCAATCCGGTATGGTTAAAAAACCGGTTTTTAAAACATTGATGTTTGGTACACAGATAATAATAATAGTTACATATAATAAACAGAAGCAGAAACATACCCAGAGATTTTTCTTGGACGGTTGACCAACGAGAACATGATGATAATCATCATCAAGAAACAACACCCAGTAATCACCAGTAACAGGAATAATCGGCAAAAATGGAGGCACATAAAACTTAACCTTCAGTTTAGCTTCATCACTGTTGGGGTCAGCTTTATAAGCAGTCCCTTCAATGAACCCTCTCTTTCCATCACTCCATGTTTCATTCAACACGTTTACAATGCCATCATCTCTCAATGTGTACGTAGCTCTTGTGTTTATCCCGTTTTTCGGCTGATCTCTCGATCCGAACGAAGCGATTTCGTACCATCGGCCCATGTATCTTGCTAGATCAATGCCCTTTACGACTTCGATTTCGTTATTGGCCATGGTGTGTGATTTAACTGATTATGAAATGTGGACGTTGGTAAAGATTATGGGTGTTGTGTATTATAGTCAAGAGGTGTAGATAAGGCTTACATGGGGAATTTCTAGCCTTAGAATAAGATTTCATAATATTGTGTAAGTTGCTATGTGTGTGTATAGATAAGTTAGTATTAAACTCACCCGTGTTGAGGTAAATGTTTTTAGGACCGGATTGGACGTCGATTCGGACACCCCGGCGATTCCCGGTTCAACCGGTTCGACGAACCGGTCAAAAAAGTCAACAAAAATCTCGAAAATTCTATAAAATCCGGTTCAACCTTGCCGAATTCCGGTCCAACCAGGCCGAATCCCGTTCAACCAGTCGGTTCGCACAAACAAACTCAGTTCAGCTGCAGCCTATCGAACCATGCGACTCGGATCGGCCGGGGGTCCGATTCCCGGTTCAACCGGTCGGACCAGCCGGTCCGATCTGGTCTCAAAAACATTGGTTGAGGTGGTTTAACGCGAAAAAAATCAACATCTTTGAAGCTTAAAACATATAAAATGTTTGTGTCAACCCACCCCTGCGTTGGGCAGGGGCAGGAACCTAAAAAATATTGACGTCGAGTATGCATTCAACTTTAACAACGTATATACGATATGTATATTATCTTATGCAACAACATTATCATTTTTAATGAAACTTACATTTTTTATCACGTCGTAACTGTATATTTAAAATTTTATAAAATATCATATATTAAAATTTGTAAACAAAAAAAATGTGAAGAAGGATACGTGTCAATATGAGGTTGGCAAAAAGGAAAAAATGGGAAAGTCTAGAGTTTAATTTGGGGTGTGAGGGGTTTATATTGCAACATTAAAAAATCAAGCTTTAATATGCATTAATATGTAATTTCATTTACATTGATTTTAATAATGATGATAAAAATTCTTTTAAAGTAGCTTAATCACTTTAGAGCCAACAAATTTATAAGCTTGTAGTCATCAACAAATTTAATTAGAGTTGAGCGTTGGGAAGCAAATTGTTGTGGCTTGATTAAGTGCCTTAGGTTACATCATTTTTGTTTGACCTAGCTAGTCTACTTGTTTCACTTCGAGTTGTACTCTATCATACTTGTTAAAACAAATGATATGTATGTTGTCTGCTATAAAACCTGTGAACTCACCAACATATTTGTTGATTTTCCTAAGCATGTTTTTCAGGTACTGATGTCTAGGGGATTTAAGAGTGGGTTTAGCGGGCACCAGAGTGGACATGATGTTGGGACCATGAATTACGAATTCTAAATTATGAACTAGAACTATGTTTTTATGTTATTTTCGAATAATTTGTAAACATTAACTATGTAACTTGCTTCACCTTGATATTATCATGTTTTTATTAAACTTTCTTAAGACCGGAAAAGTGAATGTGTTAAGCTAGAGGGTGGTTGCAAGATGTCCATTCGTACATACATGTGTGATGCTAAACTTTATGGTAACAACTTCCGTTATCTCATGACTTGCCTTCCACTGTGCGTTGTCGGGGTGTGACATCACTAAGACTATATGGAGTCGTGTCAGTTTTCCCCTTTTCCCTTGTGTGACACGTCAGCGTCACATTTGCTTTTCACCCGTTTTTTTTCAGTTTGTCCCCGGATTCTCCACATTGCGTAGTGTCGTCCAAGATTTTCCCAAAACTAATTTATTTTAATTTAAATTAAACTTATATATTTAAAATGTTTTTTTTTTCATAAAGATTCAATTAAACGTGAACTCAACCTACCTCATTCGCAATCCCAGATTGCGTATTGTCGCCCAAAGTTAAAAAAAAAAATAAAACATGTATGCTACCATTTCCAAATCTTAAGTTGATTTAGAAAGATTCGATAAAATGTGATCTCAACCTACCTCATTCGCAGAAGTAAATTACTCCTTTGAGTCCTTTCCATGAAGGAAACTTTAAATACACGAATAAACAATCGTATTCATTATGGTACACAAAGATCTTGTCATTCTATATGACTATATCACACTCCATAGCATGCGGTTTAATTCCTTGAAATTCACTAATTTACCTGATGATATACATAGGTAGACTATCAGACATAAAATACTTACTATGACAACAACACCAATCTTGATCTATCATTTAAATCAAGAAGTGAGAAAACTTAAAACAATCGATTCATACCATTCATGAGAACGGTGGACCAAATAAAGGAGTCATTTTTTACGTAGATTAAATGTAGAACAAAATTCGGGCATGTTAATTGGACTATGTAGATAGAGTTTAATGTTCAGGATGTAATAATGTGACTTATCTAGTGGGTTTTAGCTTCTTGCTTACCCGTTTTCTATATAATTTATAGAATTTTCACCGTTTATTTTTTTAAAATCCATAAATTTTCATCGATAAATTTCATATCCTCACCTTTAATAACGTAATTCATTTTATAGTCATTTTTCATATATAAAAGTTGCTAAAGCACTAAATCCTATATAGCATTCAAAGATGTCATCATCCTTCTTATTTACATCAAAAAGTGTTTCTCTCAATCATGTTTCCCCCGCAAATTAAAACATTAACAACTTTTATATATGATATTTAAAAAAAAATACACCAAATTAATGAACGTTTTATTATCTTTCTAACAAGTACCATAGAGCTATAACAAAAACGAAAAAAATGACTTTTTATGGGTTTTTGTTCATACACGAAAAAAACACAGTGTGTTCGGATAATTCATTAATTATGTCTAGGCAAGTCACTAATAATGTTCAAACTAGGAATTCTATTTTCATTAAGAGTAGAATAGGTTAAAACCACTCCTTTTCAAAAAAAAAAAAAAAAAGACTGACACCTTTAAGACCACCGCCTCAATCACCCTGCAATGGTTGTTTCTAGCTCTACTTCTCATCCAAACATACATCTTCTTTTTAATATACATTCTCAATCTTACTCATATGATTGAAGTTGTTTTCTCATATTATAGTACATTAATATCTATGTAACATCATAACACATATTTTATCACTTTAGATTAAATTTATATATTTAGAAAAACTTCCGAGATATAATCTAGTTAATTCATATGCCCAACTATCTTTTAAGGTAAACAATGTCCACACAAAGTCAATATATTGTAATACGTTTATAACTAGGTCCACTATATATTGTAAGCATAAACTCAAACAAGAACATATCTTAAAACTATTGTAGAGTCTAGCGTGCTTCAAAACCGACTAATAACAACACACGACATGGTATCTTAGGCTAGATTATCGCATACTGAGTATTCTCTTAAATTTGGATTCACCAAGATAAAACAATCAAGGCTCTACTTTAGGGGTGAATGGACGGTTGGAACTATTATTTGGTCTACTTAGAGGGGGTGAATGGATGATTGGAATTATTATTTGGTCGATGTGGGACTTCACAAAGTTGCCAAACATTTTAAGTTTTCAAATGTTTCAATGTGGGACTAGAATTATTTGGGTCTATCGATGTGGGACTTCTTTATCACATTCTATATCACACACGTAGACATATTGTTCAATTGTTATGTATTGGGTTATATTATTGTAATGTTATATATTCAATAGCATGACTCGTTTTTCCTGTAACTTTTATAATATAACGTTTTATATATTTTTAAATATGCTATTAAGACGAGCTTATTTTTCTCTATGTTTTAACCCAAGTTTCATTAAAAAACCAAGTAGGGCCAAATAATATAATTTATTATTAAACGGTCTTTTATAATACTAACTACTCATCTAGATCTCACCCATCTAAAATAATCATCTTACTCGCTTGACAATATATGAAATATAAGTTATGTAGATACTTTTATTGGCTCTTTACAATACCACACTTATAATGCTCTAGACATCATATCATATATACAATTGCCATTAGGGAAACATGTCATCCAATTGTAAGCGTGGTAGGGTATTGAGCCAAAAACTAGGAGAGGCATTTCGTCAATAACGTATAGTTGACATCATTTGACATCATTAGGAGAGTTTGAGAGGACCTGAATCAGGTCCCTAAGGGTATTTTCGTAATGGCCACTAAAAAATTCACCTAATCAAAATTCAGACATTATTTGTTCAACGTCTGAACATGTGGGAAAGGGTCATTGATGAAAATAACCTTGGTCTCCCAAATATCTCATAACACTACCATCCTAATATCCAATAAACGAATTCCAACAAAATATTACCCATGATTTTTTTTGAACTGGTAGGAAAGGTCATTAGGGAAACATAATTATTTAGTTGGTCATTTAGACCTTAATATCAAAATTTTCTCTAATGATGTCCAATATAACGTTATCGACGACGTTAACCCACAAGTATGGAAACCAGTTTAAGTTAAAGGTGGTATTCCCTCTTGTTGGAAATAAGGTGAATGTAGATTTAATTATAATTTAGTGAAATTATAATTATTAACTATATTCTTCATGTGATTAACTCAAGACAAATAAAGATACTTTATGAGGCTTGAATAGAGTTTTATGGCTAATAAATAAAATTTAAGTCTCTAATTATGTGAGACTTTTCACTAGCCATAGTTCATGTATACATATGAGTCTTTGTACCTCATTTTGAGACATGAGAGATACATGAAGAAACTCTTGAAACACACATACACTAGAAACACAACCCGAATACATAGCAGTAGCAACCAAGTTCGATTATTTTTCAGGCAAGTGGGATAGTCTGGCAGTGCACCACCACTGTTTCGAACCGGTGTACCCTGGGAACAGACGAAGAATCTGTTTAAGGGAATTGTGTCAAACACAAGCCCGGTTCACTTCTATGATTTCGTTTTTTCTGTTATAGTTTATTGCAGCAAGTACAGAGACTCGGAAACACGCGAGCTTCATGTACAAGAGGCGTTGAGGCGATCACAATGTAAGTTTTCTAACAAACTTAAACAGATTAGTAAACAAACTTTCGTGTTCTTCCTAAGTAATTTGGGTTCGCGAAAGTTTGTAAGTGTTTTCTTTTGGTACATCGAATAGGATTACATTCATGATGAGAATGCAATCTTTAATCTGAAAGATTGTTTGACAAACCGAATTTTTTATTTAATTTTCAGATTCATGGGTTTTGAGTTATGTTTAGATAAACCGGACTATGAAACATTTCTAATATGTGTTTAAACATTTTTTTTAATTTCTAATGATAGTATTAGAAAAGACATATTAGTTGAAAACCCATGTAAACTTGGTTGATCATGTTTTCTTTCTAGTAAGCGTATTAGAAAGATAATTTCAAAGTATTTGAAATGAAACATTTCTAATAAGAGTATTGGAAAATAAAGGGTTTCAAAATATAAGGTTTTGAAACATGTATTTCTAACAAGCGTCTTAGAATCGACGACGTTGAAAGAATAACGTGTCATGAAACATTTCTAATAAGAGTATTGGAAATAAAGGGTTTCAAAATATAAGGTTTGAAACATGTATTTCTAACAAGCGTGTTAGAATCGACGACGTTGAAAGAATAACGTGTCATGAAACATTTCTAATAAAGCATATTAGAAATTATTATTTAGAACATAGTAAGTTTAGTTTGTAAACTTATATATTGATTTCTCTAACGGGAGTGTTAGAGATTGATGATTTTGTAAAGACAAAATAAGATGTTTATATTTCCTAACAAGTGTGTTAGAAAAGATTATTGTACAAAATAGACAAACGTGTTGGAAATTTTATTTTGGAAAATTTTGTGAAAATAAAAAAGTAATAAACTTATTTTGTTTTATTGAAGGTTTTAGTAAGAATAGTAATTAAAAGTCCAAAGTTGAAACTTAAAAATAATAAGAATATCATTAAGATGGGTCAAATATTCTTAAAGGTTTTAATGGGGTGTTTCAACTCATGGATTTATGGAGAATTGGGTGTTTCAACCTTTTCCAACATTAAACCAGTTTGGTTAAATTTGACGGTTTCTAACGAGTGAGTTTGAAACGGGTATATTTTGGAAAATCCAAAGTTAATACCATTTATGTAAATGGTTTAATTTTCTAACGAAGGTGTTAGAAACGGTTTATTTTATATAAACCGACAAGGTCTAAAACGATTGTCATAATCGTGTATTTCTAACAGGCAGGTTAGAAACGGTTGAGAATATAAACCAATGACCTTTAAAATGATTTTGGTAATCGTTTATTGATAACGGGTGTGTTAGAAAAAGGTTTATTTGATATAACCAAAATCTATATGATGAAACGTGTAATCGTTTGCATTCTAACAAGTATGTTAGAAATGGTTAATTTTTAAACCGTATATGTTTATATGGTACACGTATAGTTTCTAATGAACAAATTAGAAATGGTTAGTCATGAAAACCATATACTCTAACAAGTGAGTTAGGAATGGTTTTGATGTGTAATCAAAACATAAATATGTATAGTTTATGAAAAATACTTGTGAAAGCAGAAATGTTTTGTCTGAATAAAACATGTGTTTTGCAAATTATATATGGTTTGATACTTGTATGAGAAGTATGATGACTTGAACCATATAATAGTTTAGAGAGACTATTTAGTGTAAAACAACTTATATTGTTTTGGACATATTTACTTGTTCAACTACTTGTGAGTAGTTAAGTATAAACAACGTTGTTGTTTTGAACAGTGTATTGAGGGAGTACCTCAAAACATGCCACGAGACGATATAATTGCTATTATTTCGTTGAACGATAAAGTGTTAAAGAGATTAACACTTTGAGATTTGATGATTATATATCCTTATATGAATCCGGTTAAAGATATATGTAATATGTTATATATATTTTGGATTATATTGAAATTATAATTTGGTGAATTATAATTATTAATTGGTAAAACTCTTCATGTGGTGAATTGAAGAAAAACTCTTTAGTAGAGTTAATTTATTTATGACATTTGATTATAGTTTTAAGACTAAATTAAGTGTATAATTGAAACTCTTGAGTAGAGTTTTTAATGCCATTTGATGAGGTTTTATTTCACATGGTGAAACTCTTGAGTAGAGTTCTTAATGCCATTTGATGAGGTTTTATTAGAGTCTTAATTAGAGTCTTAAGTCTTTAATTAAGTGACTAAGAAGAAAAAACTCTTCATCCATCCCCATTGAGATAATCATGATCAACGTGGCAAGTGTATTGAAGTTAAATGCACGAAAACGAGATATGTCATCTAATGTTGAAAGCATTTACGTAAAAATGCACAAATGTAGTTTTGATGACTATAACATATGACAGGAATATATGTTATTATTCATAAGTCTTTAAGAAATATTGTGAGATTTATTATAAAAGACTTAGAATATTGATGGACGTGTAGAGTCTCTACAAACCATCAATGTTGGTTGAACTATATGGAGGATTCGTTATATATTTTGGGAGAGTCACCCAATAAATAGTATCAACAAAATATATACATATCACTTAGGCATATGTGAATGTCATGTCGTCGAGTGTCAATCTAATTGACTTGTTGATGATGAATATGTTCATCAAAGTGACTTATATTAAGACTTATGTTTAAGTCTTAAAGAGTCAATGGTGAAGCCTTGGAGATTAAAGGCAAACGAGTCTTGATCCTAATGGATGGAATTAATTATGATTTTGAAGCATTCTTTAAACCAAGGTTTTGGAATGGTAAACAAAATCTCATTTTGTGTCTAAACTAAGACGTGAATGTTAGGAAGAGATAGTGAGTTATCTCTTAAGGCTGTGAAGAATCAGAATGAGGCATCTTCTGTTCACATGCTAAGTATTCGTAGTCTAAAGCATGCTAGACTAATACTTGTTAATTTAGATGCTCCACGGAGAATAAATTAACTTTGAACATTCAAACATATGTGACGACATAAGAATGAATTTTGTAAAAGCAAATATATAATTCATTAAAAAGGATGACTCGAAAGGACCGAATAAATAGTTCATTGGTTATGATACTATTTAGCTGAATATGAGGAAAACTTATATAGCTCAGAAAACGGTTCGTGTGAGAAATATGGATTGAGTAATATAATGGATGAACTCAATAAACACAAAGATATAGATAGTCGTTATCTTATCATGGGTGTCTAATGTCATCATGAGTGATATTACTCAAACTCAATCAAAGTGCAAGCAATGTGGGGGGAAGAGCCATTTAAGAAACAATTCGTAAGGATTTAAAAAATGGCACTTGAGAAGTTTTCAAACTACATATGAAAGGAAGAAACTTTCATCACCCCATTTGGTAGTTATCCAATAAACACATAAGTGTGGAGGTGACTTGTATTTGAAAATAGAAGGTTTGATATAAACAGATGTGATTTTGGGAAGTACAAATCACGCGAACCTAGAACGGACTTGTTATAAGTCAGTCCTATTATGTGGACAAAATTCTTGAGAAGTTCAATGGAAATGACTCTAATGTGGCTAGAAATTTCATTTACATGAGTCAATGTCTAGCTAAGAATCGAGGTGAGCCTGTTAACCAATTAGAGTACTCAAGAATTATTGGCAGCCTGATGTATCTGATGAGTTGTATCAGACCAGACTTAGCAAGCAAGCTAAGTAGATAAAAAAGCAACCTAAGTTCAATTCATTGGAATTACGTGACACAGGTGCTTTGGTAATTAGGATACATACGAAACTACGGGCTGCAATATAAAAGATATTCAGCAGTTGTTGAAGGTTATTATGATGCGAATTGGATATCTTACACGAATGATTCCAAGGCAACGAGTGGGTATTTATTCACACTTGGAGGTGTTGCGATAACATGGAAATCATCTAAGCAAATTGTTATTGCTAGATCCATGATGGAATCAAAATTCATCGCTTTAGAGGATGAATTGGCAAAATGGCTACGTCAATTTGTTAAGGATATACCTAGGTGGCCGAAGCCGGTATTGGCCTAATGCATACGCTATGATAGTCAATTGGTAATTGGCAGAGCTCATATCACAATGTGTATCAGTAAGAACAGGTATATAAGACGTAGGCATAATACGGTACGACAACTAATCTCTATAAGAGTTATCACTGT
The DNA here is from genome assembly GCA_032199755.1 of Ambrosia artemisiifolia. Classification (NCBI taxonomy): domain Eukaryota; kingdom Viridiplantae; phylum Streptophyta; class Magnoliopsida; order Asterales; family Asteraceae; genus Ambrosia; species Ambrosia artemisiifolia. The sequence continues at coordinate 19,454,490 of CM063515.1, read as the reverse complement.
TGACAATGTGAAGTCAAAAGATAACTTCGCGGATCCGCTAACAAAAGACTTAAGCAGAGAGTTAGTTCAGAAGTCGTCAATGGGAATGGGACTAAAGCCCATGAAAGGCTAAGTTTATGCGAAGGAAACCTAACTCAGCTGACTGGAGATCCCAAGATTTGAGTTCAATAGGACAACCTAATTGTATGAACTGGCGAAGGTCACTGTGGGGAGAGTTGGTGAAAACCCCACGTTTTAAAAGGGAGTTTACTATAAGATTTGATAAGCTTCCTAGTCCTTTCCTAAGAGTGACAAGGTTGAGGTTAAGCTTATGGCTTTTAATGATTTGACTGAGATAACCAGTCCCAGTAGATCACCTATGTGAGAGAGAAGTGGGGTCGCTTCGAAGGGTATTATTGGGGCACAATACTTAAGAGCTCTCGCAGAACCAGGCATGTGTCCATGACCATAACGGACACAACTATGAGGACTTGACGTTGTCAGGGAGAGTCTTGTGTGAAGCGTATTGTCGTCCACACAAACGGCAGACGAGTTCAAAGACATCGCGTTCTACTCAGAGCTAGTGGGCTAAGTGCGTTTCATAAGCGAAGGTTCAAAGGGTCACACCTACCTATCGTATGCAAAACTCAACTGTTGAAATTTAATCGGAATGAGGTTGTTTTTGAGTATGACTCCTATTCATGTGGGGGTTTGTTCGAAATATGCGTGTTTTGATAAATCTCCATTCATGTGGGGGATTGTTGGAAATAAGGTGAATGTAGATTTAATTATAATTTAGTGAAATTATAATTATTAACTATATTCTTCATGTGATTAACTCAAGACAAATAAAGATACTTTATGAGGCTTGAATAGAGTTTTATGGCTAATAAATAAAATTTAAGTCTCTAATTATGTGAGACTTTTCACTAGCCATAGTTCATGTATACATATGAGTCTTTGTACCTCATTTTGAGACATGAGAGATACATGAAGAAACTCTTGAAACACACATACACTAGAAACACAACCCGAATACATAGCAGTAGCAACCAAGTTCGATTATTTTTCAGGCAAGTGGGATAGTCTGGCAGTGCACCACCACTGTTTCGAACCGGTGTACCCTGGGAACAGACGAAGAATCTGTTTAAGGGAATTGTGTCAAACACAAGCCCGGTTCACTTCTATGATTTCGTTTTTTCTGTTATAGTTTATTGCAGCAAGTACAGAGACTCGGAAACACGCGAGCTTCATGTACAAGAGGCGTTGAGGCGATCACAATGTAAGTTTTCTAACACCTCTATCGTACAATCCAGGTGTGGGGTTCTCCTACACAGATTTCCTAAATAAATCATGGAATGAGTGTCTCAATGCATGGACACCACAAATAGCAACCTTCATTGTCTTGCAAGAGTCACTCTTCTCCACCTAAGGACACAAGGGGTGCTACCATAATTTTCTTTTCCTTCACTGATTTTAACCAATCATGCACTGCCACATCACTTTACTGATTTACTTCACCGAATCACTTTTTTGGACGCAACACTTAACAAATTCATTTCACTGAAATCTTTATTTTAGTTTTCCTCTTCTTTATTTACCGTTTTAAAAGAATGATGACCGTTTGATTTAAAAGAAGTGTTTGTATAAAAACTAAAAAAAATAACCCTTCCATTAAAAGAAAAATAAAAATACAAGAAACATCATTTAGAAAATAAACATACAAACACCTAAATTTACTCGTCGCCTTCATCCTCCTTGTCGCCTTCAACCCAATAACGCTCTCAATCGTATTTCTCTCGATTTTTTCTTTACATTTCAAAACCATGTCAAAAGATTTACCTTTGAGGTGGTCTTGCGGTTTTGAATACATATTTCAAGTCGTGGTCATACTACCTTTGTCTCAACCAATGTTGCAAAATAAGGTCGAGTTGACCATTACTCCCCGAGTACTCACTCTAGGGTAGGTCACCGTGTATAGCCGAGTACTCCGAGTACTCCCCGCATAAGCCGAGTTGACCCCCGAGTTCTCCCCCGATTAATCCGAGTACTCGCTCTAGGGTGGGTCGCCGAGTACAAACCCAAACCAAGTTTTGAAACACTAGAACTCTCAACAATTCACGTTGTTTCTCTAAAAAGGCCAAAGTTTTTTCGCCTTGTTGAGATTGTAGGGTGACCAACCGGTTCAGTTTATCTTCTTTCATCGCTTAGTATGACCCGAATTCGTCAACCGAGGATGATTTGCTTGAATACTCGGCAACGCGGCTTTCTTATTTTGTTAATTTGGTCCTCGTTGGGTTGGTAGCTTCATTGAGATCCGGCATGTGGCTAGTGGGGGTAGAGTCGTCCGTTGTGGAAAATGTAGCGTGATAGTTGCCGCTTTCCGAAGACTTCCGTCTCATGTCGGAATGACTACCACACAATTCTTCACCCATCAACGCTAGATTTTTCCACTTGTCGTGATGTTCTATAATCTCCCATGACGCTTGATGATAAAAACCAGAAGGATAATTTTTTTTGTAATCTTTCAACGCTGTTTGCATGGCATTAAGATCACTACATCCACTCCCTCGTAGGCGCTCATGTATTCAAGCAAATAAAAATATATTTTAGAAAAATTTATATAATTAAATAAAACTGTAAGTTAAATATATCCTAATCTTTACCGCTAGTTGATGAAGGCCATTGAACGAATTCATTTGTGGGTTCATAGCGGTCCATTTAGATGTAATTTGATCAATTGTTCGGGTGGATCCTCCCAACAGTTCTAAGTAATGTTTTTGGAACGCCCTCCAAAAAATCCCTTTGCTTCTTTGATTACTCTTCTCCTTGTTCTCCGACACATAACACCAAGATTTTGCCAAAATAATCTCTTGTTTCGTAATCCACTTCACAGCTTTTTTTCGCTTCCCGAATTTCTTTTTCCCCCCGCATCAACTGCTACAACTTGATCTTCTACACCAAGCATCTCCTCCGCTCCATCGCCTACATTTTCATCTCCATGTTCCTGCAATTATGTCTCTGGCACAGTTCCTTGCTCCTCATCGTCATCGTCATGTAGGTGGAGATCGAAGTCCTCTAGTTGGGTTGTTGTAAATTGAGGCGGCGTAAAAAATTGTGGATACAAAATGGGTTGGCTTTGGGGTTGTTGGTAAAACGGTTGTGGTTGGGGTTGACTTTGTGAGAATTGTTGGAAATATGGGTAGAACGGCTGTGTTTGTGGTTGGATTTGTGTAAAATTGATCACAGGCCTATAGGCTTCAACCGTGCCCGAGCTCGAACCCAAACCCGAACCTCTACCTCGAACCCCCGACTTTAGATTTCGAGGTTCCCCTCCCACCATTTGAAACACTCTTTGATTTTCTTGGATCCATTTGTTTTGTTTGCGTTTTAAAGTTGTTAATAAGTTAAACAAGTTTTTGGTTGTGTTTTTTTTAAATCGTCTACAATATATACTTTGCAAAATAACGGTTAAAAAGGAATAAAATAATTACATTAAATCAACCGTTGCATTAAATATACTTCATTACCAGCCCGTTAGAAAGAACCCGAATTTGGTTCACGGGACCCCCTACCAGCACTGGTAGCAGCGGTGTTACCATGCTAGTAGTGGGGTACCCGTGACCATTTTCAGTGGCACCCCGTCCCCCCTAATAAAAAAAAATCATTGGGATGCTAAAACACCCAGATCGAGAACCCCTAAAAGAAAACATCTACCACTACGCTGTAGATGTTCAATATAGATCACCAGCATTTGTCGCATAAACAACCACGAATTCTCGCATAGGGGCACTTATTATTACTTAGACCAAGCGTAATGGTATGTGAATTGGGCGTGGAAGGGCAGATTCGTGCCCCTTTAAGCCTCAACACCGCCTCCTTGGGCTTGAATCTTCTTTTTTTTCTTTTTATTTTTTTTTCTTTTTATTTTTTTTTCTTTTTTGCCTTTAGCATGACAGATTTAGCGTCCAAATTTAGGTGAAATGTGACAGCTTTTGAATGACCAATCAAAACACTCCATTTAGAGTGAAGGAGCTTGAAATAGGTTTACTACTACATGTGATCTTAGAAATTGCGGTGTAGTTTGTGTTAATAATTATATAGGTGCATTTAATATTTTTATAATAAACGTATTGAAAAACTCATAAGGAAATAAAAAACGATAAAAAATAAAACTGAGTGGAATGTAGACGTAAAAACGGTGAACCATGCACCCCGTTGCGGAGAGATAATGCGCAAATATTTTACTTAAACTTAAAACACAGTGTAACCGTTTAACGAAAAAAATAGAGGTAAAAATGTTAAACTACATACGCACTCTCAAAAAATTTGGATTGAAACGTAAAGCTTAAAATCTTTTTAAGATACATGGGATAAAGTTCAAAGTATAAAGTGTATGGGTTAAATGTAAAAAATGAAACTTTTAGGGTTAAAAGTAAAAAAGAAAAAAACAACGTAGAGAACAACCTATAAAAGCATGGTGTACAACTCTTTTTGAAGATGAGAGACTTTTTCTCTCCAGAAGGTCGCCGCCACACGGCCAGAGATGAACAACGACGATGATGATGGTGGTGGTGGTGGTTTCCTAAGTTTACAGAGGGGGGAGAAAAAAAGAAAGAAAGAAAGTGAGTTTTTTTTTTTTAACCAAAAGTGAGTATAACCCCTAAAGCAATAAGTACAACCATCTAATGGCTATAACACTTGTTATGCAAATAGTACAACACCTTGAAGCATAAACAACTTGTTATTTAATTTAATACTATATAATAAACATACAAACTAGTTTTCATATGCTGTAGAAAATCATGATATAAAATTTAATATTTGTCGACTCTTACCTTACATTATTTATTTACTTTTACCTTTCATTTTTGCTATAGTAATTCAAATAACGAATTATCTTGATTCTAAATAACTCATATGATTTGATGTTGGAGATGACATGTTTCTAACAATTAGAATCGTCCGCACATTTATGAAAATGGTGGGGATCATATGTCATATAATATGACGTTATATCATCACACTTAATAATTCAGCCACAAAGATAAAGTTACATATTATTAATCTAAATTACATTAGAAAACATGACCAACAATCTCTAATATTTACATCATGTGTTAATTTGTTAATCCTAACTACTAAGTAGAGTCAACAATCTCCTTTGATTAATCATTTTCGTCTACGGTTTCAACAATATTCAACCAACGGAATATATCATCCACTTCGTCTTGTATAGCGTTTATCAATTTGATTTTGATGATGCTTCCACATGCCACTGCAAGACCGGCTTTTAAGGCTCCGATTCTATTATCGGGAGAACTTGTGAATTGGTATACTAGCGGACTTGTTGTTTGATTCTTAGTGGGGGGTTTTTTGGTATTTTGTTGAGGTATATATATTCCTAAACCCATTATGGTGTTGATAATTATGTATTCAAATTGCAAATGGATCACAAGCAGGATTGAAGCGGTTTTGTATAATTAACCGCTTTCGTTCCGACAAGTAATATGTGATTAATTTTATAACATTGTATTTTATAATAAAATTCGTGCCTGGAATCTCAATATCACCTCATATGGAGTGATGCGTTCACTCTTCAAAATCTTTGTTCTTTGTGTCTTCAACCGATCTTCTAGACGATCGGTATACAACATAGTTTTATTCCTAGGTGTTCATAGTTGAACATACAATAATTTGAACATCACATCGGCAAATGGAGTGATGCATGCATTTTAAAAAATCTTTGTACTTTTGAGTCTCCAAACCCATCTTCTAGATGGTCAGTATACAACGGACTTTTATTCCTAGGTTGAACTTACACTAATTTGAACTTTATATCCGCACAAGTTGATTTCAAGGACGATTTAACGTTGGATTTAGTGGCGGAACTAGGGTTTTTGTACAGGAGGGTCGTAATTAAAGATGAGCAAATGGTACTCGGTACCATTTGCTCATCTTTAATTACGACCCTCCTGTACAAAAACCCTAGTTCCGCCACTAAATTCGGTACCATTTGCTCATCTTTAATTACGACCCTCCTGTACAAAAACCCTAGTTCCGCCACTGAATCCAACGTCAAATCGTCCTTGAAATCAACTTGTGCGGATATAAAGCTCAAATTAGTGTAAGTTCAACCTAGGAATAAAAGTCCGTTGTATACTGACCATCTAGAAGATGGGTTTGGAGACTCAAAAGTACAAAGATTTTTTAAAATGCATGCATCACTCCATTTGCCGATGTGATGTTCAAATTAGTGTATGTTCAACTATGAACACCTAGGAATAAAACTATATATGTTGTATACCAATCATCTAGAAGATGTGTTGAAGACGCAAAAAAACAAAGACGTTGAAGAGTGCATGTATCACTCCATGTTACGTACTATTGAGATTCTCGACACCAATTTTAATTATTAAAATATAATTTTGTTAAATTAATATCACATATTAATTATCAGAAGGACGCATGTAATGATGTAATTATACAAAACCGGTTCAATCCTGCCGGTAATACACTTGCAATTTGAATAAATAATTATAAACAATCATAATGGGTTTAGAAATTATACCTTAACCAAATACCAAAAACACCCACTAAGGATCGGCGAACGGTTCCGCTAGTATACCAATTCACAAGGTCTCCCAATAAAAGAATCGACATCCCGACCAGGCGTGTGGTGGCACGTGATTTTGAAAGGACTAACGTTTTACTTGGTTTTGAGTTGTACGAAAGTTCTCCAAACGTAAAGACAGGTTAGTAATGAAGGTGATTGATGATAGGTAGCGGGACCATCTTGCTGAAATATGTGTTGAAACTATATATATGTAGATATTGCTGGAAATTATATGTTTGTGTGATATGAATGGTTTTGTTAACAGAGAGAAGGAGTGTCGGAGTTGGTCAAGTAAGGAGACGGGTTGGGTTGGGTTACTGGGACTTGATCGGAAGTGGTAGCCGGTTGGTGATGGTGACAGAGGAGAAGGAGGGTCTAGTGGTGGTGCAATGTCTTGTTCTTCATTCTTGTCTATTTATAAGCATTAAATGTATGTATGTATATGTATGTATGCATGTATGTATATATGTTATGTAGGTATAGATAAATATATGTGGAATGTTTGCTTGCAACTTGTGAGTTGCCCATGTGCTGCTATCCAATGTCACTACTAGAAAATGACCAATTTGCTACGGATATTTCCTACGGAAAAAAAAAGAGTAGCAAATTTTGACAAAATTGAGACGCATTTATGACGACACAAAAACCATATTTTTTTAACCAAATTTGATACGCAATAGCAACAAAAGCAAAAACAACAACACAACTAATAAAATTGTTAATTATTCCGTCGTAATTGCGTTACAATCTATGACACATTTGTGACAAAATTATTAGAAGACAAAAGTTTGGACCTAAGACCTAATTCACTTGAAGTTATTATACTAACACCTAATTCACGGTACCGTTGACGAACGTATACAAATCCACACCTATCGATTATATCAGGAGCTAACATTATTTACAAATCCACAAATCAATAAAAAAACATATTCACACCTATCCATATATTTTCAACAAATAAAAAACACCTATCTCTTCATATAACAACACCTATCCAAATATTCTCAACAAATAAACATCTGGCCATTCACTCGCTGCCTACCTAACCTCACTCAACAAATAAAAAACATTCTCTTCATATTATCAACACCTATCGATATCACCAGTGAATATTATAACACCGATCGATTATATCAACATATTATAACACTGATCGATCATATAATTTTTCTATCCACTCAACATATTCACACCTACACACCTTCAATTGCTTCGGTCAATTCCACAGGTATCGAACTATTATTGTGATATTGTTATTGAGAAATTACACCTTCAATTGCATCGTCATTTCGATTAATAATGTTAGGGTTTCATATGCGACTCAATACAGGTATTAGATTTCGAATTTGACATGAATTAGGGTTTGAAATTTGTGGATGCAGATATGGCGACGAACGTATACATATTGATTGAGGTTTACTAGTGATTTGCTCTTCGTTTCTTCAATCCTCTTCCTGGTGTAAGATCTCATCACTTTTTGTGGTTTAATTTTGTCAGATCTGTGTTAATGTGTCTGTTCTTATTGATTGCTTTGCTAAGATTATGATTATGAAATGGTTAGTGTTTTCAATTGTGCTACTGATTCCTGCGATTTTAATCTGTTTATAATAATATTATATCTTCAAAATTCTGATATTCGGTTGCCAAAATAATTATAGATTAATTCAATTGTTTCATTATGTGTATATTATGATTGCCAAAGTATTTTATGCCAATTGTTAGTTGTTATGTTAAATTTTGACCTTACATGATAATGTTTTGTAATTTTACCTTTGAAAGTTGATTAATTAGGGTTATTTGGCTGTTTTAAGGCAATCATCTGGTTATGTTTACACTCTTAGAGATTGTTTAGATGTACTTTGTTACTTACGTAATATAAAATATAAAGGTTGTTTTTGTAGCTTAATATTATTAGGTTCTGGATTGTTTATTTGTTTTTCAAATATATATGAGAAATTTTGCATAATAGCATCATGGTTGGAAGCGTTTTTACTATATACATATGTTCAATTTAAGCTATAGATCGACGAAAATGTTGCCTAATAGAGACTGGATGTACACGGAGAGAATCACTAGTAATGGTCTTTTTAATCCGACATTTCAACTATATGTCAATCATTTCTTGGATTTTGCATTCACCAACGCCCCTAACATTCAAAGAGAACTTATAGAAGGGGTTGAGGTTTTTAAAGTTAGATGCCCATGTAGCAAATGCCAAAATCTCCGTTTCAAGAGTAGAGATGAGGTTGAGAGTCACTTATATAACAAAGGGTTCATGGATGATTATAAGGTATGGTATGTGCATGGCGAGTCATTTCGTAGACAAGATGTGGGTCAATCTTCAAGCCCCGTACCATCTCTACATGTGGGTCAAGACAATGATGAAGATCTTGGTGAATATGCCGAATACGATGAAATGCTTATGGAAAGCATGAACCAAGATCCAAATCAAACAGCCGATGCATTTTATAACATGTTAAGTCAAGCCAATGAGCCTTTGTGGCCCGGGTGTGAAAAAGCCAGCACATTCTCTACCGCCACAAGGTTATTGAACTGGAAATCAGATTGTAATGTCTCTGACTCGACATTTGATAAACTACTTCTCACGATGCAGTGACATAACTGAATGGTATATGCACATTGATGAAGAGGATATTAGTCTATCAGATATGTGAATAACTGAATATGTCAGTGATCTTAGTTTTGAGTAATGGTCGGACCGTAGACGCTTGGTTATAGTTGAGCAACTTTTAAGTTTTGACCCGTTCAACCTGTTATCTGTTTAATAATTCTTTTTTATAGCTGGAATATGTAGCTATTGATAATGGTGATTGAATCGATTTGTTTTTTTCACTTCTGATGCTCAATCATATTTGTAGCTAAGATAACAGTAAACTTCCTTTAATTATGCTCTATTATTGTGTAGAAAAGGACATATGGTCGAGAACCTAGCTGGAAAGAACTCTTCCTACAAACCCATCTCACCAAAAAGTGCAAAGAAAAGTTAAGGAAAGGGGATATTAGCATATATGATATGAAGGCTTTGAAGTTTTGTACAAATCATTCAAGAGAAACATATGTAAGTTATATTTATCATTTCTTATAATTGTCATATAAGCTTTTAGTACATTAACTATCGCATTATTTTGAAATATTTTAGGGGGGGTACTTAAAAGCGATGCGTGATCTTCACGGGTCGAACTTCACTGAGGTTCCCGATGACGCTGAGGTGTGGGCTCGTGTGCAATCAGGAGGTCGTAGGAACAGGGTATTTGGGGTCGGATCTTCTGAACTCCATTACATGGTGACTGGGACGTCATCCTCTTCTAGCGCGTGTGGACCATCATATGTTGAGTACCAATAGTCCCTAGAAGAGGTATTATGGTTATTAGCATTATGTTTGTGTCCTATTTCAGTTGCAAACTTAGTTGCAGTAAACTAGAGTTTATGTGCATACTTTTGTTTGAAATAAAGAGAATGCATTCACTTTGTAAATGATAGAGTTTAGTAAGTTTCATCACAGAATCAATTGGCTGTGTAAACTTCCTTTAAGTTTCTTTCAAGTGTAGTTGTTCTCTTAAAGAACACAACTGAGGATAAGTTTCTATCAATAAAAAAGGCAGTATAAAATGTCTTTTAATAAATTTTTAGGAAGGGTCAGGTAACGGGTCAATCATAAATGGACACAAACTTTTCTAGGACTAGTTAGATAACGGGTCGAACAAAGACAATATCGTTTGTTTACTAATATCTTTTAATAAATTTTTAGGCTCAAGCTTTACGAGAACAAATGGTAGACATTCATGCTCGTCTTGAAAATGAGACAAAGGAGAGGGAAGAACTTAGAGCTCACCTTGAAGTTGAGAGAAAAGCACGAGAAAACCTTCAACAACACATAAATGAAGCTGTGAAGAAAGAATTACAAGACTTTATGAAAAATTGGCGTCCTAGTAATTAGTTATCATTAGTTGGTATCGTTTTACACATATGCATGTTAAAAGTTTGATTTTGGTTTAAACATGGCGAAACGAATCGAATAAGGCGAAACGAATTGAATATGCTTTGTTATATGCAATCCCGGGTCAGGTTACCCGGTTTATGTCGAATTCTACCCAGTCCTGAAATGTTGTAGCTGGTAAATTTAGTGCAGCTTTAAAAACAGAATATCTGGGTTTACTGCAGGTTTTAATACAGCAGGTTTTAATACAGGTTTTATATATTTTCCTTTCAAATGTTCCGTCACAAATGTGTCAACAAAAAAAATCTGTTTTTTTTTATTGTTTTGTTACAAATGTGTTGCTAGCTTTAGTTTTGTCACAAATGTGTGGCAAAGTAACAAAATAATAATTAGCAAATTGCGTAGGAAATGCATCGCAATATACGACACCATATTTTTGTTGCAAATACGTTGAAAATTGCGTAGTAAATGTGTAGTAATTGGTTTCCGACGAGGGTTTTTACAACATTCAAGTTTCGTTGCAAATACGTAACAAATCTGAATCTATGACACATTTGTGACGGAAAAGTGTGTTGGTAAAAGGCAACTTTCTAGTAGTGTGTGCCGTCCTTCTAGGACATAAGTATAAGCATGTGTGATGATGACATTAGTATTGTGGACATGTTTTGGTAATTTGAAGTGTATGTGTGCATGTAAAACATTTTTGTTCTAACATTATTTTTATATTATTTATTGTTTATATAAACTTATAATTCGGTTTTGGCCTAATACGTATAAGATCTAACCCAAGGTAATTATATAACCTGAATTAAATAATCTAGAACCGTAATAATAAGGGTGTTTATGGTTCGGTTTCAAACCGTGAAAGCGTTCAAACCGGCCATCGGGAATTTGGTTTCACGGTCGGTTTTCAATATTATCAAACCATAGTGAACGGTTTGGTTTTTGGTTTATACCGAAAATATATCAACCGTGTAAAACTGGACCGGACCATAGAATTTTTTATGTTTATTTTTTAAAATATTATATATATACACACATTTATACTAGACATAACTAAAATGAAAATTGTTTTAACTCCTAACTAGGAATGGGATCAAATAAGAACCCTTAGTGTAGTTGTAAACCTTGTGAACCAATCCTAACCATCCATTTATATTTTGATCTAAAGGGTATTTATGTAAACTTATATTTATAGATTATAGTTTTTATTTAACCAAAAATTAGTTTCTTTAATAGATAACTAAAAAAAATTAACTGCTCCCCTACATTTAGGTAATCAATAACAATTCACGTATTCAATCTATATCTTTCTTGATCAGCCGGTAAAGATTTTGTTAGTAATATTTATTATCTTCTATCAATAATTGTTGTTCAACATTTGAATTATTGGATAATCATGAGAGTTTTCATATCACCGATTAACTTTTGATCAAGGTTTGTGTTCTAAAAATCTCACTTTCGATCTCAATGTTTCTCTTTACACGTAATATAATTTCATTGAATTGATTCTGCTTGCTCTTCATTAAATTTGTTTTTCATCAATTTTTTTTAATTCATCAAATGGACAATGAAAAAAAGAATCTGGGAGTTTAATTAGGATTCTAATTTCTTAAAAATTGGTTTGCAGATGAATGAATTTAGAATTGCAACCGGAAAGAGAAAGAGATCATTTTAATTTAGTATGATTCGTTTTGATATGTTTTGTAAATATGAGTTGTTAAGGTTGAAAATTGATTTTTTTCAAGAAAGCATCAACTTTCAGTGTCGTAATTCTCATCTTTTTGAGCCATGATCTTGCTTATTTATTTCAATTCACATCCATTTATATACAACTAATATATAAAAGTAACCACCATGTTTGTTTCAATTCACATTACGAAATCAAGTTTGTAAATTTGAAGTCAATGATGGTGGTGGTTTCAGTCGGGGAAAATGAATATCAAAAGAACCTTATTATACACATGTGTACAATGCCAAACAAACCATCTAAGAAACTTATTTTACACATATGTATAATGATAAAACTTATTGTACATGGATGTACAATGATGAACAACTATCTCGTAGTCTTTTGATTAGATGCATACTTCAATGTACACAAGTGTACATTACAAAATCAATCATGCGCGTTTAAAGAATATGATCTAATAGAAAAGTATTCGTTGATGTACATATGTGTACACCATTTCTAAATTGTCAAATGCTATAGATTTAATTCTACTGCATCTTTAATCACACTTATTCTTAATGGAATAAAATTTGATAATGGTAATATTTTTTTAATTAACAGACTAATTAATTGGTGAGAGAAAAAGGGAAAGAGAATCTAATTAAATATTTAGTAGGAGAGAAATAAATAAGAAGTTACCATTATGCCCTTTTTAATTATTAATTAATTTTTTGATTAAGAAAAAATGAGTGGTCCATATTGGTTCTTAAAGTTCTTAACTTCTACTTAGTTCTTATTTGAACCATACCCCTCCTAACTAAATTCAAGTAAACAAAAATATGGCCAAGATCATTTTACATTCTTAAATGTACACACTAACAAAGTAAGCTACCATGTCCACCTCCTTTGTGTTGCAAACTTCCAAATCTCTAGCGTGAAAAACTAACTAGAGTAATAAATTCAGAAACCAAAACGTTTTAAGATCTAGCCGCTTCCGTAAGTATCAAATATAAAACTCTATGCATTTTAGGAGTGTTGTTGATTTTTTTCATTATTGACACACTAACAAATGATAGCCGTTGGATATTATGGAGACTAATAAAAATATTAGCTATCAGGTTGCGAAATTTATGTTTCCATGCACCTATGTATTTTAGATACTATTTTTTCAAAACAAAGATTTTATTTACTCACAGCATTCACAACACATCCCTCGTTTCAATCCTCAATTTTAAAATTTAAGAAAATCATACAAAAACCTCACTCTATCTCATACCCCATTATTAAATTTTAGAAAAATCGAGCATTAATATCAGCATCCCTATGTCCCCATTCACTCACAACAAATCACAACCAAATATTATATTAAAAATTATTACAGTTTCTTTCTCATCCATTCACATACTCTTTCTATGGAATATGGAGAATAAGTAAAACTAAAATTTAAACGTGAAATGGAATGTTTATTTTCTATACACATACGTGTGAGTTTTCATAAATAACTTTGATTAAAAAACATAATTTCTATATTATATTACATATGTATTTCCCGACCCTACCAAAGCTGAACCAACCTGGATACTTTTATTTATGCTTGTATGAAAATGGAACACATAAAAACAGTGACGACATACGTATAAAATCCTACATCCACCACACTTATAGGCCAAGATCATTTTACATTTAAATGTACACACTAACTAAGCTACCAAGTCCACCTCCTTTGTAGGAACTGCTCGTATATAAATAAAATAAACAAATATATGTAACGATTACAACTAAATAAAGAAAACGAATGCAGAAAATAAAGTACAATTATAACTTAAAGAAACAAAATACACGAAGAATTAGAAGCAGAAAAACAGTAAAGGCTGAGGATCGTGTTGAACACGGGGCCCTTAAAACAAATTCCGAGTCTATTAACGAGAACTCGTTTTGTTTCCCAGGGTACAACAGTCGGAACAACAAGAGTGCTGCCGGAGTTGGCTCTGACCCGAAATGTACCTCAAACAGCAAGAAGAAACAGAAAGATTGCTGGAGAAGACAAGAGTGGTGAATATGCAGAACAGTTGTATTGAGGTGTGTCTCCAACCAAGGGTCTCCTTGGTATTTATAGGAGTCCAATCCCTAATCAGTTTCAGAAAGCATTAAAAATGAAAAATAAATGTCATTGAACGTCTTCAATGGCATTTATTATGTTCTTAAAGTTTCAAACGAAACTGTTTGACTGGACTGTTACACTTCTGATCTGTTGCTGCAGAGGAGCTGGAGACTCCGCGCGCGCCAACCTGCGCGCATGCGCACAACGTAATTCCCGTTCTACGTCAGCGGAAGCTGGTCCGCGCTACTACGCAGAACGTCTTTTACGTTTTACGTCACTCGAGCGCCTGCGCGGAAACATCCGCGCAGACCAGGGCGCTACCTGGTGGTCTGCTCGTACTCGCGCGCATCGCCTGCCACTGGTCCTATGCAAAGGACCACGAGCCTGTGTTCAAAAGTACTAAGACGGCTCGCGGTGATGCGAAGTGCAAAGTGCGCCATCAAAGCGCCACATTGCGCCCATCGCCCACGCCACGCGCGTGCGCGAGCGCGAGTTAGGGTGCTCCGCACCCTTCGCGAGTTCCACAGTGTGAGCTCCCATGAAACAATTAGGAAGGAGTGTTCCTCCTTATATACCACTCATGGTATCATCACTCTTCCTATGTGGGACAAGTTCCACCTTGTTTCATTTCAGCATCAAGTGCATTATTCACCAATCTTTGAGCATCGATATCTCATTCATCTTAGCTCCGTTTTGGACGTGGTTTGGTTCTTTGCGAAGCTCTCACAACATAGAGCATAAACCCACAAAGAAATATATAAATAAACATCTGTTTCAAATATATATTTTAGTCCAAAGTTAGGGAAAAATCATTTTCCCATATTTTGTGAAAATAGCATTTTCACTAAATTTCCAACATCCTTTG
Source organism: Ambrosia artemisiifolia (assembly GCA_032199755.1). NCBI lineage: Eukaryota > Viridiplantae > Streptophyta > Magnoliopsida > Asterales > Asteraceae > Ambrosia > Ambrosia artemisiifolia. Next base: position 19,439,296 of record CM063515.1, on the reverse strand, counting down.
TGTTGCAAACTTCCAAATCTCCAGCGTGAAAAAACTAACCTTAGTAATAATTCAGAAACCAAAACGTTTTAAGATCTAGCCGCTTATGTAAGTATCAAGCATTCAACATTATGTTTGAATGGCCACTCTAAATCTCCCATGTAAAGTAGCAACGAGCATAAACCGTGAAATCAAACCTGAACCAAACCATTACTAACGGTTTGGTTTGGTTCAGTTTAAGAGTTCAACAGTTTGGTTTCGGTGTACAAAAATCATAAACCGTTACTAACGATTTGGTTTATAGTTTGACCTAAAGACCGTGAAAACCGGACTGTGAACATCCCTACGTAATAGTGTGGCTATTACATTTTCCTCTAATCTATTGAGTGAACTTATGTTTCAATCATATTTTTATTTATGTTAGTTTAAATTTTTGTCGGATATTACAGTTGGGCAACAATTTGTGAGTGGCTATTAATAATCTAAGACAATAAGATGACATACATTATTTTGTGAAAGTTAAATAATTGAAAACAAATATAAAATATATCTGAAACAAATATAAAATAAGATGAATATACAATTCAATTTTGGGTCTTTCTTTTTCTTAGTTAAGTAAAAGTAATAAAGCCGGCCAAAAAAAAAAAAGTAAAAGTAATAAAAATGTAGGTTCTATGTAGAACTTCCACACACTTGTAGAATCTGGAACTCAATGAAGTTTCAAGCCTAGAAAATCCTAGAAGTACACAAAAATGAGTACGGGAGATTTGACCTGTGCAAAAGGAGGCGTATTTATGTGGCGGAATGCTTTATGGAATCTGCTGATGGTTATATTAATAATAATTATTATTATTATAATTATAATAATAATAATGATAACTACTACTATACTAGTCTCCATAATGATAATGATAATACTAATGATAATATAAATAACAACAGCACTGTTAACTATAGTCATAACAATAATAATATAAACAACAATAGCTTCAGGTGGCAACCAGGCTGGAAAAGAATGTCGTCGTCTGTGGAGGAAAAAACGCAGCCGGAGGAATTCAGGAATTGGCTCAGTTCAGTCAAGTTAAAACAGTCTGGTGACGAATGGCGTTGGCGATTGGGGGATGCAATGGTTAAATTCTCAGTGAAGGCGGTCCGGAAGCTGCTTTGGGGCGATCATCAATCGGCTAATCAGGAGGCTCAATTTTGGTGGAGTAGGATTGCTACATCGAAGATCAATTGTTTCGTATCGCGGGCGGTGGAATACAAGATTCCTACAGCTGAAGCTTTGGAATTTCAAGGTCTACATGTGTTTGACGGTATATGCAAAAGGTGTGGTATTGATCCAGAGACGGCTAATCATATATTCGTTGAATGCTTGTGGGCTAGGGTGGCATGGAGATGTATCAATGAATGGGTCAGTTTGGAAATCGCCGGTGAAAACGATTCGTTGCTGTAGATCATTAAAAAATGCAGGTCGCTCAACTGCAGTGAAAGGAAGACAGAAGTTGTATATGCGATTGATCTTTTGACTATTTGGAAGCTTTGGATATACCGAAACGAGAAGATATTTAACCAGGTGAATACTGCTACGCAAAAACTGGTTGATGAGATCAAGACGAAATCATATTGGTGGATGGTAAAGAGGGCGAAAGCACCAGACATGGACATAGATAGATGGTTTGAGTTTACGATTTTTTATTACGGTTAGGTAGTGTAGTTCCTGTTTGTATTTTTGGTGCAAAATTCCCAGGTAGCCACTTGCTTAATGGGATTGGGGTGATCTTCCGTTTCTAGCTTTTGGGTCTGCTGATGGTTACACTTTGGCTGTAAACTTTGGGTTGTAATATTTTTGGGTGAATAAGATTGAGTTGCGTTTGTTTGGTAAAAAAAAAAAAGAAAAAGATCAAACACCACCCAGAAAAATAACAAATTTTGTAAATATAAATATAACATATTAATATTAATATTAGATAATCAACTCGCGACCATTAAATTTTTTTATTGATTTTCACCTTACCCACTTTAGCTTGACCCATTTAACTAGATCTATATTGGGTATGATTGACAAAGAGCTTTTATAAGCTTAAAGCTTTAAGCTTTTAAGAAAAAAACTCCTACTCAATAACAAAACCCTTATTTGTTTGAAGGAAACTTGAAGCTTTTAGGTTATGAGAAAAAACTCTATATTGAAGCGTTTAAGAAAAAAGCTCCTACTAGCTACAAGCTTTTAATGAGTAAATGACACAAATACTCATCCATCATTAAAAAAATTAAAAAAACATGCATACAAGTTTTTAGTTAATGCTCATTTTAGTCATTTTATACATTTTATTAAAAGCCCCAGCAACTCTGCCAAACACCAAAATATATTTTAAAAGCTACGGCTATCAACTTCCCGCTACAACTACCAACTTCTAGCCACTAGCTAGTTTTGCCAAACATTCCCATTGTGCCCACCCTACAGAAAAATCTTGGATTCGCCTCTACCCCGACCACCACTAACATATACATATTCCACCTTCATAACCAACGTTTTGGTCTCTACTTCACATGATTAGAGATTTTTTGGTTATGGATTCCAGCACTTGTGGTCTGATGCTCAGAACCCCTACGAGTGATTGGCAGAATGAAAGAGTGAGTTTGTTATCCGGAAAGAGATAATATGGTCAAGTACGGTGTATAAAGCAGTTGAAGGAAAGAGCCGATAGAAATGATGGGATGGGTGGAAAAAGGAAGAAAGATGACGGAAGAAATAGAGTAGTTGTGGTCTCATACTCGGAACCTTCGTCACGCAACTCATCTAACTCATGAAGCTGAAGAAACCGGTGTTGGCATACGCTAGACATGTCCAAATTGACTGTCTTCAAAACCTAACAAGCGTGGTGCTCCACCTCTACCGGTAAATGTCACGCTTTCCCATAGATCAAGCGAAATGGTGTAGTACTGATAGGTGTATTAAATGCGGTACGGAAAGCCCAAATTGCGTGATCTAACTTGTAGGACCAATCATCCTACTGGTGCAAACAACTTTCTCTAGAATGCGCTTGATAATTCAAGATCTCCAAATGCCCGTTTATCTATGGATGATAAGCAAGCTTGGTAACACCATAACGTTTCAACACCTTCTCATTCTGAGCATTACAAAAGTGGGTGTCTCTAACACTGATCAAGGCTTTAGGGGAACCAAATCCCTTAAACAACTTCTTCAAAAATCTCACAACCACTCTTGCGTTAATCAACTGCGACAAGAATGCACTTGTTCCCTTGCGAAGACGGGAACGACCCCATAAAATCAATTCCCTATATATCAAAATCTAAACAACTGAATTGGGTTTTAGGGCTTATAATTCCTTGTTGGGATATTGCTAACCCTCTAGCAAGCGTCACAACACCTCACATACTTATGAGCATCCCTGAACATTGTTCGGGCAATAGAATCCTGAATCAAACACCTTCTTTGTGGTGTAGGTAGCTTCATGGTGGCTACCAGCTAGCCCCTCATGACAATGCTTCAGGATCTCCCTCGCCTCATCGCCATACAAGAATCTCCTGGCCATCTGGTCTACCCCGACACGAAACAAATATGGTTTCTCCACAAATAATGCTTGAGATTCGCAAAGAAATTGTTCTTTTGCTGGAATGTCATGCCCTTCACAAGGATACCACTCAAAAAATAGTTTGCAATATTGGAGAACCATGGGAATCCCTCATCCTACGCGCTAATGAACAACAAATACTCATTAGGTAAGCTATCACCAATAACCTCTTCCCTCATTTCATCATGCTTAGGATCCTCAAGCCGTGATAAATGATTGGCCGCTACATTCTCAGTTCCCTTTTTATCTATGTCTTAATATTAACTTCCGTGAGCAACAAGATCCATCAAATTAAAAGTGGCTTCACATTTTTCATGGCAAAAAATTGCCTCAGTGCTGCATGATCCATATAAATGATTGTCTTCGAAAAACGTGATATGATCTAAGCTTATCAAATATAAAAATTCCAGCCATAAGCTCTTTCTCAGTAGTGGTATAATACTCTTTAGCATCATTCAGAGTCTTACTAGCAGAGTAGATGGGTTAAAATGCTTCTTTCTCCGCTGACCTCAATGCAATATCACTTGCATCACACAAAGCTCAATTTGTAAGCTCCAATCAGGGGCATTAAGGATTGGGGCACTCACTAACTTCTCCTTCAGTATCTCAAACACCCTGATATAATCATCAAATAATACAAATAGGGTATCCTTCTCCAATAGCTGGGTCATCGGCCTCGCGATCTTAGAAAAAGCACAGATAAAACGTGGTAAAAACTCGCATGGCCTAAGAAGCTGCTAATAGATTTCACATTCGTCGATGTCGGGAGCTAGGAAATGGTCTCACTCTTGGCCCTCACCACCTCAAGCCCTGATTGTGAAACCTTCTGACCCATCATAATGCCCTCACGTACCATGAAGTGGCACTTCTCCTAATTTAACATCAAATTGATCTCTTCACATTTGACCGATATGCGATCTAAATTCTTTAGACATTGATTAAAAAAAATTTGAAATACAGAAAATTATCCATGAACACCTCCAGAAAGTCCTTGATCATATCATGGAAAATCGCAATCATGCATGTTTGAGAACTAGCTGGAGCATTACATAATCCAAATGGCATGCGTCGGTACTTAAATGTGCCATGGGGACACATAAAAGTGGTCTTTTGCTGATGCTCTGGTGCAATGGGGATCTAGAAATAACCTAAACAGCCATAAAGAAAATAGTAGAACTGATGTCCTGGCAGACGCTCCAATATCTGATTAATAAATGGTATAGGGAATGAGTGACATCATTCAATCGATGGTATTTGATAAACACTTGCCAACCAGTGATAGTGTAAGTGGAATGAATTCGATCTTCTTATTCGTCACCATCGTCATCACCCCTTTCTTAGGGACGACCTGAACTAGACTGACCCATTCATAATCAGAAATAGGATGGATGAGATTTGCATCTAGCAATTTGATAACCTCATGAATGTTTGTCTTCAGTTTGCGTTGTGGCTGAACCACTAGTTTGTACGCCTCCCCATCCGATCACATGTTTGTGAAATCTCAGCATAAATAACAATATAGCCTTCTCTTCCTCTGTCAATCTGAAATAAACAATGACGGACAACTGATAACCCTCACCAAGATATGCATATTAAAGATGGGATGGCAACTCTTGAAGCTCCAAAGATGGGGGTTTTCAACATAGGGCCTCTCATGAGGCCTTCCCTCTCAAGCAACTCGGAACCTCCATACCAAGGGTGGGTTACTAGTCGATGGACTATGATCAGAAATAACACTCACAAACTCTATTAGCAGTTCCTCACCCCATATATCTCGCTCAGAACGCTACCGACATGAGACATAATGCTATCAATGAAATATAAAGTGTCATCATGGTCGGCCATGTGTGCCATCGACCTCTTGATATCAAAGGTGATCTTGTCATTATCTACACTAAGTGTGAGCTTACCCTTGGAGACATCAATCATTACCCTCCCGGTATCTAAGAATGGTCGACATAATATCAAAGGGACATTTGCATCCTCATCCATGTCAAGGATCATGAAATCAATAGGAAAAATGAACTTGTCGACTTTCACAAGTATGTTCTCCATAATCCCTTACGGATACTTAACCGTGTGATTGGCTAATCGGAAGCTCATATGAGTGGGAGAAGACTCTCCTGGGTGTAGCTTAGCAAAAACAGAATATGAGATGAGGTTTATGCTAGAACCTAGGTCAGCTTAAGCATTGCTGACTAAAAGATTCTCGATCAAACATGGGATAGTGAAACTAGATCAGACATGGGATAGTGAAACTACCCAGATCAGTCATCTTTTGTGGAATTTTTTTTGTATGACAGCAGTACACTCCTCACTGAGAGTAACAATACATAACTCCTCCAACTTCTTCTTATTCGTAAGAAGATCCTCTAAAAACTTTGCATACTTGGGGATATGTGTCAATGCCTCAACAATAGCAAACTTCACATGGAGTTGCTTGAGCAACTCAAGGAACCTATTGTACTGCTCTGTATCATGCTTTCTCCTCAATTTTCCTTGGTATGGAATTGGAGGTGTATAAACTCTCACAATCTCCTATTTCTTCTACTTCTTTGCAGGAGACTCCTGGGACTGTGCAATACTTCTTGGGATCCGTGTAGTAGGTTGCATCTTGTCATGGACCTCCATAGCCATCACCTCATCGACCGACTCATCATCAATAACCACCTGCTGGACCTCAACTACTCCTTTAAAACTCCTGGTGGTAACTGTTAGCAGCTGCTCTTTTGGATTCTTCTCTGTGCTACTTGGTAAACCACCAGCTTGCCTTTCATTCATCCGCTCTGCTAACTGACCAACAATCCTTTCGAGATTCTGCATCGCTATACTTTGACTCTTCATGAATGCCTCATGCTTTCTAAATCTGGTCTTACTCTCCTGATATCTTGCCTCATCACGAGCCATGAACCGGATCATCAACTACGACTGCTGAGCCAACATATCCTTAAGAGGTTTCTTCTCTCCTCCACTTGGGCCCGCATCTCTTGTGGGAATCCTAACGATTTTGCTCTTCCAACTAAAGCCAAGATGGTTCTTCTAACTAGAAATATAATTATTACCATACGAACAACAAAGTGGGCCGAAAACTCTAACATTTCATTGTAAAAAATCTAAACACCGAAAAATGGGAACCCCGGTGACGAAAAATCCTGGGTCCGCTACTGCTTTTCACCATAGCTAATTGATATCTCTTCCCCAATTTGGAGACGGGCTTCTTCAACTAATTTATTTAAATGGGTAAAAATGTCAATTTATAAATCAGTTTATTCATATAACCAAATACTTCCCTTTGATCCATAAATTTTGTAATAATTTACTTCGCAAGATGTCCTAATTAGATTGCAACATTTCCTTTTAGACTTAAAAAATAGATAAAATATTAGACTTAAACTACGTTGTTAAGTCAAACATCACAATTTTCATGCAAAATAAGAAGTATGAAAATACCAATTTAGGGCTAATTGATTACCAGCAAGATAGAAGATACATGGACAATGGAACACCGGTTGTTGATCATGTTCCGTCAACCTCCCATGTTGTTGCATCCTTAAAATCTGCAAGACAAAAGCTGATCAATTTAGCCAAAAAAAAGTGATTTTAAAATAATAAAAATTAGGGTTTTGTTTGAAGTTAAAATCAAGACAGCCATGTATCGCATTTCAGGAATAAATAAAGACATATAAATAGCCAAGAGTGAAGATTTTACCTTCAATATGTGAAATGAAGGTTTGATGGAGCATGGTAGACTGAGTCTTGAGGATCTGGTGTTCAAACCCTAAGTTTTGTATCAAGTATAACAGCAATAACTAAAAAAAATAGATCTAGTCTCATCAAAGATTATAGAACAGAAAAATGATGATGAAAAATGAAGAGGAGATGATACATAAGTATAACACTGAAACAGTTGTATTCTTCTTCTTGGTGGCTTTGTTACCTGGGTTTAGAGATAGGGAATGGAGATATGAAAGCACCACGAATAATTTGAGAGTGAGAGAGAGAGCTGATATATATATAATCTGAGAGAATGAGAGAGTATGGGTTTTGATTTTAAAATTTGAATTTGGAGCTCAAATTAACAGATGTATGAACATCTATAGAGTGGCCTTCTATAAAGGACAACAGATTTTTTAAGTGACCCACATGAGAACAGATGTTGTGCAAGTGGCATTATTTAATTAATTTATTAGTGGCCCACATATTTTTTTTAATATTTTAAGCTGATTAATGACATCATTAATTACATCACACAACCATTGTTAGCCTATCTCTATGCTTCACAACTCAACTTTCTTAAGTCACTCATGATTCTTCTATTATAGTAAGTATAGATATGAGCCTCTTCAAATTTTAATAGATGGTTGTAAGTAAAGGAGAGAGAATGTAAAATGTTACTGTTCGTATCTATATTTAATACGATGTTATTTACCCTCTATAATTTTTAATACTTTTTAAAAGTGGTTCTAAGTCGATGAGAGGGAAAATATAATGATAAAATAATATTATTTAATTAAAAAAATATATAAAACATAGTGTTTTTTAGTGTAATTATATAGATGGAGCTGAGAGGGAACTGCTACTATGAATACTCTTCGAGCATTATTCATATCCCATTCTCCTTCTCTATCTACATTATTTTTGAAAGGTGAACTTCATTAAAAAACGCTACCGGTCCTCAAAACAAGGACCGAAGAAAAAACCATTACAACATATACAACGGACACGATGCCCAATCTTTCCAAACCAAATTATTAAACCTTGTTCTAGACTTTAACCAAAAATAAGATAGGGACTTCACTTTAGCAACCACTTCCATAAATTTAGCTTCATTGTCTTTAAAAATCTTTTCATTCCGCGTATACCAAATAGCCCACATGGTAATCATAATAATCCCGGTAACGATCTTCTTAGCATCCTTTCTGGATCTCCCATTCCCAATTAGTAAAAGATCTTTAATATCAAAAGCAAAGATAGGACCTATTTTGCACCAAGATCCTATCCCCGACCAAACACCAAACGACCACCCGCATCCGGTAAAAAGATGAACCCAAGTTTCGTCTGCAAAATTACAAAGAGCACACGTATTATCAGGGACAATAACATTCCGCCTTCGAAGAGCGATCCGGGTAGGAATACGATCCATTTCTAGCCGCCAAATACAGATTTTAATTTTTAATGGAACCCAAGCTAGCCATTTCATAGAAAAAAATCTAGCTTGGACCCTCTCTTTCGACAAGATCTTTGTGAATTCAGCCACAGTGAAAATGCCTTCGGATCCTGGCTCCCATTTCCAGCAGTCATCGTCTGGAAGCAACTGCAGGGCCTGCAGCCATGTGCTGAGTAGGCTTAATTATGCAATCTCAACTACAGTATTAGGCTGCCTTTTCCACCTGCAGACTAAACTATAATTCAGATTATCCCAACAGACATGAACTGAAGCTTTTTTATCAACCGCAAAGCAAAATAAGTTCGGAAAATCATCTTTAAACAACTGGCATCCGTTCCATTTATCAACCCAGAATCTCACTTGCTTTCCATTCCCTATAATGCCCTTAAATTGAGCATTAACCTTCTTAGACTGGAGCCGCAATTTATTCAAATTCGAAACCATCGCTTTCCACCCTCCGGGCAAGGAATTATTTTAAGGAAGAATCTCCCATGTTTTTCTCCGCCCATGACAAAAATCTATAATCCTCCTCCATAAACACCGTGGTTCTACCTTATATCTCCACGCCCATTTAACCAACATAGCCAAATTCACTTCGGTTAAGTTAGAAACGCCCAAACCTCCGTCTTGTTTCGACATATTAACAACATCCCAAGCTACCCAATGGAGTTTATTGACATTCTCATCCCCCGCCCACAAAAAAAACGACTCATGATGCCTTCCAAGACTTCAATGACTTTAACCGGAGCTTTATAAAGAGAGAAATAGTAGATCGGCATACTAGATAAAACTGATTTGATGAGGATAAGCCTGCCCCCGATAGATAAACATTTAGCTTTCCACATTTTAAGCCGAGACTTGAATTTATCAACCACTTAATCCCAATTTCGAATCCGATTCATATTAGCTCCCACTTTAATACCGAGATACTCAAAAGGAAGCACACCAAGCTTACACCCCCACAATTCTGCCAATATCTTAACATCACTATCCGAACTATTAATCCCGAAAATACTAGATTTTTGGAGATTAATTTTTAAGCCGGAGCACATATGGAAAATACGGAGGAGACGAAGCATGCTCTTGAAATTATGATTGGACCATTTACCAATGATAAGGGCGTCATCCGCATAGAGTAAATAAGATAAAATTGGTCCGTTATTACCAAGTGTAAAACAATCAAAGCAACCAACGTTTGCGGCCTTATTAATCAAGCTAGTGAAAGCCTCCATGACTATGAGAAAAAGAAAAGGGGAAAGGGGGTCACCTTGCCTTAAACCTTTTTCACATTGGAAGATGAAAGTAGCCGACCCATTTACAAGAACCGAGGAGCGGGCCGACTTTAAAATACCTTCTATCCATAAACACCAAAGATCCGGGAACCCCATTTTCTTCATGATGGAAATTAAGAATAAGCAATCCACATTGTCATATGCCTTTTGAAAATATATTTTGAACATGAAAGACTTGTCGCCTTTCTTCTTTAGCCAAGATAGAACTTCGTTTATAATCAGAGGGCCATCTAAGATAAAACGGTCGGACAAAAAACCGCTTTGAGAATCAGAAATAATAAACTGCATCACCTTCTTGATCCGATTCGCCATGATTTTGGAAATCACTTTTGACATAATACCAATTAAGGTAATAGGCCTGTAATCCGATAGCCTGTTGGATTTTTAATCTTTGGTATAACCATGATTAATATGCCCCGAGCTATAAAACTGAGAGAATAAATTAAAAAAATCATCCTCAAAGAAAGCCCAAAAATGCTTCAGGAAAGAAAAGTTGAAACCGTATGGACCCGGAGCATGATCCCCACCGCAATAAAAAACCGCTTGTTTAATTTCGTCTCACATCTACCGATAACATTTAGCTAAAATACACACTTTTCTCAAAAGTTTGCTTATTTTTTAAAAACCTCACACATCACATCCTCCATCTTTATCTTTATCATACTCACTAATACTTGATTTCTTATTTTTTTTTCTTTCTTATACACTCACAATAAATTATGGAAGCTTGGTTTTGAGCCTCTAAACATATAGGTTTACCTTTATCTTTTTACTCTCCATTATAAAAGACGAGATGTGGGTATTTTGAATGTTTTCTTTCAATTCTTTTCTAAAATCTATAGATAAATCTATAATATAATATACATTATAAAGGGGGAGTGATGTACAACATGGTCATTTTCATTTCCATACAACTTAAGAAGCAACATTTACAACACGTTTAAGCAAAAAGTTTAAGGGTATTATGGGCATAATTGTGACAATTAAGACACTTAGAAGGGTATCTTTGTAATTTTACCATCATCATCTCACTCACAACTTAAATTTTTATTCCAATCCTACCCTCAAGACCATACTAATAGATTATTCATTGAATTGTCTTTAAGAATTGTTTTTAATGTGTTTATTGTTTTAATTGTTTTTAATTGTTTATTACTAATAGCACCATAAATACCCACTTTACATCCCTATCACATGCATGTTAAAAATCAATAATTGGACATATAACGTTTATATTGTGTGTCACACCCTCAAATTTCCACAAGCGGAGTTCTACCGCGAGGCGTGTGACACACCAGGATCCAAGTCAACGGTCACAATAAACGACGTCTAAATGTAAAACATACGTAAATAAAATCATGCATAAGATTTGAAACCAACTGTTGAAAGTGCGGAAGCATTAAAGTTTACAAAGTCATTAGTAAATAAAGACACGAGTTTAAGAGTTTAACAACAAAAGACATGCATAAATGATCCTAGACGCGAGTACGACTCCAGTGCGACTCCGTGCGCCTAGCTGACCGCTGCTACCTTAGCGACCTGAGAAAAAAATGCTAAAAGAGTCAACATATAATGCTGGTGAGTTCACAGGTTTTATTTAAACGTTTAAAACAATCCTTGAAACCGTTACCGTTGCTGTTACTACTATGCTTATGTGAACGCTAGCTAGGCGTTATGTAATATTACTACTACGGGTGAAACCATTGCTGACTGTGTTTTAATGTGTAACCCTTATTTACGGACTATCGTCATCGCCGGTAGGCCTTGTGTGTTTAGAGATAATATGCACCCGCCCGGCCTCCAGCCGTCGAGTGGGGTTTGTCAGTTCCCAATAGCGCTATCCACATTTCCCCGCCATATACCCATGTTAGTGGTTTCTAAGGGAATTTAGATGAACCGTATAGTAATAAGATGTTAGCCATAGTATAACATGAAAATGTGTGATAAAAGAGTTTGAGCATGTTTCTCCCCCGAAAACGAAAACAGTAAAGTGTGGGGCCGTGAACTCACCTTAGGTTGCGTCTTCCGTTTATGAGTATACCGTTATGTGTATGATAGCCCCAACTAGTGGCGACCTATCATAAGATGCGTGTGTAAGTTAGACTAATAACCCGTTGTTAGACACCCGTGATAAGATAGCGACTATCTATATCTTTGTGTTTATTGAGGTCATCCATTATATTACTCAACCCATATTTTTCACACGAATCGTTTTCTAAGCTATATAAGTTTTCCTCATATTCAGCTAAATAGTATCATAACCAATGAACTATTTATTCGGTCCTTTCGAGTCATCCTTTTTAATGAATTATATATTTGCTTTTACAAAATTCATTCTCATATGTTTGAATGTTCAAAGTTAATTTATTCTCCGTGGAGCATCTAAATTAACAAGTATTAGTCTAGCATGCTTTAGACTACGAATACTTAGCATGTGAACAGAAGATGCCTCATTCTGATTCTTCACAGCCTTAAGAGATAACTCACTATCTCTTCCTAACATCCACGTCTTAGTTTAGACACAAAATGAGATTTTGTTTACCATTCCAAAACCTTGGTTTAAAGAATGCTTCAAAATCATAATTAATTCCATCCATTAGGATCAAGACTCGTTTGCCTTTAATCCCCAAGGCTTCACCATTGACTCTTTAGGACTTAAACATAAGTCTTAATATAAGTCACTTTGATGAACATATTCATCATCAACAAGTCAATTAGATTGACACTCGACGACATGACATTCACATATGCCTAAGTGATATGTATATATTTTGTTGATACTATTTATTGGGTGACTCTCCCAAAATATATCACGAATCCTCCATATAGTTCAACCAACATTGATGGTTTGTAGAGACTCTACACGTCCATCAATATTCTAAGTCTTTTATAATAAATCTCACAATATTTCTCAAAGACTTATGAATAATAACATATATTCCTGTCATATGTTATAGTCATCAAAACTACATTTGTGCATTTCTACGTAAATGCTTTCAACATTAGATGACATATCTCAAAACAACAACGTTGTTTATACTTAACTACTCACAAGCAGTCGAACAAGTAAATATGTCCAAAACAACATAAGTTGTTTGACACAAAATAGTCTCTCTAGACTATTATATGGTTCAAGTCATCATACTTCTCATACAAATATCAAACCATATATAATTTGCAAAACACATGTTTTATTCAGACAAAACATTTCTGCTTTCACAAGTATTTTTCATAAACTATACATATTTATGTTTTGATTACACATCAAAACCATAAACTCTAATATAGTTTTATTATTTAAACCATTCCTAACTCACTTGTTAGAGTATATGGTTTTCATGACTAACCATTTCTAATTTGTTCATTAGAAACTATACGTGTACCATATAAACATATACGGTTTAAAAATTAACCATTTCTAACATACTTGTTAGAATGCAAACGATTACACGTTTCATCATTTAGATTTTGGTTATATCAAATAAACATTTTTCTAACACACCCGTTAGAAATAAACGATTACCAAAATCATTTTAAAGGTCATTGGTTTATATTCTCAACCGTTTCTAACCTGCCTGTTAGAAATACATGATTATGACAATCGTTTTAGACCTTGTTGGTTTATATAAAATAAACCTTTCTAACACCCTCGTTAGAAAATTAAACCATTTACATAAATGGTATTAACTTTGGATTTTCCAAAATATACCCGTTTCAAACTCACTCGTTAGAAACCGTTAAATTTAACCAAACTGGTTTAATGTTGAAAAAAGTTGAAACACCCAATTCTCCGTAAACCCATGAGTTGAGACACCCCATTAAAACCTTTAAGAATATTTGACCCATCTTAATGATATTCTTATTATTTTTAAGTTTCAACTTTGGACTTTTAATTAGTATTCTTACTAAAACCTTCAATAAAACAAAATAAGTTTATAACTTTTTTATTTTCACAAAATTTTCGAAAATAAAATTTCCAACACGTTTGTCTATTTTGTACAATAATCTTTTCTAACACACTTGTTAGGAAATATAAACATCTTATTTTGTCTTTACAAAATCATCAATCTCTAACACGCCCGTTAGAGAAATCAATATATAAGTTTACAAATTAAACTTACTATTTTCTAAATAATAATTTCTAATACGCTTTATTAGAAATGTTTCATGACACGTTATTCTTTCAACGTCGTCGATTCTAACACGCTTGTTAGAAATACATGTTTCAAACTTTATATTTTGAAACCCTTTATTTCCAATACTCTTATTAGAAATGTTTCATGACACGTTATTCTTTCAACGTCGTCGATTCTAACACGCTTGTTAGAAATACATGTTTCAAAACCTTATGTTTTGAAACCCTTTATTTTCCAATACTCTTATTAGAAAATGTATACATTTCAAATACTTTGAAATTATCTTTCTAATACGCTTACTAGAAAGAAAACATGATCAACCAAGTTTACATGGGTTTTCAACTAATATGTCTTTTCTAATACTATCATTAGAAATTCAAAAAAAAAAAAAGTTTAAACACATATTAGAAATGTTTCATATTCCGGTTTATCTAAATATAACTCAAAACCCATGAATCCGAAAATTAAATCAAAAATTCGTTTTGTAGAAACAATCTTTCGGATTAAAGATTGCATTCTCATCATGAATGTAATCCAATTCGATGTACCAAAGAAAACATGTACAAACTTTTGCGAACCCAAATTCCTTAGGAAGAACATGAAAGTTTGTTTACTAATCTGTTTAAGTTTGTTAGAAAAACTTACATTGTGATCGCCTCAACGCCTCTTGTACATGAAGCTCGCGTGTTTCCGAGTCTCTGTACTTGCTACAATAAACTATAACAGAAAAACAAAATCATAGAAGTGAACCGGGCTTGTGTTTGACACCATTCCCTTAAACAGATTCTTCGTCTGTTCCCAGGGTACACCGGTTCGAAACAGTGGTGGTGCACTGCCGGACTATCCCACTTGCCTGAAAAATAATCGAACTTGGTTGCTACTGCTATGTATTCGAGTTGTGTTTCTAGTGTATGTGTGTTTCAAGAGTTTCTAGTGAAAAGTCTAACATAATTAAAGACTTAAATTTTATTTATTAGCCATTAAACTCTATTCAAGCCTCATAAAGTATCTTTATTTGTATTGAGTTAACCACATGAATAATATAGTTAATAATTATAATTTCACTAAATTATAATTAAATCTACATTCACCTTATTTCCAACATAAAGAAAGCTTCCAAAGTGTGATTTGTTCATGATTAAATTTATAAAAAGGAGATGAAGATATGATCGGCCATCTTTTCTATTTTCTCCAATCATTTTGTCTTCTTTAGTTCACATGTGATTATTAATGATAATCATCAAGATATCATGTGGTGGGGATCAAAACAAGGAACCAAGTTGGTGGTTTCTTTAGTCTTTTCAATTTAATGTTAAGATTAGGCATATGTGATTTGAGAAGAAAGAATGAGGACATGGGGATTTATGTGTCGAGTGGGTATTGATTAGGATTATAGGGGTAATGGCTACGTGGGTAAAGATAATTGGTTGGTGAGGATGGTGGTGAGTGAAGGTCGTAGATCGATGCGATGGGTCATGGGGCCAGTATTGTCACCGGGAAATTTGACTTTGAAATTTCAGTGTAGTTTTGCATTAATCGATGGACGACTAAAACTAAAGTCTACTACATAATTATTTTGATGGTGGTTTAAACATTTTTTTTTGAACGGCCAACGAATCAATTTCCGAGCACTCTCGGGCACCCTTTTAGCGAATTAGGTACTCGAGAGTATCTGGGTAAGCAGACATGAAAAACCTCATGTCTCAGTGCCACGTAGGCTGCCACATCACTAAGGTGGTGTCTCACCCTTCTTGAGACATGGGTGAGGTGTGCAGACATGAAAAACCTCATTTCTCAAGCATTTAATATTTTTTTTTTGTTTTCTAATATTAATTGTAATTAGTTTTATAAAAGTAATAAATAAATAAATAATTGTTCAAATAAATACTAAATTATATAAAAAAATTTACAAAGCATCCTAAATTAAAAAAAAATTACAAAGCATCCTAAATTAAAAAAAATTACAAACCATCCTAAATTAAAATAAAAAATTACAAACTACTCGTCTTGTCCGTTGTTCCATATATATTCGAGCAAGTCGGCTTGTAGATGATGATGGATGTGTTCGTTACGTAACGCGAAATCGTTTAACTCTTGTTGCGCTTGGTCATCCGGAATAGTATTCTCTTCCACCGCATTTTCATCGAACTCACAAATAGCTCGGCCTTCGTCTTCGATGATCATGTTATGTAGCACGATGCAAGCATACATACAATAACGTATTTTTTGTTGTTGTGAAAGCACGTGTCGGGTTTGCGATGATGTGCCATTTTGCTTGTAGAACCCCAAATGTTCGTTCGATATCCTTTCGCGCCGCTTCTTGATACTTAGCGAATTTCTGTCTTTTTTCGTCGTGAGGGTGCTTAATACTTTTAACGAGTGTAGAATAGGTTGGGTATATTAAATCCGCAAGATAATACCCGTGCTTGTACTCTACCCCCGAAACAGTAAATTTTGTATCCGGACCGGTTCCTTTTCTAACATCATCAAACACCAAAGACTGATTGAGAACATTAAGGTCATTATTGGAACCGGGAACACCAAAAAAGGCATGCCAAATCCATAAGTCTTGTGACGCGGCAGCCTCTAGGATTATTGTTGGATGACCGTGATCGCCGCGATAAAACATGCCACGCCACGCATTAGGGCAATTTTTCCACGGCCAATGCATGCAATCGATGCTTCCGATCATCCCTGGAAAACCATGCTTCTCGTGATGGTGCTGGTACAACTTCTGGATATCATTGGAGTTTGGTTTGCGCAAATATTTTTTGCTGTAGATCTTGACAACACGCTTGCAAAACTTATACAAGCACTCACGTGACGTTCTTTCCGACATCCGTAAGTACTCATCCCACGAGTCGGATGACGTCCCGTAAGCTATTTGCCGCAACGCTGACGTGATTCTTTGGTAAGTTGTGAATCCCCGTTTGCCTCTAGCATCGTACCGTAATGTAAAATACGGGTCACAACTCGCCAAATCATCGGCAATACGTACGAACAATCGACGACTCATTCGAAACCGCCGCCTAAACATCTCGTCCGTATACACCGGGTGATCGGCAAAGTAATCTCTAAATAATCGCTCATGTGCACCTACACGTATGTTGTAAATAAATTTAAAAAATATATTTGAAGAAAAATTATACGTTCCAAAAAAAAATAGTTGCTATATATATATTAGAAGAAAACTTATACGCTTACCCTGACGGTCTCTGTTTAAAGCCCCTTGTCTAATTCGCGGTTGCGAGCTCACTTCTTCTTCCTCCGCCACGATTAATTGTGCCGATTCCCAAATCGCGTTAACAAAAAGCTGGTTTTCGTCGCTCGACGAAGATGAGGAATCAACCATTGGTATGTATGACATTGTTTGTTATTTTTTTTAAAGAAAGTAGAGAGGTTTTTTTGTTGGTTTTGGTTGATTTATGGGGTTTTTTTTAGATTGATTGGGTTTATATTGTTGGATTGGTATTTAAAAAAAAAATAATAAAAAGTAGCCGTTGGAAAAAAGTAGCCGTTGGAATTTAAAAAAAAAAAAAGAAATTACGGGATTGGTCCGTCCCATATGTCCCGGGTGAGACGGGGAGGACGGGGGAGGGTGAGACGGGGCAAGGGACGGGAAAGTGGGGCGGTGTTCGGCTTTGGGACGGGGCAAATTCAATGGGACGGGGGCGTCTGCTCTCCTACTAGCCTTAACAGTCAATTCAAAGGTAATATTTTTTCCACATGAGCATTTGAGTTCTAACAATAAACAAGTTCATCTTTTTTTAAAGTTATCGAAGCATCTATACATGTAATAATGACCATGAACAAACATCTAATTTCAACTTTAATATTTTTTCAAGAAAGAAAGTGTACCAATTCTTTCAGAAATTGAACAGTAAACGTAGAATTTTATTTTGAGGCCCTTTCAGAAAGCATTTTAAAACTATAAATGTTGATGATATGGATACATCAATGAATGATGATCATGATCGTGATCATAACCAGACCACTTCTTCAGGCATGACAGAATCATCAGATGGATTTGGTCATCTTTTCTATCTTCTCCAATTGTTTTGTCTTCTTTAGTTCTCATGTGATTATTAATGATAATCATCAAGATATTATGTGGTGGGGGATCAAAACAAGGAACCAAGTTGGTGGTTTCTTTAGTCTTTTCAATTTAATGTTAAGATTAGGCAGATGTGATGTGAGAAGAAAGAACGAGGACATGGGATATGTGTGTCGAGTGGGTACTGGTTAGGATTATAATGGTAATGGCTACGTGGAAGAAGATGATTGGTTGGTGAGTATGGTTGGTGGTGGGGCTAGTATTGTCACTGGGAAATCTGACTTTGAAGTTTTAGTGTACATTTGCATTAATCGATGGATAATAAAGAGGATAAACAAGTGGCCACACATTGTTATTTCCGGTGATTACAAATATTGCCGATTAAAACTAAGTCTACTTCATAATTATTTTGATGGTGGTTTAAACATCATAAGAGATATATGTATATGTATAGCTTATTTATTCTTGGATCATCTAATGTGGGGCATGGATGGGTGTTAGATCGGCGGGGTGCGGGCGTGAACACCACCATATGTAAGGCGCCGCGCAAGGGAGTAGGGTGTGGTTGGCTCCACAGGCGTTGGGCAGAGAAGGTGGACGATGGGGGTGCCTCGATTGTGGTGTTGAACGTTAAGGGAAGTAGGCGGTAGGGGGTGTGATTCACCACAACACACCTTAGTTAACGTGAAATGTAAAAATCGAATTGTTTACGTGGCGTCTATGTCACATTTCACACCCCGCAAATACGTATTCTTGGCATTAACTTGTTAGGCTTTCTAATCAATGATAATCATGAATAATACTATTATTTTCTTTAATTTCTTTATTGTATTAGAGGTTATGCCTTGATCTATGTCTTTAAAACTTGATGGTGATAATTTCTGGAACCAGATGCATCAAAGGCTAGAAAATAGAAATCCTAAAGAGCAATAAGTTATAAGTTCATTGTAACATTTGAACAAAGAACTACATGTTCAAGCAACCAATACAACATATGGATTTTCTGTGTTAAAAAACATGTGCAGCATGATTAGTACACTAATGACTCTTTATAAAAAGGAGATGAAGATATGACCATCTTTTCTATCTTCTCCAATTGTTTTTGTCTTTCTTTAGTTCTCAAGTGATTTTTTTTCGGACGGCAAATTATTTTATTCATCACCCAAAATATACACTACACTGTACAAATAAACACTAACACAATGTAAGACACCCACTAACAAACCCTGAAGATACAACTATTACATCATATCTTTTCTACCCCGTATCTCGTATCCTCGACATTCCCCACCCCTACACCACCTCAATCCCTTCAATCTTGACTTGGGCTTCTTTTCCGTCTGAACCCCTTTCGAGGCCTCGTCACGGCCTTTTGGCCCACCTTCCCTGTAGACCAAAAAATTAATTTTTTTTATAACCTCTGACTGACCCACCTCCACGCTTTGTTTGGTGTCTTTTGAATCAATATCCGCTTGTAGATCCCTCAGTGGATTAGTTAGCATTCGTTGCTCAGCCCCCCACACTTTTTTCAAAAACTATTTAATATTAATATTATCAATATCCACCAGCTTTTTGACGGACCCATGTGATAAAAGTTTTACCTCACATAGACCACATGTAGTGGATCGCGAATTGGGCGTGAATGCCCATTTTCGCGTCGGTTTAGTGCTGCCCACACTGCCCCCTGGGCGTGGAAGGGCTCTAAATCGTGAGATTGTGAAATATTTCACGTTGTGCAATTCTTCCTTCTTTCATTCAATTGCTGCCACTTCCTTTTTAATTTTTTTAATTCAAATTTAATATTTTTATATACACACATTCACACCACACCACTACACCCCTTGTGAAATTCAAACGTCTGACATTTGTCAAAAAAAAAAATGCACAAGTAAGGGGCTCCAAATTTCACTCCACTGTTTTTATAATTATAACAAGATCATCATTTGGAGCCACATCTTTATTATTCATATGCCTGTGCTCGCCATCCATTCGTTCTTTACCATTGCTTTCACATTGCTCCACCTTTTGACTAGGCCCCCCAAAATTTGAATTTCCTTTAGAATCGACCGTCACATAATTATTCTGGTATGGTGCGGGGTCAAAAGAAGGAATCAAGTTGGTAGTTTCTTTAGTCTTTTCAATTTAATGTTAAGATTAGGCAGATGTGATGGATAAGAAAGAACGAGGACATGGGATTTGTGTGTCGAGTGGGTATTGGTTAGGGCATGTGTAGTGGTATGTTATGGGGGCGTTTTGGAGCCCCATAGCGCCTGGAACACCCCCCCCCCCCACAGGCGCTATGGGGGCGTTTTAGGGTTGGCCAGCTTTGCTCATAACGAGCGTTGTGGAGGGTTTGTTGGTCAACATGACCGTTGCAACGGTCTGATTTAAAAAAAAAAAATCAATTTCTATTTTCTATATATGTATATGTGCAGACACATTCACACACATACAATACATACAACTCAAACAAATTCAACACACAAACAAATCACCAAAATGTCGTCTCCTCCCTCCGAAGACTCGTTTGTCGATCTATATAAGCAGTTTTTTCACGATGACGGCGCGGAAGAGGAAGAAGCCGTTACGAGTGCGGCTACGCTAGCGACTAGCGCGATGCATCTTATAAATAATTCCGCCCCACGACCGATATTGTCTAGGCAATATATAGAGCGAGACCGTGTAGCCGCCAATGAGCGTTTGATGAATGACTATTTCAATGAGAATCCGGTATACGGCCCTGGTATGTTTAGGCGAAGATTTAGGATGCGTAAAAACTTATTTTTGCGCATCACGGAAGATTTAGAGTCCGCCTATGACTACTTTAAGCAAAAACCCGACGCTAGAGGGTGTTTAGGATTCACCGCAATTCAAAAGGTGACTTCCGCAATACGTGTACTCGCCTACGGGAACACATACGATATCAATGATGAGTATTTGAAGATGGCGGAGAAAACCACACGCGATACTTTGGAGTATTTCTGCTACGGTATTTACAAATATACTTTTGATTTTTTTATATATACATATAGTAGGTACATATTTTTTATATATACGTTTGATTTTTTTAGGTATATGCCAATTATATGGAAAAAGATACTTGAGAAACCCGACATGGAGCGATCTTCAGCAACTATATGAAGCGCATATAGAAAAACATGGATTACCCGGTATGATTGGTAGTATAGATTGTCGTCAATGGCGATGGTATGCTTGTCCAACCGCATGGCGAGGTCAACATACACGCGGTGACCAAAAGGGACCAACGTTGGTTTTACAAGCAGTTGCCTCACAAGACATGTGGGTTTGGTCGGCCTTCTTTGGTCTAGCCGGGTGTATGAACGACATAAATACTTTTCAGTTTTCGCCATTGCTAGAGTCTTACATTGGCGGATGAATACCGAAATGTGGGTTTTATGCAAATAATAATTACTACGAGCATGGATACTACTTGGCGGATGGTATATATCCGGAGTATTCAATGCTCGTCAAAACGTTTAGTCAGACACAAGATGAAAGAAGGCAATATTTTAAAAGAGTTCATGAGTCTGCAAGAAAGGACGTTGAGAGGTGTTTTGCCTGTCTTCAACAACGATGGCATTTTGTTAGAAATCCTTGTCGTATGTGGGAAAAAGAAAGGATTATAATGGTGATGTATGCTTGTATCATAATGCATAATATGATACTTGAAGACGAAGGAAAGGCAATATGCCCAAACTATGTAGAAGAAGAAGATGTTCCAGGGACGCAAGCGACACAGGAGGAGAGATTCCAAAACAGTGCCATGTTGCGTTCAAAGGAGATACATAACGCGTTGAAGGCGGATTTGGTGGAGGAAGCATGGTCGATTCGCCCGATTCATCAACCAAGAAGAAGAAGAAGATGATGATGAAGAAGAAGAAGAAGGAGAAGAAGAAGCAGAAGAAGAAGAAGAAGGAGAAAACGAAGGAGACGACGACGACGACTAGTTTTTTTAAGTATTTATAGTTTTTTTTAAGTATTTGTAACTTTTTTTAGTATTTGTTGTTTTTTAGTATTTGTAATTTTTTTTAGTATTTGTAAGTTTTCTATATTTAATGAAAAATAATTTAAACTATTTAATATTCTTATTTAAATAAAAACAATAAAAAGCAATGATTACCCAATCATTTATAACCCCCTCATAACCCCCCTTCCCACTACACCCTCTTTTTCCATAACCCCCACATAACCCCCCTTCTATTACTTTTAAATATTTTAATACCATAACTCCCACATAACCCCCCACCACTACACATACTCTTAGCATTGGGTAATGGCTACGTGGAAGATGATGATTGGTTGATGAGAATGATGGTGACTTAAGGTCTTAGATCGACGCGACGGGTCATGAGGCCAGTGTTGTAGCTAGGAAAAGGAATAAAAAGATGCACATAGGTAGGTTGGGTAAATGACATCTCAGTTGTCACATTAAATGATCGGTGTTTTTTAACGTACGAAAAAGCATTATGTACATGGGTTGGTTAGTATTGATGGATAACAACCGAATGATTGTACAAAGTATTGATGAAATTTGGCTGTGACACCGACCCTTTATAGTTTTTTTTAACGGCTAATTTTCTCTTTATTTTTACACCCTTTATTAAATCATTTTTTTTTTTGCCTCTTATAAAGCTTGAACTCCCAACCTCTCCTTTTAAACCTTAGCCCTTTACCACCACACCACAAGGGATGGGGCTTTGACCCTTTATAGGTGAAAATGGTGTTGGACAAAGTAAGGGAGTGTTTGTTTTTTCAGGAAAAGAGCTTCTGATCACTTATGTCTGCTCCGTACAGACGCGGGAAGACATTTGGGACGCGCAGACTGTTTGTTTTTTAGAAGACATTCCACTTAAAAACCTCTTCCCTACCTCTTCCTCAAACAGACATGACCCCTCCTCTTTTTACCACTTCTCACACATTAGATAACACAAAACACAACTCCATCCTTCATCCTCTCAAAACCCTACCCAAACACCACCACCCAACGCCTCCCTCCTCCACAGTCCAGCCCTCGTCCTTCCTCCTCCTCCCAGCCCAGCCCGACGTGCAGAGGTATCTTCCTCTCTTTTTTTTCTTTAATCGATATTGTTTGTCTCAATATCTTTTTTGTGAGTTATAATAAAGGACCGTGCTAATTAAACCCCCCCAACTTCTAAATCAACCCCTTAATCCAGGCGCCTCGCTTAGGCCTAAGCGAGGCGCCTGGGTTAATCGTTTTCAGGAATCTTAAGCTTTATGTCTAATCAGGCAGTCAGGCGCCTCGCTTTGGCCAAAGCGAGGCGCCTGACTGCCTGATTAGACATAAGGCTTAAGATTCTCTGAAAACGATTAACCCAGGCGCCTCGCTTAGGCCTAAGCGAGGCGCTTGAGAGTTTGATTAACCTTGATTCAACGTAAAGCCTGATATTCCCTCGAAATAATTACCCCAGGCGCCTCGCTTTGGCCTAAGCGAGGCGCTTGGTTCCATCAGATTTTGGCTATAAATTCAATCGATTTCATAGTTTTTCATTATAAACTCGTTCGATTTGAATTCTTTGTCCACAAACATATATAACATGTCGTTTTACGACTTAATTTTCGGTGATTCTTACGATTATAATTCATATAATGTCGAGGAGGGTCCGTCATATAATGTCGGGCAGGGTCCGTCATATAATGTCGGGCAGGGTCCGTCATGTAATGTTTCGGAGGGTCCGTCATATAATGTTTCGGTGGGTCCGTCATATAATGTCGGGGAGGGTCCGTCTAGTAGTAATGTCGAGGAGGGTCAGTCTGGCATTCGTTACCGTGACAATGCGGTACAACTGGACTTGAATACACAGTGGAAGGACCCGTATGAATTTGAAGACGAGCCTAGTCAACCTGCCTACGGTTATACTTACGACGCTAACCGTGGTGATGACACATCTGAAGAACAAGACTATACGCACTATGAAGACAGCGCTGTCGATGAGAAGCGGGTAGAAGATCAGGAGGAAGGACCTAACCCGATCAACCCTTGGTTCGAGACTAACCGGACATTTTCGACACGCGATGAGTTGATCGATTGGGTACATGATACGGGAATGGCAAATGGTGACGTCATAGTTATAAAAAGATCGAAGAAAAGAGGAGAACATTTCGTGAAGGTATATATTTCAGTCACTGTTGTTTTTAAGTTATTAACAAATGCGTATTTTTTAAATTGTTATTTAAAAAGCAACAATAAACTTAACTTATAAATTAGTTACTAAAAACACGTGTTTTATCGTTGCTCAAGGTGAATTCCCTACGGGTGCACCAGTGGTTTTTGGGCCACACACCTTTAGGATTACGTTTCTCCTTTGCTAAGAGTATTGTTAATTTTTAATTAACAAACTTTTTTATAATATATTATTTAAAAAAATTATAAAAAAAACTTATTTTCTAATAAACTTATTTTTGTTAAGGTTGTATTTCAATGCACTCTTGGGGGGGGGGAGCATAAGAGTGTGGCTTTGGTGAGGAAGACGGGTAGCAAAAAAATTGGCTGCCAGTTTAAGTTGGCAGGGGTGTTTGAAACTCGGTCACGGGTTTGGAGGTTAAAGGTGAAAAACCCGACGCACAACCACACTCCCTTTGAACACTTAGAGGGTCACCCGTATGCCAGAAGGCTTTCTGTGGATGACAAGCAATTTGTGGGAGAGATGACAGAGAATGATGTTCCCAAGCGTAGCATCTGGAGAATGATGCTTTCAAAGAACCCGGAGAGAAAGACTACCCTGAAAGATATACACAATGCTGCTCAGATGATGAATGCTGGAAACGGAGTCATTCCCAAAGGTGACATGGAGCACCTCGAATACTTTCTGACGGAGAGAGGATTCACCTACTACACGCGTGCGGATGAAACCACGAAGGCTCTCACGGATATTTTCTTCGTTCACAAACTTTCACATACTATGTGGTGCGCATTCCCGCATGTGCTGATGATTGACGCCACCTACAATACAAACATGTACAATATGGCGTTTGTTCAGGTAGTGGGTATGTCGTCGACAAACCAGTCGTTTTCGATTGCCCATGCGTTTATTTCTTCTGAGAGGATTGGTAACTACACTTGGCTGTTGGAGAGGATAAAGTCTATGTTGGACAGTTGTATGGAGCCGCGAGTGATTGTGACAGACAGGGACCTTGCGCTGATGAACGCGTGTGATGTGGTTTTCCCAAAGGCGTACAAGTATCTATGTCGGTTTCATATCTCGCAGAATATCAACAGGAACAGCAAGAAGGAGTTCACGGATAGGGAGTGGAAGGATTTTGTTCGAATGTTTTGGTGGCTGTGTGACTCTACGACGGAAGCCCTATACGAATACAATTTGGGGCAATTTGAGTCATATCTGGAAAAGATGGATCGTCTGGGTAAGTAGTTTTACATAATTACATACGTACTTGTTTACATACACACGCCTGACAAGTTTTGGTTATATTTTTCAGACGTTTTTTCCTATACGAAGAATAACTGGTTGGACCGGTTCCGTCAAAAGTTTGTGTCTGCGTGGACTAACCAAACGCTGAACTTCCGCCAGACCACTACCAACAGAGTTGAGGGCATGCATGCCAAAATTAAAAGTCACCTTCCAGGCAATCGCAACTCGTTGTCGACAATTGTGAGGTCCGTTGATCAAATGGTTGATAAGCAATACAGGGACATTAAAAAAGGTTTTGAAGAAAGCCTAAGAAAAACAATGAACCACCACAAGAGGCAGCCATTGCTTAATAAGTTACTTCGGAAGGTTAGCAAACATGCTATTCAGTTGATATACGAAGAGATCGAACGTCTTCGAACGCCCATGCGCCTTTACAATAACACTTGTGGATGCCAGCTTTATAATAGTTGTGCTTTGCCATGTGCCTGTCGGCTCGAGCAGTTACATCTTAATGGTACTTATTACTATTGTCCATATGATATTACTACATAATTTATTACATGATTTAACTTTATAACGTATGTTATTTATTCAGGTGAGGAAATCCATTTGTTATCGATAGACGTGTTCTGGAGGAAGCTTGACTTCAAACCTGCGACGACTGGTTGCGAAGCTATAAATGTAGATAATTTCTGGGCAGAATTAAAGCAAACGGTTGATACGAAACCAGTTTTTACCCAATTAAACTACCTGGACAAATTTGCACAAATCGTCACAGGCAAGTACTCCCCCAATAAACCGCCTGTTGTGCAAAAGAAAACCCGTGGTCGTCCAACCAAGAAGCAGCAAGAACAAAATAGAGAACAATCTGCAAGAAAGAGCTTGCATATGCCTGCTGAAGAAACTGGGTCCGACGAGGAGTTTGAATTTCCCCGGCACAGCTCTTTCGTACCATCACAGGAGGACCTCCTACGACCTTCCCAGTCCCAGCCATTCCCTCCTTACGAGCTTCACCGTCACAGCTCTTACATACCGTCATCGTCCCAGGGGGGCGGCATTTGGGATAAATTCAATTTCCCGTTGCTTCCGCGGACAAAAAAGTTAGAGAACTTAGTAAGGAAATATGGGGATAGAATTCCATCTGTGTTTCACCCATATATATCTAAAATAACCGATGTGAAACCTGATGGTCATTGCGGTTTTCGAGCGGTAGCTGTGGGGTTAGGCCTAAGTAAAGATGATCATATGTTGGTCCGATCCCAAATGCTACTCGAGTTGCGCAATAACGAAGCCTTGTATAGGTCAATGTTTGATCCGAATGACGAAGGACGTTATCAGCGTCTCTGCGATAGCATTTCTTTTAGAGGGGTGGCACCAGCCCCAGAAGAGAAGTGGATGACGACGCCGGAAGCGGGATTTATCATTGCACAGAAGTTTGGTTGTGTTTTTCATACACTCGACATTAGAGCTTCTGATACAATTTTCCCTCTATTTTTAGGCCCAAGTGCTTCTCTACCGCCTATTATGACGGTAGCAGTTTTGTTCGTGGACCGACATTACGTCAACATAACGCTTGAAGGATCATATCCAATGCCTCCCCCGAATAGAGTTTGGAGTGCTTTTAAAACTGAAGGTGGTGAGGAATGGGCAACTATGTTTGAAAATCAAATCAATATGTACAAAGAATTAGTTTTCCCGAAACGGGACCCCAATCAAAGTCCCGAACTACTAGATTTAGATTAGATATGTGAAATTTGTAAAAATATTTAAACATTGTTTACGTTCTTAAAAATCGTTTTGGTTATGTTTATGTCTTCTAACGGGCTTGTCGGTTCGGAACAGTACGGTTCGTTAACGTGCCGATCAGGTCGGAAAAGTCCGGTTCGTTCACGTGCCGGTCGGGTCGGACTGTTTTGGTTCGTAAACGTGTCGGTCATAATAATAATATTAGTAATAATATTATTATTAATAATACTAATAGTAACAATAATAATAATAATAATAATAATAGTAATAATAAGGAAAAATAATAATCGTTCACGTGCCGGTCGGGTCGGACTGTTTCGGTTCGTAAACGTGTCGGTAATATTAATAATATTAGTAATAATATTATTATTAATAATACTAATAGTAACAATAATAATAATAATAATAATAATAATAATAGTAATAATAAGGAAAAATAATAATCGTAATAATCGTTCACGTGCCGGTCGGGTCGAACTGTTTCGGTTTGTAAACGTGTCGGTCATTGTTTTTACCGGCTTGCAATTTATAATTTGGTGTTAGTTCATTTATTATTTATGGGTTTAATATGGACCATATTTATTAGACAATTAAACATTCAAAACAGACAACATATAAACAAAAGATCAACTGCATAACAATAATAATAATAGTAATAATTTGTCCATACAAATAAAAAAAGTCTACTGCGGCGGTGGTGGTGGGGCCCCCTGTGCTAGTCTACGGTGTGGTGGTGTGCGTAACTGTACCTGCCAATGCGTCGCCATCGCCTCCATCGAGTCGACCGTCCACTCCTGAATATCCCGCAACTCACCGATGCGGCGATCGATGTCCTCTGCCACGAAACGCGCAGCAGGAGTGAGGTCATCATATATATGGCGGGGGTACTGCTGCTGTGGTGGCGGCGGAGGAGGAGGTGGGGGGGCGTCACCGTCCTCAGGCTCGTCGACCTGACCCGCCATGGAGACCAGGAGAGGATATCCCAGACGCACCTCAGCGTAGGCCGGCATATCATCGAAGGTAGGAAGGGGGGCCGACTCAAAAGCCCTGGTGGTTCCGATAGCTCGAAACCGCTGCACACCCTTCGAGACCTCGAAGAGGATCCCCATGCTCCGGGCATTGGCGTCACCAAGCACTACCGATGGGATCGAGGGCGACAACCGAGGGTCAGTATCTGGCGAGAGCCCCAGATTACGCGCAATCTGAGTGATGAACGCCCCGCCATGGAGATGTGACCGAGCCTGGCGGGTGTGGCAGCACTTAAAGTACTCGACCAGGGACGAGGCCAGGTTGCACGGCTGCCGCATAATCAAACAGTACAAAAAGAAAAGGTCACTCTGGTTGACCTTTTCCCGACTGTTCCCCCGTGCTGCGATAGAGGTGGCGATCGCATGCTGAAAGTAGTAGTACAGGGGGTCCCTAATCGACGTCGCCTTTGCCCAATTCTTGCCAAAGTGCGATTTGGCGATGAACCTCCAAAACCTGACCAGGGTCGGCCTATCCACCGTATGGAGAGCGTCCCGGTACAACGAAGAATCAATCTCCGGGGCTGTGTACAACCCCGAAGTAACAGCAAACTCCTGCAAAAAATAATTGTAAATATTAACAACTTTGGTAACATAATAATAAAATGACAGATAATTGAAATAACATACCTCATAGGTCATCTTCTGCCACTGCCTCGCCACCCGAAATCGGATGGGGCGAAAAGTCTCATCCGGGTTCGGGTTCTGGTCCGGATCCAGTACCTGGAACGACGACAGAAACTCTATCGTCAAAGCCCGGTAAGAAGGCACCTGGGCTATGTCAAAGAGACGACGCCAGGGGGTGTCAAACCCCACAAAGTCGTTCGCCCTGGTGGTTTCGCCGACCTTCTCCAGAAGCTTCCAACTGATGTACATCTGAGGGTCAACAGCCATATGACGCAGCTTCTTGACACTGCGCTGCGCATGGTCAAACCCCTCCTCAAAGTACAGGTAATCGTGGTCCAGTAAGGGGTCCGGTGGTGGAGCCCGTCGACTCCTCTTCGGCGGAGGCGCCGGTGCAGACGACCCAGCGTCATCTCCACCACCAAAACCTGGATCTGAAAAAGCTGGCTCCATATCTATGAAAACAATAATTTTTAATTAATAATGATAATAACAGTAATAATAATAATAATAATAATAATAATAAATAATTTTATTAGGACCCTTTTATTATTAACAATAATAATAAATACTTTTTGGTTTCGGTATTCAGGGTGTTGCCACAATGTTAGTATGTTGTACGTCTAACAAAAATAACAACAGTCTTCTAACGTTCCTCCATTAGCTTGTCCATCCTACCTTTGCACATCTTGACAGTCTAAGGTGCGTTAAGAGAAGATGGACAAACTCATGGAGGAGCGCTACAGACCAGTATTATTTGTTTGTTAAATGCGCAATAAACTAATTTTGACTTAGCATGGTTGATGAACACAACGTTGTGTTGCCACAAGGTTAGTATGTTGTACGTCTAACAAAAATAACAACAGTCTTCTAACATTCCCCCATTAGCTTAACCATCTTCCCTTTGCACATCTTGACAGTCTTAGGTGCGATAAGAGAAAATGGATAAACTAATGGAGGAGCGCTACAGACCGGTATTATTTGTTTGTTAAATGTGCAATAAATTAATTTTGACTTAGCATGGTTGATGAACACAACGTTGTGTTACCACAAGGTTAGTATGTTGTACGTCTAACAAAAATAACAACAGTCTTCTAACGTTCCTCCGTTAGCTTA
>CM063515.1:19341652-19404152 GCA_032199755.1 Ambrosia artemisiifolia | reverse complement strand
TTATTATTATTATTATTATTGTTCCCAAACCATCCGACCCGACCGGCCCGTTAACGAACCGAAACCATCCGACCCGACCGGCCACGTGAACGAACCGGACTGTTCCGACCCGACCGACACGTGAACGATTATTCTTATTATTATTATTATTGTTATTATTATTATTATTATTATTATTGTTGTTATTATTATTATTATTATTATTATTATTATTATTATTATTATTATTATTATTATTATTATTATTATTATGACCGACACGTTTACGAACGAAAACAGTCAGACCCGACCGGCCCGTTAACGAACCGAAACAATCCGACCCAACCGGCACGTGAACAAACCGGACTGTTCCGACCCGACCGGCCCGTTAACGAACAGAAACAGTCCGACCCGACTGGCACGTGAACGAACCGGTGATTCTTACGACTATAATTCATATTGAGGGTTTCATATAATGTCGAGCAGGGTCCGTCATATAATGTCGGGCAGGGTCGGTCTAGTAGTAATGTCGAGGAGGGTCAGTCATATAATGTCGGGCAGGGTCCGTGATGTAATGTCGAGGAGGGTCCGTCATATAATGTCGGGCAGGGTCCGTCATATAATGTCGGGCAGGGTCCGTCATGTAATGTTTCGGAGGGTCCGTCATATAATGTTTCGGTGGGTCCGTCATATAATGTCGGGGAGGGTCCGTCTAGTAGTAATGTCGAGGAGGGTCAGTCTGGCATTCGTTACCGTGACAATGCGGTACAACTGGACTTGAATACACAGTGGAAGGACCCGTATGAATTTGAAGACGAGCCTAGTCAACCTGCCTACGGTTATACTTACGACGCTAACCGTGGTGATGACACATCTGAAGAACAAGACTATACGCACTATGAAGACAGCGCTGTCGATGAGAAGCGGGTAGAAGATCAGGAGGAAGGACCTAACCCGATCAACCCTTGGTTCGAGACTAACCGGACATTTTCGACACGCGATGTAAAAAGTTACTTAAATTAAATAAAAAAGTTAAATAAAATAAAAAAACTTCAAAACAAAACACAAAAAACACCCAAAAGGGGTCCAGGTTCATCCCCCCTTAGTTCAGGCGCCTCGCTTTGGGCAAAGCGAGGCGCTTGGAACACCATTTTCCAGACTCCCATGCAACCTCGTACTTCGTCTGACATTGATTTGACTGAAGCGCCTCGCTTTGGCCTAAGCGAGGCGCTTCAGAGGGGAGTTGAAATAGAAAGTTGGGGGGTGCCAATAGACCGACCCATAATAAATCGTATCCTTTTTTTCTATAATCCTTTTTTGTTATCTGCCCTAATTCTTTATTCTTTAATTGATATGTTTGGCTCATAGTATCTTCTTTTCTTTAGTCCTTTTTTGTGAGTTATAGTAAAGTATAATAACTATTATTTACATCTTAGCTTCTTGTTTTGTTTTTTCAATGGAAATTACTTTGTGGTTTTTTTTTCATTGGAAATTATTGTTCATGAAGTGAATTTTTCTTTGATAAATAATTGCTAATTTTTTAAATCAGTGTTTTTTCTTTATATATGTTTTTTGTGTGTTTGTTTAGATGATGGGTTTGATATTAGTTTATTTTATTTTAAATTTCAGTTTATTTCAGCAATCTGCAAAAGTTAAAAAACAAACAGTATTCCTCTTGCACACTGCAGACCTTTAGTCTATATCTTCTCCTGCAGATGTGTGCAGATGTGGTCTGCAGACTGCAGACCTTTTGCTTCAGAAAAAACAAACAGCACCTAAGTGAGTGATGCAAAATTCCACAGATCTTCTTCGCGTTCTCCGTAAGAGAGCTATTAAAAATACACAGAAAATTAGGATTAAGAAAATTGGGATTAAAAGGTAAAAGGAAAAAAATGGTGCTTGCAATAATTCTTACAACATAACATGTTGGGTGATATGAAAAGGGCGTAATTACGAAGTATTTTCCGGGAAAAGGGTAGTATTGGAGCAAATGTTTTGCGAAATCAAGATTCCGTCCTTCATGTGGGTTAAAAACTGGCGAAACAAAAGGTTGACCGGAATAGATGATGTAGTTTTAATTTGTAATTTGAGTAAGTTGTATAATTAGCATAGTAACCGAAGATTTTAATTTTAGTTCTATCTAGCATCTTGTTGATAGAACAATTTGTAAACTTTGGGGTGATATGAAATGAAATTTGTTGTCCAAAAAAAATATGATAAATGTGATGTTATATAATTAATAAAAAAAAAGTTATGTTTAAGAAAACACATGTATTTGAAGGTTGTAAAACCAGTTTATTATACTTATAAAATAAAATGTAATGTAATTTGTTAGCATATATAGTGGTCAAGTTATATATTTAAAAAATGAACATTGAGGTGACAATTAAGTTAATTTTTATAACATTTTTTGTTTCAAATAGGAATTAACTTTAATTTTTTAATACCACCTATTTTTTATTACTTTACATATAACTTTATTTAAAGTATTAATAATTTTATATTAAGTTTATTTGATTAATAATATAATAACTTCTTTAATTAAAAAGCAATTATTCTTAATTAAGTAAACCAAAAGAAATAATATCTTTATTAAAAGATAAATATCTTTAATTATGTAGGAAAAATAATATCTCTAAATAAAGAGTTAAATGTCATTTTCATCCTGGAGGTTTGGTTATTTTTGTGAGTTTCACCCAAAAGTTTATTTTTTCTCATCTGGGTCCCCAAGGCTTCAATATCTTGCCGTTTCCATCCAACTCATTAACTCCATCCATTTTTTCTGTTAACTTTTTGTAAAAAGACTAAAATACCCTTATATATATTTTAAAAAATAAATCTTTAATATATATATATATATATATATATATATATGGATATATGTATTCTCTCCCCCCTCTTTCTGCATCCAAGCACCGCTACACCACCCCTAACCCACCATCACCGTCTCAACACCAGCTCACAAATCTCCCCTCCCCCTTTGATTCGAACCCTCTCCTCCCCTTCCCTTCGAATAATGTCGCCCCAAACAATCTCTAACTTATCCGCCTCCCCTTCCTCAAAAACCAATGGGGCCTACAGTTACAGCTTCATTCCATGCAGATCATCTTCTCCTGTAAGTGAGTAGTCCGAATAAGTTACCAACTGACCCATTTTGGTACAAATCTCACATGGGTATCTTTTATTATTAATTCTTTTAATATATAGATCAAATTTGACCATAACAAGACTCTGATTACAAAACGTACACACAGACACACTAATAGTTTAATCCCACACACATACACACAAACATACTAATTTGAGGGCCGAGGCAATTTATATCTACACACAAACGTACAACTGACCCATTTCGGGAGACCCTCACTTTAACACAAGAACACAGCTAGTCTTGCGATAACAGTCACCTCTAGAGAATGTTGTAGCAACTCCACGTTAAGCATAAGTGTGCACTAGTTCACACCACTTTAATAAACTAATTACTATTAATCCATCCCAAGGTAAAGTCGGATCCCGAAGCAGCACTTCGTGTCGGTATTGATTTTTATTTTTATCACTCTCATTCTCTTTCTTTTATTTTATCTTTGTTTTTAATAAAAGCAACTTGAAACTGAGTAGGGGAAGTTGTATCTTAGGGTTCGATACTCGGTACTTGCTATTACCTATACTACACTCGATAGGTCCACTTGCCTATCGTGTGGGTTTAGACTAATCAGCAGATATCGTTTTACTTTTATAAATTTAAAACTTCGATAAGTGTTTTAATTTGAAGGTCACCTTTAATTACCCTTTTGCACCGAGTCTTCACATTTCTTTCGGGAAAGTGTTGGCTTTAAAAAGGAAGTTTAAAAAAGACCTAATCCACACGACATCAGTGAAAAATTTGAACAAGAAATCTTATGATATGTTGGAATGGTATGGTGTTATGTAACCATGGAAGTAAGTTGGTTTGGTTTTGTTTATTGTACGCATGGCCATGGTTACTTCTCTTATATTATCAACATTTGATAGTAGGAATGTGATTATTTTATATTATGGTAATAATATAGATATTATTTCGGGATGATTTCGATACTCGATATGGTTAGATGTCGAAACTTTTAGCTATTTCTTACGTACATATATATTTTCTTTAAAATATATGTAGAGAAAGAAGAAATTATGGCCCCCGTGTTGAGAGTTAATGCGGAGGCAGGAGACTTTTCACTTCCTATATCATTCGAGCAGCTGGCCAGAATGATAGCGCAACAAGTGAACCATGCTCTTAATCAGCGTGAGATAAAGATGGATATTGGAAGTAACAGAAGTGTGGGCGCATCAGGTGGTAGTAGACTACAAGAGTAGGGTTGAATGGAGGTGGAAATGAAGGAGGAATCCATGCTGGAAGTTTTGCAGGTAAAGACACTTGATATTGGTTTTAATGGTAAGGATTTTCTAAACTAAATGTTGAATACATAGGTTGATTGAATTACCGTATTAGAGGTGCTGAGCAGGGGCGAAGTATTTTGAGGGCCGGGGTGGCCCTGGCCCCCCTGTTTTTTGGCGCAGTAGTAGAAATTTACGATTTTCGTAGGTGAATTTAGTCCGGGTTGAGTTCGGCCCCCGCCGATTTGCCACTACCGATCGAAAAAAATTGAGTCCGGCCCCCGCCGATTGGCGAACCAAGCTTCGCCACTGGTGCTGAGGTGGCAACATGTGAGACTTTGAGTTGTGTAAAAAGGTAATCAAACCCTCAACGATTAACCAGATGCCAAAACCGGTGTAGAACCAAACCGGAATCGGTGGACAAACCAGTTTGGCAAAAAACCGGTACAATTGGAGACCGGAAAAAAAACGATTTGGCTAACTTTAGTCCAATCCTTGTAGTGGACAAAAACAATGTAGTTTAACAGTAGAATTAGAAAGCGTGTGACTTGTCGTTTTAAAAAAATACACGGTTTAACTGGTAATGGAAACACTAGTGGTCATTACCGCTAGTGAAATCAAATCAGGAGAAAATATGGGTTGTAACAAAAGTGGACTTTAGGTTAGGCATTTGTGTCCATACGTAGTGCATATAGTTTCTTATTGTCAAAGTAAAACACTAAAACGACTCCTTTAGCCACCCATGTCCGAAATTTTCCATATAATCTCTCAAATCACTTTTACTTTAAAGTTATTCAATTGAACTTTACTTTGGGTAATTCAATTAGCTCATTCCACATCTCGATCTCATCAAGAAGAACACAACCACGTATTTGAGTTCAATTTTTAATTATAATAAGTTATAAATGTATGATTTAGGGCCTAACAACAATATTTTGAAGTTCAGTTAATTATTGAACAAACTTTTTTTTTGAATGGCCAACAAATCCACACCCAAGTAAACTCGGTACTGGCAAAATTCCCGTAATCCCCAAGGGACTTACAGAGATTTGCCGGACCACACCAGATGCGCGGGAACCCCGTGGAATGGGTAAACCCTCGCCCCCCCTCAGACTCGAACCCGGGTAAAATCCGGGCCCAAGCTTCACTAGGAT
Source organism: Ambrosia artemisiifolia (assembly GCA_032199755.1). NCBI lineage: Eukaryota > Viridiplantae > Streptophyta > Magnoliopsida > Asterales > Asteraceae > Ambrosia > Ambrosia artemisiifolia. Next base: position 19,398,654 of record CM063515.1, on the reverse strand, counting down.
GTCCATCACATGCATCCAGTGGGAATCGAACCCGGCTCCCCCAAGGAGGAAACCGGTCCTTTCCCCATCTGGGCTACATAATCAGGACAATTATTGAACAAACTAATTCATTGGTTTGGTCTAGACTTAAAAGAACAAATAATGTTATTACAAAAAGTAGAATATTTAAAAATATATAATGAAAACGTTAGACAACTTTTCAAACTTCCTTTTACACATGTTCTATGTGTACCTTTTAGACTTTCTCAAAAGAAATGACGACAACACAGAAATTGTATCTAGTTTCCAAGTCTAAAATGACTTTTAGAATTTAGACTATCTCTTCACTATTTTTTTCCAAATTGTCGTTATGTGGCACTTTCCTTCAGACATCTCTTGACACAACCCTTGAAAACAATTTTGAATTCTGTCTTCTCCGTCCTCCCTCCCCTCAAGAACAATTTATGTTGTTCTAGGTTAAGGACGAAAAAAAAAAAAGTTGAATGTATTGGTTATGTAACTTGAAGAAAAGTTGGTAAGAAATAACCGAACAATGCACTTATGGCTGTAAATAAGCCGAGTCGAGTTGAACCCCGCCGAGCCCATTATTTTATCGAGCCTAAATGTTGAGCTAGGACTCGGCTCGTTTAAAACCGAGTCGAGCCGGCCCGCCTCACGAGCAACCCAATTTATTTTTTTATTTTTTAAAATATTAATATTATATAAGAAATTGATATTTTATTTTTGTATTTGCTTATGCTAAATCACATGACCAATAATGCAAAATAAATAGTTCATGAACTATAACCATTTTTATATTTTTCTACATATTTCTTCATTGGAAATAAAAAATTGTTCTTACAATAATGGGTTATTTGGATATTTAAATCATAGTATATTTTTAGTTAGATGTTATGTTATATATATATATATATATATATATATATATATTGTTACACTCTACATGAATTGTAATATAGGCTTTAATTTAAATTAGGCAAACGAGCGAAAGAAACGAGCCATCTAACGAGCGAGCCACGAGTCAAACTCACCTTAGCTCGGGCTCGGCTCATTTACAAACTGGGCCGAGCTCGGTTACAGTCAAGCTTTTTTCGAGCGAGCCGGGAAATTTTCGAACAGCCCAAAATGCACTTTAATATATGGTTGTACCAGTCTATGTTTTGAAAAATACAAATTGATACCAATCTAGCATTATATTTTTCGCATCTGTTGCTAAATTTTCAAGGTCTAGCGTTTCTAAATTACCATAAATCTAGAAGGTGTGAACACAAAAATAAAAGGTTCGATGTGACTGACACTTCGGTAAAAAGTATAAACCATTAGAAATTGATGTCGGTTCAATTGGGTACATGTAAGTGTTGTGTTGTGTTGTCTTATGGTATGTAAAAAACGTTGTGAAATAAAGGGATACAAGTAGTTATTATTATAAAATGAACACCAGAAACATACTCAGTTTAATGTTAACACTTTGCATTTCAGAAGACGAAAGTTCAAACAAGACCAGGATAATAGTGGTTGTTATTGTGACAGTAAGTGTCATCATAATAATCGCTTCCATTTGTATCTTCTTAAGATTGAAGAAGAAGAAGACGGAGGAAATGACGCATTCCATAGATAATGAGAGTAAGTTCCGACTTACCTGCTAATATTTACGAGGACTTAAGTGATAATATTTGAATTTCAAAGGTGATTTTGTGAGAGCACCATTCACAAAATAAAAGAAAATAGTATTGTTATTTAATCATATACGGATTACGGTTTAAAAGAAATAAACAGATTACAAATAAAAGTAGGTAATTACAATACAAAGGAAATAAAGAGAAAAAATGGATTACATATGATGGGAAGTCACGGTCCAGTCAAAGATAAAGTTAAAGAGTCCTAATTAGCTCAAACTATGTAGCTAGTGGTAATAAGAGTGGAATCCACGAAGAGTCCGTGGTCAGTGTTTTGAAATTTAATTGACTGTAAAGATAAAAAGTTTATGAAGCTTGCTAATTGTTGAATGGAAAGGGCTGTTATCCAACGAATTGAGAGTAATAATAATGTGTCACTTAGAAAAATGATTATTTGAGAAAACAATAATTCATTAAGAGGATCACACGCAGTTTAACTTGTAAATCCTAAAGTTCTATCACACTTAGATTTGTAACCACAATTGCAAGATGATACTAACGAGTTAGGTGTTCAAGGTTTGGGCGTCAATAGCTATCAACATCAAAAAATTGACAAAGATATGCTTCGTGACTCTAGAACATGGAAACCCTAATATCAGGTTAACGCAAATTCAACCGAATTCATTTCACAAAGTTAATAGTGCAAGAATAAATTAACAATTCGTGAATCCAACAAAATTAAGATAATTAACACAATTGTTCAAGTAGCCCAATGCAAATACAATGGCACAAATACTAATTGTTCAAGAACTTTAATAAAATCCTATAAATCTCCCTGAAGTGAATCCTATGAAGTTAACCTCTCATGATTGATGAAGCTTCAATAAGTGATGCAACAAAAGAAGGAGAAGCCATTAAAACTTGGTGATCGATCTTGGAAGGAGGTTTGGTGTTCTTGGATGAATGATGATGAAGAATGATGATTTTGGTTGATGATTGGAGATGATATGAAATGGTTAATGGAATGAAAGTTGTGTTTTCAAATCTCCAAAATGTGATTATAATGGTCCCCTCATGAGTCTTGGTCAATCCCCCATTTAATTCCTGTTTAGTCCCCCCAATAAATGTGTTAAAAACTCACTTTTGACCAGCTAGGCTGTCGGCGATGGCCTGGGAACCCGTCGCCGACGTAAATGCATCGGCTACAGCAGTTTCAATTGCCGATAGGATAGCGACGATAAACTTATTTTCTTCATAACTTTTTTTGTTTCAACTTCGTTTTCATGGCCACGTCTTCTGTTTTCAATCCTCTATTATGTCATACATTAATATCTTCATTTCCACTTCATGTATTTTTCCAGAACACATCCAATCTTCGTGTTTAACTTACAAAACAACAATTTCTTGTAGTTATTCAAGTCCACACATAACATCACACAAAAACACATAAAATTCAATATTTAAGCACTTAAACACTTATGCCAAACCCATCTCATGAACAAACATAAGGAAAAATTCAAACATGAAGAGAAGGCTAATACAAAACAAGGCGGCTGAGGCACGAATGCAACACACTGCCCTTAAAATAGATTTCAGGCCACCCAGGTGCACCCGTCTGTTTCCCAAGGTACAACAACCTAAGCAGTCTGTACTGCCAAAATTAACCTAGCACCTGAAGACTACCGTAAACAAGAGCCTATAAGTTTGAAAAGTTTGAGAAATTGTTAAAGATTGAGTGTGAGTTTGCAAACTTTCATTTTCTATATCTTCAACTGAGCACCAAAGTCTATGTAAATAGACTAACAAAGCCATATGAAGAATTCTCATTGAATTCGAAATTCAATAGAATTATGCCTGGTTCATTAGTGTAATGAATTTTGCAGTTAATCAGACTTCACAGTTACGAATTTGAAAGGTCTTGATCACACCAGTTAACTGCGCCTAGCCACTAGCTCGAGCTGCACTAGATCTCATCCAATTAAAAATATTAAGGCGACTCGTGATGATGCAAGCGTGTGAAGTGCAAAGTGCACCATCAAAACGCCACATTACACCCATCGCCTTGGTCCCGGACTCATGCCTGGGTGCGGGCACGTGTTAGGTTCTTTGCACCCTCCTAGCTGTCACTAGGTGTGTCTTGTTGTATGGGAATACATTCCTCCACAAACTTCTCCTTATAAACCAACACATGATTTATTTTTCCACCAATCTGGGACGAGCACAATTTCCCGCAACTACACACACTTAAAGCTTAGATCTCTCATTCACGTCTTAGCTTTATAATTAATTTATTATTGGATTAATCAAATATAATAGATATTTACATAAATTTCCAACAATCCCTCACATGAATGCAGATAGACCCATACACTTGGGTGTCACAATAAAATTTCAGTGGTTAAGCCGTGCAGGATAGGTAGGTATTACCTTTAAGCCCTCCTTTATGATGTGTACTTTGTCTCCTAGTGGTTAGTGGATGTGATGTCCTTGAACCAACCCCCTTTTTTTGTAGACGTTATTACCCTGTCCGTTTATGGTCATGGAACACTCTCCTGGTTCGAGGAGAGCTCTAGGAATATTGCACCCCCACAATTCCATTTGAAACGACCCCACTTCTCTATGACCTAGGTGATTTTACTAAATCATTAAAAGTCGTATGCTTAGCCTCCTTGACATCACTGATTTATTTTAAGGATGGATTAGGAAATATGCACTCCATGCAACTGCCTTTGTGGATTGTGGTACTCCCCCACAGTGACCTTAGTATGTACAGTTAGGTCGTCCTATTGAGCCTAGATCATGAAATCTCCAATTTTCTAGGATAGGTTTTCCATTGTACAAACTTACTCCAAGGGCTTTAGACCCATTACTTTCGCCGACTTGTGCATTGCCTCTCTGCTTAAGACTTTTCTAAGCGGATCCATAATGTTATCCTTTGACTTCACATAGCCAATACTGATAACCCTCGTTGAGTGCGGTTGTTGTATCATACTATGCCAACATCGTATATGCCTTGATTTTCCATTATACATTACACTTTGAACTATACCAATAGCCGATTCCAATCACAGTGTACACAAATAGCCATCACAGGCTTAGGCCATCTTGGAATATATTCCAAGAATTGACGTATATATTATGCCTCTTCTTCAGCTTTATATAAAGCAATGAACTCATATTCCATTGTGGATCTAGCTATATGAGTTTGCTTGGATGATTACCAAGATATAATTGTTCTTCCAAGGGTAAACACATAACCACTTGTGGGTTTAGAATTTATTATATCGCATATCCAGTTGGCATCACTCTTTCCTTCCACGACAAATGGATCTTGGCCATAATGCATTCCATAATTCCTCATGTATATCAAATACCTTAGAAATCTTGTCATGCTCTTCCAATGTTCAGAACTAGGATTACTATTATATCTACATAGCCTGCTTACAACATATGCTAAGTCTGGCTTGGTACATGACATGATATACAAAGACTACCAATGATCCTTGAATACTCCAAATGAGCAACACCCTCACCTCCATTATTTGACAAATGTTGAGAGATATCAATAAGAGTTTGGGCCACACTCGGGTACTCTGGATTGAAGTTCTCAAGGATCATACCCACATAATGAGACTGACTTAACACAAGACCAGTTTGAGTCCTAATAATCTTCACTACCAAGAATCACATCAGCTAGACCCATGTCTTTCATGTCAAATCTCGTTTTCAACATGTCTTTAGTAGATCTGATCATCTTGTCATCATTTCCAATGACAAGCATATCATCTACATAAAGGCATAAGATTACATAACCTCTAAACGTGTCTTTCACATAGACACACTTGTCACATTCATTTATTTTGGAACCACTATTAAGTATAACATAGTCAAGCTTTTGATGCCATTGTTTTGAGCTTGCTTTAAGCCATACAGTGACTTCACGAGTTTACATACTTTTCCTTCTTGGCTAGGAGCAGAAAAACCCTCAGGTTGCTCCACGTAAATCTCTTCTCTTAATTCCCCATTTCAAAATGCGGTTTTTACATCCATTTGATGTGTTTCCAAATTTCTTAGAGCTGCAATTGCATGCACCAAATTAATAGAGGTTGTTCTAGCCAGAGGAGAGTATGTATCAAAGTAGTCAACACTTTCTTTTGTCTATATCCTTTGATCACAAATCTTGCCTTATATTTTTCTATAGAGCCATTAGCTCTCATTTTTCTCTTGAATATCCATCGATATCCAAGTGGCTTATACCCTGGTAGAAGATCAACTAACTCTCAAGTATGATTATGCAAAATAGAATCTTTCACTTTTTATGGCTTCTTTCCATTGAGATCCATCTGTAGAGGTGACTGCTCTCAATAGGTTTCAGACTCACTCTCATCAACGTAGGTAATAAAATCAGGCCCAAAAGATTTTTCAATCCTTTGCATTTTTCTTCTTCTTGGCTCAACCTCTTCAGCCTCTGATTGTTCATGTGTTTCATCTTGAAAAACTTTATCAACCGTTGTTGATGGACACATGAGTTTGTTTTAACATTGGAGACTCCTTTTCAAAATAACTTGCATTTCCTGGCCTTGTTTCTATGATGGAGTTCTTGTGTACATCAGGAGTCTTGGACTCATGTACAAGAAAATGTTGTGAAGTCCCATTGTGGGCATATCCAACAAATATGCAATCAAAAGTTTTGGGCCCAATTCTAAGAGCCTTGGGAGGTGTAACAATTACCTTGGCCATGCACCCCCACACTTTTAAGTATTTGTAGGATGAAGTTTTCCCTACCATAACTCATATGGTGTTACATCCTTATTCCTGAAATGAACTTTATTCAACAAAAAATTGGCCGACAAAATGGCCTCCCCCCACATTTCTTGGTGTATCCCGAAATTTATCAACATAGCATTCGTCATTTCTTTTATTGTGCGATTCTTTCATTGTGCAATGCCATTTTATTATGGTGTGTAAGGTGGGGTCATTCTTATATTATGCCACTTTTGGCATATTCATCCCCAAATGGTGAAACATATTCACCTCCTCTATCACTTCCCACACATTTTATTTTCTTATTGAGTTGATTTACAACTTCAGCTTTATACAAGATAAACTTGCCAATTGCTTCATCCTTGCTCTTATGTAAATACACATAACAATACCTTGTATTGTGATCGAAAAGTAATAAAATACTTATTGCTTAGGGAATCGATTTGAGTCACCCACATTGGTGTGAATCAAGTCAAGGGTCTCATTTATTCGATTAACTGATTGAAATGGTGATCTTTTTTGTTTAGCTTCAACACATGTTTTACTTTCTGATTTAGAGTCAATGGCAAAAGTTACTATGTAATCTCGTTTAATTAAATGATGGGTCAAATTAAAAGTCACATGACCAAGACGCCCATGCCAAACATTAGAAGACTCAATGAAGTAAGTAGAGGTAAAAGCATTCTTATTAATGTTCTTAATAACAACCATTACATTGAGTTTGAACTTACCATTTTAGGCCTAGCCCTTACCAACAAACATACCACACTTACTTAAAACCAACTTGTCACTCTTATAGAGTAAACAAAAGCCATACTTATTAAGCAACCAACCCAACATAAGACTTTTTCGTGAGTCGGGAACATAAAACACATTGGTTAAAGTGAGCTCTTTTCCAGACGTCCACTTCCAGATCACATCACCATCACCCTTGATATCAGCTGTAGCAGCATTCCCGATGCATAACTTTTCATCTCTCATCACTTCTTTAAATGTACTAAAGAGGATCTTATCAAGGCAAACATGGTGTGTAGCCCTAGTGTCCACCCACCATCCTTTTGGGTTGTTAGACACCAAATTCACCTCCTCCATCATGGAAGTGAGGTCTGACATCATAGCCACCAAAGGCACATGATCATCAACAGCCATAATAGCCTTCTCACATTTAGGTACCTTGTATTGATTAGCTTCGTGACCAACTTCATTACAATTGTAACATTTTCCCTTGAAGGAAACAACATTATTTTTCACACCACCATTTCTAGGCCCAAGGTCCACACCCTTATTCTTCTTTTTTCCATTAAATTTATGGCCTTTGTTACCCTTGTGCCCCCTTGAGGACTGACCATGCTCAACCATGTTAGCTTTTGCAGAAACTTCAACTTGAGTTCCTCTTTTTGACACCCTATTATCTCCCCTAATATGCAAGCGAACCACAAGATCTTTAATGATCTTTTACTTTCGCTTATGATTAAGGTAATTCTTGAAGTCTGTCCAACTAGGAGGAAGTTTTTCAAACATTTCAGCCACTTTGAATGTTTCATTAAGATTCATTCCTTCAAATAGAATGTCAATAAGGATCACTTGCAACAATTTGACTTGACTAATAACAATTCTGGAATCCACCATTTTATAGACCAAAACTGAGCTACAACAAACATTTTTCTATTTTAGTACTAGCATCTTCAGTTTTTGTACTTGTGTTCCAAAGATTTCCAAAGTTCTATGGTAGTGGGTATCTTGCAGTACACATTATACAACGGGTCTGCAAAGCCTGGGTCACTTAGGTATAAACCAAAGAACTTTTTTGGTTTCTCAGCATGATTAGCAACTGCCTGAGCCACTTGGGTACAAACCAATGGTCCCATATTGGTGAACGAACATGCAACTATAGTATTTGGAAGATTCACGTTTAATGTCATTTCTGTAACAAGAGAAAAAAATAATCAGTGTTTAGAAGTATTGGTTTACAACATTCAAGCCAATGAATAATCCTTTGCATTATAGACAGTTTGGTTACAGAACACCAAACAATTTGGCTGACCGAAGACCAAACAGTTTGGTTTACAGCGAACCAAGAAAACTCACAAAGAGTTTAAAGAACAGTTTTGTTTAGTAATCCGAAAAATTTTAAACAACATATGAAGAGAGTTTTAAAATTTTGTTTTAAGCTTAAAAGAGCACTGTTCATACAATTCAAAAGAAATAAACAAATTACAAATAAAAGTAGTTAATTACAATACAAACACTAGAATAAAAGTAAGCAATAGAGGCGAATGGCGTCGCCTCTATTGCTAAAAAATGTCGCCGCTAAAGGCACTAGCGATGACGTCGCCGCTAAAAACTTGTCGCAAAAGCACATATTTTCGTCGCTATCGAATGTCGCCTCTAATAGTTATCCTCGCTAACACTTGTGAAGCAATAGAGGCAACTTTTATCGTCTTTCATTACGTTGGTCGCTAATACGTATGGAGCAATAGAGGCTATCTATTGGTATATTTTTTTCTTCTAATTTTCCAGCTTTTTTTCCTGTTTCAAACCTGCTATTATCCGGTTTACGATACACTAAAACAACATATATCACATGATTTAAACATAATGTCACAAACATAACGTTACAATCATCCTCGTTTTAAACACAAATCGTTTATAAACTATGCCAAATCAAGATCATCACCGCTTCCATAATCGTTGTTTCCCTTTCATCATCACCGCTATCAACATCGATTTCTTCATTTAAAAAGCTTCCCAGTTTGGCTCGAAATTCTGGGTTCTTGAACATATCTTTAAAATAACTCTACAAAGTATCAAAGCTAACCATATCTATTAATTAATGTACTATCAAACATATATATCTCTATCCATTTTTATCAAACTTAATAATAACATATGCCAACTTTATCAAAGTAATAATAAAACCAACCAATATATACAAAATGCCTAAGAATAAAAAATGAAAGAAGGTGGCTGAGGCACGTGCTCAACACGTTGCCCTTAACACAGATTTCGTGCCACCAGGGCGAACCTGTCTATTTCTCACGGTACAACAGCCTAAGCAGTTTTTACTGCCGAAATTAACCTATCTCCTGAAAAACTACCTCAAATAAGAGCCTGCAAGTATGAAAGTTAGGAAAATTGTCAGAGATAGTGCGTGAGCTTGCACACATTTGTTGTCAATCCTAGCAATTGGCTCAAGCTGCACCAGACACCGTTTAGTTAAGAATATAAAAGCGTCTCTCAAGTGGCTTGCGGCGAGGCGAGCATGCAAAATTTGCCATCAAAACACTCATCGCCCTCGTCCAGGTCTCGTGCCTGGGCACGAGCACATGTTGGCTGCGAACCCTCCTAGATGCCACTGGGTGGGTCCTGTTGTATAGGAATAAGTTCCTCTACAGACTTCTCCTCATCAATCAACACAAGAATCGTTTTTCCACCAATGTGGGTCAAACAAAATTTCTCACAACCAGACACTTAAAGCTTAGATCTCTTATTCACATCTTAACTTAATAATTAAATTATTATTATATTAATCAAATGTAATAAATAATTACATAAATTTCCAACAATTTTCTCATTGAAAATCGAAGTTACACACGCACAAGAGAAGGAGCAATCAACGCCACAGACTGACCTGTTTTGTCCCATTCTTATGGAAAGAAAAAAAATCACATACAACAAAGGTTGACCCAATAAAAATTGTACCTACCGGATAAAATGTAGTAAATAAAATATGTCTCATATTATGTACAAATTTAAGTTGAGTTTATATCATCACACACAAACACTTCATCTCTAAAGTTACTACTAACAGTCTTTTTCCTTACTAGCAGAAACTATGGATATTGGCACTGTTGAATCATTGCAATACAACTTTAGTTTAGTGAAAACAGCCACAAATGACTTTTCTGATGACAATAAGTTGGGAGAAGGCGGATTTGGAGCAGTTTACAAGGTATATATAATCTATTGTTGCATGTTATGTGCCAAAAGTTGACCGTTATTCACGTTAATAGAAGTGTTAATATGTGTATGATATTTATTTAGGGTAAGCTTGGAGATGAACAGGAGATAGCAGTTAAGAGGTTAGCGAGGTATTCTGGGCAGGTGGTAGGACAGCACATTCCAGGTTTCGTATTCCTATAAACCTAACTGAAGATTCTATGTGCTACATACAACCTAATAGTGATGTTGCACAACTGCTTAAAAAAACTGATTTGATTATCTAGGATGAAGCACCCATGACTCATAAACATGCTTTTGAAGCAGTAGATCGAAGTTTAAAATATGTATTTGGTGTTCATGATGTTGACTCGTCTGATTTGTTATTTGGTGGAAAGGTCGTTGTGTTTGGGGGTGACTTTAGACAAATTCTACCAGTTGTACCAAATGGAACTAGGCATGACATTGTTAATGCCTCTTTAAGTTCATCATACATTTGGCACAAATGCGTTGTTTTAGAATTAACAAAAAATATGAGGTTGCTTTTAGGAAGCTGCAAGTCTGATATTGAGGAAACTAAAAAGTTTGCATCTTGGCTTCTGGATATAGGAGAAGGAAAGGAGGATACAATAAGTGATGGTCAAGATGTTATTGAGATACTTGATGACTTACTTATTCCTCAATCTTCGAATCCTGTTTCTGATTTGATATCCTTTGTGTATCCGTCACTTTTGGATAATATCCACATGCCGAATTATTTTCAAGATCGAGCTATATTGGCACCAAAGAATGAAGTTGTTCAAAAAATTAATGATAGATTACTTTTAGTGTTTCCTGGTGAGGAAATTGAGTATCTAAGTTCAGATAGTGTTTGTCAGTCTGAAGATGTTAACGAACAAGTTGATGAAAGATTAGTTTCTCCTGATGTTTTGAATGGTCTTAAGTTTTCTGGAATACCAAACCATCGTTTGGTTTTGAAAGTTGGTGTCCCCGTAATGTTACTCAGCAACATTGATCAGAAAAGCGGTTTGTGTAATGGGACAAGGTTACAAGTTGTTAAAATGGGAAAACGTGTAAGTGAAGCGAAAATCATTTCAGGAAGTAACATTGGAATGCGAACGTTTATCCCAAGAATTACTTTATCCCCTTCGGATAAGAAAATTCCTTTTAAATTTAACAGAAGACAATTCTCACTTGCTGTTTCTTTTGCAATGACAATAAACAAGAGTCAAGGACAATCCTTATCCAGAGTTGAGTTGTATTTGAAGGATCCAGTTTTTTTCACACGGGCAGTTGTATGTTGCTCTATCAAGAGTCAAAAGTCGAGATAGGCTGAAGATAGTTATACTGGATGAAGATGGTGAACTGACGAACAAAACATCAAACGTTGTATTACAAAGAAGTATTTCAAGATTTATAAATAATTTTATAATAGTTTGATGCTTTTTTTTACTTATCTTCATTGACGTTATGTACATAGAACTTCAATAATACAAGTATTGTTTTAATACTTTTTTATTTTTTCATTGGTTTGCACCGTGGGTCCCCACGGGACTCTAACCTAGTATAGTATAAACATGTCTCCTTATAATTAGAGAGTTCTAAGTAGAATGTTTGATAATATAATAACTGTTGCTAGTGAATTAAGTCCCACAAGGAGAAGAAATTTGCCGTTCAAAAAAAAAAAAAAAACTGTTGCTAGTGAATTAAGTTAACCTACAAATTTGTTTAAACCTAGATATAACAACCTATTAATATTAGGTTTCTTTTTTATAATAGAAAATAATAAACCTTTAGATTTTTATTGTGTTTTGTTAACATCATCTGATTATCATAAAAGTTTTCTATTTTTCTCTATCTTTTTATACTTTTTGGTGACATAAATCTAATATTACCCAACGTTTTTGCCATTGGTAAGTTATGAAAACAAGTTGGATATGGACCTTTCAAATTTTTTTAACGGCAAAAACGATGTGCCAATCACTATGACATCGGGCGTTGTGGTCAACGTCTACTATTCGACCGCTGCCAGTCCCTTGACTCTCCTAGATGCATGGAAATCCGACCTTCACACGCACGAAGACATGACAGTAGAATAATAGGTAAAACCTCGTCTACCATCCGAGTCGAACCGGCGTCACCATATTCGTTTTTCACTTGGATGCCGCAAAAAATATTGAAAAGAGTTGGAATTAAACCCGAGTAACAAGTAACACCAATTATTTTTCCCATCCACTCAACCACTACCTCACTGCCATGACCTTTCAATTAATGGATACTTTTTTGGCTTGGATTTCCATTTGGTCGACATGAATGGACCTTTCAATTACTTCAATTAACTTATGAAAACAAGTTGGATATGACCTTTCAATTGCGGACCGAATATTACGCAACCTTTAGAATGATTGTTGGAATGACATCTACTCTTTTCTTAAGCAAAGAATGACGGCTACCTTTAAACAAAAGGTGGGGGCACTCATCACGGTGGGAGATGTGACGAATATGAATTCGAATGGCCAAACAAATCGCAGAAAATCAAAGAAATAGGAAATTAGTAAGAGATAGGACTGTTCACGAGCCGAGTCGATCCGAACGAAGCTTTGCTCGTGCTTGGCTTGTTTACAAACCGAACCGAGCGGAGTGGCTCGTTTACAATCGAGCCGAAAACCGAACAAGCATTCTTCGAGCGCAAATTTTCCGAGCGAGCGCCGAGCGAGAATCGAGCGGAGATAATATGGACGATTATAAAATTGGGATGTTTCCTTCGATGTTTTCATTGTCGGGTGACAACTAAGGTCAAAATGTCCGATACTAACACTAATATTTAGATCCCAGTGTCCAAGGATAAGACTTAGATTGAGGCTGGTGAGGTGTTGAGCATACGTCAAACAACAGTTGTTGTATTGTGACGTAGGTGTGATATCAAACGACAATTAGCGATGGACGACTATTAACATAAAGAAGTCAATACTGTCACCTCATAACTTATTGTTTTACTATTAAACACTGTGTTAATTTTTTTTATTACGTTAAGTGGGCTGGTTATATTTTGTTTGCATATACTATAGTGAGTCAAATCTAATAGAATCTTATATATAAAGCCATAAATTTATCTATAAATTGTGCGTATATTTATTATTAAATAAATAAAACATTATTCGAGCCGAACCGATCCGAGCGTACCTTGTAGGAACCGTTCGCGTATAAAAATAAATAAACAATTTTTATAATACAAGAAGCAAAGGAAAATACGAATACAAATACTATTACAACTGAAATGAAAATTAATTACAAGAAGGGGATGAGAAAATGGAATATAGTGGCTGAGGATCGTATTTGTCACGGGGCCCTTAAAATAAATTCCGAGCCTACCGGAGACTCGTTTTGTTTCCCAGGGTACAACAGCCGAAGCAGTGTGTACTGCCGGAGTGAGCACTAAACTCGAGTTGTACCTGAATACAAGAAGAAACAGAGCAGACAAAAGGCTGAAAAATTTTTTAGAGGAGAAGTATTAGAGAAGAATTCTCTTAGTGTATCCTGCAGTAGCCAAGTCCTTGGCTTTTATAGGGAACCAAGTTGTAACATAATAAAAGAAATTAATGCTGAGAATTAAAAGGCATTGAACGTCTTCAATGTCATTTAATGACTGCTTTAATTTCCAGTCAAAGCTGTTGACTTGTCAGTTACAAGCTACAGTTCTGAACTGGTCTGTTGGGAGTCCGCGCGTGCGTCAGATGCACACTGGTGTCTGACCCGCCACACAGGCACAGGTTTACATGCGCACGCGCCACGAAGTCGCGTACCACGTAATCCCGTTCTACGTCACGAGTCCGCCACCCGCGCGCCATGCGTCAGTGGAAGTCACTCTGTCTCGTATGCGGAACAGTCCGTTCTCCGCATTTACGTCAACTGTCCGCATATGCGCAGCTCACCCGTGTATCATCAAAAATACTTAGGCGGCTCTCAAGCGGCTCGCGGCGACGCGAGTGTGCGAAGTGCAAAGTGCGCCATCAAAGCGCCACATTGCGCCTCATCGCCCACGCCACGCACGCGCGTGTTCGAGTGCGAGTTAAGGGTGCTTCGCACCCTTCGCGACTTCCATAGTGTGTGATTCCATGGAACACTTAGGATGGGGAGTTCCTCCTTATAAATAAGTTCAAGATTCATCTCCTTTCCAATGTGGGACAAGTTCTCCTTGCCACTTTCCATTTCACTCTCCCAACTTAGTTGTTTCACTCCTCTACTTTCGAGCATCGATATCTCATTCATCCTAGCTCAGTTTTGGACGCGGTTTGGTTCGTTGCGGAGCTCTCACAACATAGAACATAAACCCACAAAGAAATATATAAATAAACCTCAGTTTCAAATATATATTTGTGACCAAAACTTAGGAAAAATCATTTTCCTAAAATTGTGAAAATAGCATTTTCACCTATTTTTCCAACAATCCCCCACATGAATGGAGATCGCCCCGTTCTTACAAGTATCAAAGATACGATTCGACAGTTGAGCATTGCAGGATAGGTAGGCGTAACCTTTGAACCTTCCTTTGTGAAGCATACTTAGCCTACTAGCGGTATGTAGAACTTGATGTCTCTGAACATACCCCCATTTGTGTAAACGACAACACACTTCACACAACACTCTCCCTAGTTATGCCAACTCCTCATTGTCGTGTCCTTTATGGTCATGGAACACTATCCTGGTTCTGCGAGAGCTCTAGGATATGCGCCTCCCCACATATCCATTCGAAGCGACCACACTTCTCTCTAACATAGGTGATTCACACGAATCATTAAAAGCATCATGGTTATTTGATTACGCTCAATCATTAACCTGAAAATATGCTTAGCCTTCTCCTCAATGTCACTGATTGTAATGGACTAGGAAGTGTATAACTCCCTTTATTTAGTGTTGGGGTGCCCCCCACAGTGACTCCCTTTTGGTCGTATGATTAAGTTGTCCTATTGAACCTAGATATTGTGATCTCCAGTCAACTAGGTTAGGTTTCCCTCATACTCCCTTTTTCCATGGGCTTTAGTCCCATTCCTCTTGACGACTTATACATTAGCTCATTGCTTAAGCCTTTCGTTAACGGGTCTGCAATATTATCTATTGACTTAATGTAGTCAACTGTGATAACACCCAAATTGAGCAGTTGTCGTACCTTGTTTTGTCTACGTCGAATATGTCTTGATTTGCCATTGTACATTGAGCTTTGAGCTCTACCAATCGCTGATTGGCTGTCACAATATATGCAAATAGCTGGCAATGGCTTTGGCCATCTTGGAATATCTTCCACAAATTGACGTAGCCACTCCGTTTCTTCTCCTGATTTATCTAAAGCGGTAAATTTAGATTCCATTGTGGATCTAGCTATTACCGTCTGCTTAGACAATTTCCAAGATATAGCCGCACCACCAAGTGTAAACACATAACCACTTGTAGATTTGGAATCTTTTATATTCGATATCCAGTTCGCATCAGTGTATCCTTCGATCACTGCTGGATGACGGGTATAATGCAGTCGCTAATCTCGCGTGTATCTTATGTATTTAAGCACCCGTTTTATACTTTTCCAATGTTCTTCACTTAGATTGCCAGTATATCTACTTAGCCTACTTACCGCGTAAGCCAAGTTAGGTCTTATACATGTCATTAGATACATTAGACTGCCAACGATTCTTGAGTACTCTAATTGAGCAACACCCTCGCCTCTATGTTTACTTAGATGGTGGGTCGTATCTATCGGACCTCGAGCTATACTCGTGTCTCCAGAACTGAATTTATCAAGAATCTTGTCCACATAATGAGATTGATTTAACACAAGACCATTTTGGGTTCTAACGATTTTGACTCCAAGAATCACATCCGCTAGACCCATATCTTTCATATCAAATCTCGATTTTAACATGTCTTTAGTAGATTTTATTATTTTATCATTACTCCCAATGATAAGGATATCATCTACATAAAGGCATAGAATAACATAACCTTCTTTTGTGTCTTTCGAGTAGACACATTTGTCGCATGACATGATCAAACTTTAGGTGCCATTGTTTTGGAGCTTGCTTCAAGCCATACAAAGACTTGACGAGTTTACATACTTTGCCCTCTTGTCCTGGGGCGGAGAAACCTTCTGGTTGCTCCGTGTAAATCTCTTCGTCTAAATCGCCATTTAGAAAGGCAGTTTTTACATCCATTTGGTGAACTTCCAAATTTCGTAAAGCCGCTATAGCAAGTACCAATCGAATGGAGGTTATTCGTGTGACAGGCGAGTAAGTATCAAAATAATCTAGACCTTCCTTTTGTCTAAATCCTTTGATTACCAACCTAGCCTTGTATTTATCAATACTTCCATCAGCTTTCATCTTCTTCTTGAATATCCAACGATATCCAAGTGGTTTACAACCAGGTGGAAGATCTACTAGCTCCCAAGTATGATTTTGCAATATAGATTCTATTTCATTCTTAATTGCTTCTTTCCATTGAGGCCCTTCCGAAGAGGTGACCGCTTCGCGGTAGGTATTGGGCTCACCCTCAACCATGTAGCTCAAGAAGTCTGGACCAAAGGATTTTTCAACCCTTGCCCTTTTGCTTCGTCTAAGCTCACCTTCTTCTATCTCAGGTCGTTCATGTCTTTGATCATGAATATCATTGCCAACCGGTGTTGATGAACTCGAAGGTACATCTTCAAACGGTATAGATGATGTTCCATGTGTTTGTCCTAACATAGGAAACACATTTTCAAAGTATGAAACAACATTTGGACTTGCCTCTATGAAACTGTTTTCATGTACATCAGGATTTTTGGATTTATACACCAAAAACCGATGCGCACTACTTTCGTGTGCATAACCAATGAAAATACAATCAACGGTTTTGGGTCCTATCCTAAGCGCCTTAGGAGGTGGTACAATCACCTTTGCTAGGCACCCCCACACTTTGAGGAATTTGTACGATGGTTTCTTTTTGAGCCATAATTCATAAGGAGTCTCGTCCCTATTTTTGAGTGTTATCTTGTTCAAAATATGATTAGCTGAAAGAACGGCGTCCCCCCACATTTCGCGGTTCACTCCCGAACCAATCAACATGGCATTCATCATTTCCTTTAATGTGCGGTTCTTACGTTCCGCGGTGCCATTTGATTGTGGAGAATAGGGAGCGGTACACTCGTGTACAATTCCACTTTTTGCGCATAAATCCGCAAAAGGTGCAACATATTCGCCTCCTCGATCGCTTCTAACAGCTTTAATTTTCTTTTTAAGTTGATTCTCAACTTTATTTTTGTACAAGATGAACTTGTCTATTGCTTCATCTTTACTTTTAAGTAAATATACATAGCAATATTTAGTACAATCATCAATAAACGTGATGAAGTACTTGTTTCCACCCATTGTGGGAACCGCTTTTAAATAACATACATCGGTGTGAATTAAATCAAGTGGTTCGGTTATTCGTTCAACCGATTTAAAGGGTGATCTTGTAAGTTTGGATTCAACACATGGTTCGCATTTAGAATTGGATTCAATGTGGAATGTAGGTATGCAATGTTATTTCATCAAACGTCGTATTGAATTAAAATTTGTATGACCTAGTCTAGCATGCCAAACATTTGAAGACTCATGCATATAAATAGAAGTAGTAGCATTTTCATTCATTTCATTCTTAACGACCATTACATTCATTTTAAACATGCCATTGAGGGCGTAGCCCTTGCCTACAAACATTCCACGCCTAGAAAGGACAAAATTATCCGATTCAAACACTAGACGAAATCCAAACTTGTTGAGCATCCAACCTGAAACGAGGTTCTTGCGTATCTCTAGTACATAGAAAACCTTGCTCAACTTGAGTTCCTTGCCGGAAGTCATCTTCAAGAACACATCGCCTTCACCCTTGATGTCGGTGGTAGCCTTATTTCCCATATAAAGCTTATCTTCACCCGTCAGTTCCTTGAATGTTGAGAAAAGTGCCTTATCTCCACAAACATGACGGGTTGCACCCGTGTCAACGAACCATCCCGAAGGGTTGTTATCACCCACCACGTTGACCTCTTCAACCATAGCTCCTTGCTCGGTTATCATCGCCACTAAAGGCATTCCATCATCATCCACCATGTGTGCACGCTCACGCTTTGGATTCTTGCATTGGTTAGACCGGTGCCCCGTCTCGTTACAGTTGTAACATATCCCTTGGAAAGATTGAGGTTTCTTTTTCACAACCTCCTTCTTTGGTCCAAGGTTAACCTTTACTTTTCCCTTGTTCTTCTTCCCACCTTTAGCCTTTTTAGCCTTTGAGGATTGCCCATGTTCCACCATATTTGCCTTAGCCTCGGCGCGCAAATTGGTGGATTTTTAAGCAATTCTATTATCCTCCTCAATTCTAAGACGAACAATAAGCTCCTCAAGAGTCATCTCCTTTCGTTTGTACTTGAGATAATTCTTATAGTCAAGCCAAGTAGGAGGTAACTTTTCGATCATGGCGGCCACTTGAAATGTCTCACTAAGTTCCATACCCTCGGAATGGACTTCGTGTAGTATAATTTGCAACTCTTGGACTTGATTCTTAACGCTTTTGGAGTCTACCATTTTGAAGTCCAAGAAACGGGCTACAACGAATTTCTTCGTTCCAGCATCCTCCGTTTTGTACTTTTTGTCTAAAGAGTCCCATAATTCTTTGGCAGTCTTTAGAGTGTAGTACACATTATACAACGAATCCACGAGGCCGTTTAGAACATAGTTACGACATAGGAGATCCGAATGCTTCCAAGCAACTAGCGCGCTCTGAAATTGAACGTCGCTCTCCCTGTCTTTTGGTTGGGGAGCGGTTTCCGTTAAGAACCTCGCAAGGTTCAAGGTGGTCAAATAGAAGAACATCTTCTGTTGCCACCTTTTGAAGTGGAGGCCCGAAAACTTTTCGGGTTTTTCAGCATGATTCGTCACAGTAGACGCTCCCACTGTGGCGTTAGGCAAAGGTGTTCCGACAACAGTGGTGTTTGGTGGTTGAGTTGACATTCTGAAAATTAGAAAACCAACTAAGTTAATATTTTTTAATAAAAACGATGTTCTAAAAAAATAACTTAGTTATTGTCAACAAAAAAAAAATTCTAATTTGGTTTAGTAAACTATTAAAAACACCCAAAGTGAATAAAATAGAGACCACCCTAAGGTAGGGTCTAATGCTTTAACCAAGAAGATGGAAAGAAAAGAAAAGAAAAATACTACAACAACTTTTTCTTTTCCTTTTGAATCCAATAGTTTTTCCTCTAAGTCCAACTTTGAGGAATCACCAAAAGAAACAGTAGCTTTTTCTTGGAAAAACCAAAAATTTTGTCCTCCAAGTCCAACTTTGAGGATTCACTAAAAGGTTTTGTAGAAAAAAATAAAAGAACAAAGGAATTTTCTCTATTTAGTCAAGAGCCTCGAAGAAATAGAGAAAGAAAAAAAATAAGAACTGTTTTTAAAACACAATTCCAAGTGAATCAAAACTTGTTCGAATCACTAAGGAATGGTTTTTCGTGATACACGAACGGTGTTTTAAAATTTTGTTTTAAAATTGTAGGAACCGTTCGTGTATAAAAATAAATAAACAATTTTTATAATACAAGAAGCAAAGGAAAATACGAATACAAATACAAATACTATTACAACTGAAATGAAAAGAAATTACAAGAAGGGGATGAGAAAATAGAATATAGTGGCTGAGGATCGTGTTTGACACGGGGCCCTTAAAACAAATTCCAAGCCTACCGGAGACTCGTTTTGTTTCCCAGGGTACAACAGCCGAAGCAGTGTGTACTGCCGGAGTGAGCACTAAACCCGAGTTGTACCTAAATACAAGAAGAAACAGAGCAGACAAAAGGCTGAAAAATTTTTTAGAGGAGAAGTATTAGAGAAGAATTCTCTTAGTGTATCCTGCAGTAGCCAAGTCTTTGGCTTTTATAGGGAACCAAGTTGTAACATAATAAAAGAAATTAATGCTGAGAATTAAATGGCATTGAACGTCTTCAATGTCATTTAATGACTGCTTTAATTTCCAGTCAAAGCTGTTGACTCGTCAGTTACAAGCTGCAGTTCTGAACTGGTCTGTTGGGAGTCCGCGCGCGCGTCAGATGCACACTGGTGTCTGACCCGCCACACAGGCACATGTTTACATGCGCACGCGCCACGAAGTCGCGTACCACGTAATCCCGTTCTACGTCACGAGTCTGCCACCCGCGCACCATGCGTCAGTGGAAGTCACTCTGTCTCGTATGCGGAACAGTCCGTCCTCCACATTTACGTCAACCGTCCGCATCTGCCCAGCTCACCTGTGTATCATCAAAAATACTAAGGTGGCTCTCAAGCGGCGACGCGAGTGTGCGAAGTGCAAAGTGCGCCATCAAAGCGCCACATTCGAACCTTTCGCGACTTCCATAGTGTGTGATTCATCGGAACACTTAGGATGGGGAGTTCCTCCTTATAAATAAGTTCAAGATTCATCTCCCTTCCAATATGGGACAAGTTCTCCTTGCCACTTTCCATTTCACACTCCCAACTTAGTTGTTTCACTCCTCTACTTTTGAGCATCGATATCTCATTCATCTTAGCTCAGTTTTGGACGCGGTTTGGTTCGTTGCGGAGCTCTCACAACATAGAACATAAACCCACAAAGAAATATATAAATAAACCTCAGTTTCAAATATATATTTGTGACCAAAACTTAGGAAAAATCATTTTCCTGAAATTGTGAAAATAGCATTTTCACCTATTTTTCCAACATACCCTTGCTCGTGCTTGGCTCATTTACAAACCGAACCGAGCCGATCGGCTCAAATACAACCGAGCGGAAGATCGAGCGAGCATTTTTTGAGCATTTTCCGAATGAGTGACAAGCGATCCACGAGCGGCGAGCGATTTGAACAGCCCTAGTAAGAAACAATGAGAGCAATCCTCCATCAATCTTTCGTTTCGGGATGAAGATACAAATCATCAATGACGATCTAAGATAGAAAAGGGAGATGATTGAGCTAGAAAGGTAGGGTTTAATTATTACCGGGTTATAACATTTACACGTCATGGGTCGATCTGCGCGTGTTTTTTTAGACATAGTGTGGAGATGCCATGTGGATCCTAGTTGGAGCCAATGTGGAGGCGCTATAAAAGTGTCATGTGGTGCCCGAGCAACTCCTTTATTAGAAGAGGTAGATATTAATCAAAAAACCATAGGCACATAACAACAACAATTCCCCACCTTCACAGCCCTCCTCCCATCCCTGATTTGCGAGCCAACGCTGCCGAAGACGTCGGGCAAACCGCCGACGCTTCCATAGGCCACCGCAAGCCCGGTCGGGGTATTGATTATGTTATTGGGAGACTTGTGAATTGGTATACAAGTGGAACCGTTCGTCGATCCTTAATGGGTGTTTTTGGTATTTGGTTGAGGTATAATTTCTAAACCCATTATGGTTGTTTATAATTATTTATTCAAATTGCAAGTGTATCTCTGGCAGGATTGAACCGGTTTTGCATAACTACATGTGTCGGTTCTTATAATTAATATGTGATATTAATTTAACAAAATTATATTTAATAATTAAAATTGGTATCGAGAATCTCAATAGTACGTAACATGGAGTTTTTTTTTTTTTGAACGGCAAACTTTTTCATATTCGACACCCAAACATATATACAACAAGTCTCCATGAGCAAGTTGCTCAAAAGGAAACAGTAAGTTTACAGCACCCACACACACCCATTACAATTACATCACAAAGTTATACAAAATCAAACTTTTTCCATTTTTCCCACTCCCAAGTTTCTTTCGGTGCCCTGGCTTTAACCCACATAAAGGAGGTTGCTTTAATGTCTGCTATTAATCGGTCTAGCTCCACCCTCTTGCCCTTGAAAATCTTTTCATTACGCCCATTCCATATTATCCAACACGTAGTAAGAACGACGACTTGAATAAGTTTTTTCTTGACCCGTCCCAATCCTTGAAACTTGTGGACTTCCAATAAATCTTTGAACTTGAACGCGAAAATCGGTGGGATCTTGCACCATTCAGGGACCTTATTCCAGATGTTGGCCGCTACAAAGCATGCCGTAAAAAGGTGATATGCATTTTCCGAATCTTCTCCGCACAAATCACAAATATCCGGCCCACTAATGATCCGTCTCCTAACCAGCCCTTTCTTAGTCGCTAGACGATCTTGCTCTGCTCGCCACGCTAACAAGTTAACTTTTTTCGGAACCCATTTACTACCAACAACTGGGAAGAAAGGAACTGCCGAAGTGGCCAACAATTTTCGACAAGATGCCACCGAAAAACAACGTGCAGAATCATAAACCCAGCTCCACGAATCTTGATTCTCTAGCAATTGGGTGTCCTTAATTACGGCTGCACATTCCTGCAATTCGTTGATCTCTGTCGGTGACACCGTATTTCTTTTCCATTCACATCGCCCCACCATAATGCCTTCAATCATTTGCACTCTAGTACCGAGTTTACAGTTCTTGTTTTCTTCCAACAGAAACAAGTTAGGGAACCATAACATAAGAGGAGTATTGCCACACCATGTGTCGATCCAAAACCTGATCACACCTCCGTCCCCGAGCTTCCCTTTGAATAACTCTGCTGTGTTTATGTTGTACTCCCCGAAGTCTTTCTCAATTTTTACTATGGAATTCCACACCCCTACCAAAGACGCCTTGATAGGTATATATGCCCACGCTCTAGAGTTGGTGTGTATCGCATCAATTGTTCTCCTCCAAAGGCTTAACGGTTCGTTTTTATATCGCCACCACCATCTCAATAATAAACTCAGGTTCATATGCTTCAAAGAACCCAACCCAATACCCCCTTTATCCGATGGTCCAATGACTCTTTCCCAACATACCCAAGCCGTGCTCACTTTGTCTTCATTGCCCCCCAAAAGAACCTTCTTCTAAGCTGTTCCAACTGATCAAGAACGCCCATAGGGGCTCTAAATAGGGAGAAATGATGTAACGGGAGACTGTCTAGTACCGATTTAAGAAGTACTACACGGCCGCCCATGGACAATGTCTTTGCCTTCCATTTGGATAATCTAGCTTTACACATATCGATAACGCCCTTCCAGTTTCTTATCTGCCCCATATTAGCACCGATCGCCACTCCTAAATACTTAGAAGGAAACGAACCACGGTTAACATGAATAGAGGAAGCAACCGAACTGACAACCCCGTCTTCAACTGCAATACCGAACAGATTGGATTTACGATTGTTAACCTTCAACCCAGAAATACAGAAAAAGCAGCCGCATCACATTTCGCAGATTCTGTCCTTCCCAATCGCCTAAAATTGCCACGTCATCGGCGAACATAAGATGGGAAATTGATGGACCACGTAACATGGAGTTATACATGCACTCTTCGAAGTCTTTCTTCCTTGCGTCTCCAACCCATCTTCTAGATGATTGGTATACAACAACCTTTTATTACTAGCCATTCATAGTTGAACTTACACTAATTTGAACATCACATCCACTCAAGTGGGTTTCCAGGACGATTTGATCCATCTTTTTTAGAGAAAAGAGTGTCACACTCCAAAATCATGGCACCAAATACAATTAGTTTACAAAACATAGCCTTTTATTTCCAGACTGAAAGGCAGTCCAAGATCCTCAAAAACAAAAGATAATAAACTTGTCTAAAGCTATGTAAATTAGAGTCTCATTATGTCAACTACCAGTTTCGCCAAATAACAATCTAATACCCTATAAGTGTGGTGGATGCAGGATTTTATACGTATGTTGTCACTGTTATTATGTGTTTCAGTTTCATACAAGCGGACATAAAAGTATCCAGGTTGGTTCAACCTTGGTAGGGTCGGAAAATATATATAATATGATATAGAAATTATGTTTTTTAATCAAAGTTATTTATGAAAACTCACACGTATGTGTATAGAAAATAAACATTCCATTTCACGTTTGAATTCTAGTTTTACATATTCTTCATATTCCATAGAAAGTGTATATGAGTGGAGGAGAGAGAAACTGTAATTTTTTTTAATACTAGTGAGAAACCCGCGCGTTGCTGCGGGGCAAAAATTTGCAACTTGATCGCTATTATAAAACTTGCTAGTTAAAAATAGGCTGAAACAAGTGAGCACCATGGACCACATTGTGTGCCGCCACCACATGTTACTAATTCTCATCATTGCCTCTCCAACACTCGCTCTTGCCGCCCCCTCCACGACACTCTGTACTATCGTTGCCACCGTTGTATCCACAACTTGATTTAAAAAACTATTCAGGGTATGACACCACATAATGATTAACTTCAGCATAACTTGTTTAATTTTTTTTAGGTGTCACATTAAGTACCAAAATTACGTCATTAAAATACTAATAAACTATATCCTTTTGGACGGTCCAGTGTATATTTTTTTTGAAAGGCAAATTTCATTAACACAACAAACCTGGGGACTCCCAAGACGGGAACCCCACAAACAATTACATCACTTCAAAATAAAATGACTTCCAACTCTTCCATTCCACCCCACCAATTTTGTCCCTATTACAAAACCATAAATAAGTTAAAGATTTAACATCCGCCACAAGCTCCATTACACTCCTCGGCTTCTGAGCAAAAATTCTCTCATTCCTAGCTTTCCAAAGCCGCCAACAAGCCACTATGAAAATCCCAAACAAAATCTCCTTCTTTCGTTTAGACCACCCCGAAGCTTTAACCACCTCCATAATATCTTTAACAGAAAAACGGAAAATAGGCGGGAGATGCACCCAATTAGCTATACCTTGCCACATTCCTGACGCCATAATACAACCCGTAAAAATATGGTCCACACTCTCCTCTTCAAAATTACAATAATCACAACTAATATCTCCATTCATAATATTCCTTCGACGAAGAGCCACCTTAGTTGGAATACTATCTAGCATCATTCTCCACATGAACACATTACACTTTAACGGCACCCACTTACACCAATGGAAACCACTAAGTTCACTATGGCTCCCAACCTGAACAGATCTAAGCCACTACTTAGCCTGGTAGATCGAGAATTCTACTGGCCCAGTATCGTACCAAACCCATTTGTCTGGGCTATCTATTAAAACCTGGCCCAACAGTAAACTGTAACAACCCAAAACCATTCGTTCGCCTAACTACGCCATTAGGCGTGATTAGCAAAATATTAACACGAGACTTAGAGAATAGAAGATGGGTTACATTCTAATATGGAAATAACCTAGTTAATAATATTATGTTTATGTAACACCCCGAAAACCCGTTTCGTTTAATTACGCTAATAGGTGGGATCAATATATACACAATATTGAGCCCATTATCAAAAAGGAATATTTTGCGGATAATAAAACGAGACATTGACAAGTCCCGTAAATTGCAAACACACGTGGGAATATTGTGAGAACTAACTTAATTAGTAAAGATTACATACTTGTACTAAACCGGAGGGGCCGAACTTGACAACTAGGCAAAGTTGGAATAAAATGGGGGTTAAGAATGAAAATGTGTGATAACACACACTCAAAATCGTTCTTCACACCATCAAAAACACACACACATGAACCTCCACCAATTCAGCCCCAATTCATGCCAAAATCGATGGCTTTTCTTAATGCATGATGGAATTCATGATCATCTAGTGTTCTAAACATCATAAGGTAACTCTAGATCCTTTTTAAATCATCCAAATCCATGGTATATTGAAGATGATGGTTCTAGGGTTTTATAAAATGTGGAATTGATGGTTAATATAGGTTGCCCTAGCCTTGGGGAGCCTTAAACATGTATAATTTGGTTACAAATCACATTTAATATGTGTGTTTGATTATGTCCATATGAATATGTTAACTTATGAAATTGGGGTTTTAACCTCTAGGTTGAAACCACACATGGTTAGTAGTTTTGGTGACTCTTAGGAGTTGTTATAATGATCAAATTTAGTTGAAATGCCTAAATATCTTGTTATGATAATAATTAGATACATGGCTATATTTTGGTTAAACTTAGAATGTTGAAAACTAAGTATATTGGTGGATGCACACCAATTGTTTGATGAAATGCCTAGGTGAGTTAATCTCAACTAGACATGTAAGAAAATGGCTATGGACTTAGCTAGTAATGATAATGAATACATGATGTTATGGATAGTGAACAAAATTCCATATTATGTATTCTAATAGACAAGTTTGACTCATCCCCAAGTTAGGTACAACAAAGAGGGAGCAAACGGGTCAAACGGATGCAAGGCAAATACTTATGGAAACAAGAATGGATGCGAGGTAAGTAATACTTACATTCACTAGATCACAAATATATCTTTTGTATTGATGTAATGACCAAAACCTTGATAAGGGATAAAGGTAGGACCCCGAGGGGTGAAACCTATTTAAACGGACGATTTATGTGAGTACATGTCAAAACATGATTTATGGTAATAAACGAATCAAGAGTGTGATCATATGATGGAAATCATCAATTGGGTCAAATAATAAAGCTATGTGGTAAGTCTAAACTCAAGTCTTGATAATAAAATCACTTGAATAAGAAAGCTATACAATTTGGGTGAATGGGTCAAGTGGGATTGCCACTTCCCCCTAGTTAAAAGTTGGAATGTCATAAGGTTATGAAACATGAGACTTAATGGGTCTAATGGTGAATTTCTCACCATTCGAACCCGACAATCAAAGTCAATAATCTAAGTCTTAAGAACCTTGTGGTTAACGGGACAATGGGAATTGCATCACAGTTGAGTCTTGAGGGACTAATGTGGTTAATCTAGAAAGGGTGCAGGAAAACACTTGGAAATCGGGCACATGATGCCTAAGTTAACAATGTGGGTGCAAGTATGGATCAACGCCACTCGGTAAGTGGTAGTTAGATAAACGCCTTCGAGCGAAGCAATAAGGTTACTAAAACTACCCACAAGAAATGTGGGTGCAAATCAAGTAAGTTATTTCCATAACTATGTCTAATGCGAGCTAATGCGCTTAGAATCAACTAAACAAGTGAAAACTTGAGAAAGGATGAAAATCTAAGCCCGGAAGGACTTAGAGGTTTTTAAACAAGTCAATGAGTCAAAAACATTGGGATTGGAACAAGAAGTTTCGCCACGAATGGCTAAATTGAAATATTTGACCATGAAGGGCATTTTTGGAATTTAAAAGATTTCTAAAGGTTGAATCTAAGAAACTAAATCATAATGAAACAAATCGGATAAACGCTTTTGTTGATCAAGTGTCTAATGACTTGACAACTTAATCGGTAGGCATTTGGTGTGGTCAAAAAGTGCCTTGTTAGATTCAAGGCCTTAACGGGTCGATATGGGTAAAAATCAACATAAACACTTAAAACTTTGAACCGGGTCATAGCATCATGAACCGGACTATAATTTCAGTCAAACAAAGGTTATTTAGTCGGCAAGTCAATATTTAGGCTTCGGGAATCATCAAATGCGGTTGCTACATAATTCCCATGCTTAAAAATCACCAAAAAAAATGATCAGAAGCTGTGCGCGGCCACGCACTTAGACCGACCGGCCGCGCACAGAGACCTACATGTCAGCACGATCTTTAAAATACCATATAAAATCGTAGAAAAATCGTTAGGAGTTGTTTTTATATGCCTGGAAAGCTCTCGGAGCGTAGAACAATTCTCATTTGAAAGTCGAAGTCAGATTTTGGGTTTTAGAAGGGGTAAAAGCGATCCGAACAGCTACTGCGCATAAGCTGCAGCAGTTTGTTCTCCTGATGAAGGGCCGTTTGGCCTGGTTCGTTCCGTTTCGACGTGTAACGACTATCGTACTAGTTTAAATGTTTCATTTGACCACTCACTAACCATTCTTTGTGTAGTGGTGCTAGGTAAACATGTGATAGAAGTCCCGGAGCAAGGATCAAGTCGCGATAAGAGTCGAACACACCCGATCACTCATTCAAGCTTCCGCACTAGAATCTAAGGAACGCCCGTTAAAGCGCAACATCTTAAAATATGTTTTAACTATTAAAATGTAAAAATTTGTGTGAATCAAACATGTATTTGTTCTTAATGGGTTGACTTATAACAAATTTCAAAGTTTTAATCGGGAGTGGTTTAAGTAAGGTCAAAACCCGTATGATTTGGGCGTTGATCGCGTGATTACGGGTTAGGGTCTTACATAAACGATGGCATTCAATAAGTTCTGCTAGCTGCTGGGCCATTGTAGGATAACTCTTCCACTCCCAAGAAACCGGTCCACTCCCATTAAAGCCCACCAAACGAGCCGCGACACTGCACCATTTGTATCTTTCAAGCCGGAACAGATTCGGAAACAAAACTTTTAAAGGGACCGAACTAAGCCAGGGATCCAACCAGAACCTTATTTGAACCCCATTTCCGAGTAATCCCCGAAACATATTCGAACCAACTGAATCACCAACTCGAATTCTATTACAACATTTCACTGCTTTAAACCACGTACCAGTAAAAATAGACTTACTCGGAAAAACCTCCCATTGACGAACCGAACCATGAATAGCATCAATAACTCTTCTCCACATAGAATCAACTTCAGCCCTATACCTCCAAAGCCACTTTAAAAGCAAAGCATTATTACTTTCTCCAAGTCGACTAAGACCCAACCCACCAAGATTTTTAGGAAGCGTAACTTTTTCCCAAGCCACCCAATGAACCTTTCTAATATCCGAATCACCACCCCACAAAAACCTTTTAATTAAGGATTCAAGACTTTCAATGACCGCAACTGGTACCTTATATAGAGAAAAATAATAAGATGACAAACTTTCTATAATAGACTTTATTAAAACCAAACGGCCACCAAAAGATAACACCTTCGACTTCCATTTAGAAGTCTATTCTTGAATACCTTCGACTTCATATTAACTTTTGGATCATTTTATAAATGCAAAACAATAATTTTATTGCCAGCTTCTTATACTCTATTATCCTTCATGCAAGCTTTTTTTATACTTATTAGACTCTTCGGTGTGGCTTCGGGGAATACCTCGGGGTGATGAGGTGGCCACACTCACCGAAGGGGAACACCACCCTCGCCAAAGAAAACTCAGGGATCTCAGGGCTTTTCCACCGTTTGCATCGATGAATTTCATTGGTTGTTCTTTTTTTATTATTAGTTTTTTTAAAGGAAGGGGGAAGGGAGAAGGAGGGAAAACCATTTCCTTGGTTTGGGGAAGGAAAGAGGAAAAATGATATGGCGCTGATGTGATATTTGGGGGAGTTGGGGGAAGAGGGCACCACACCAAAAAGTCTTAGTGTTGAGTGTTCATTTCTAAGAATTTATTAAATCCATCCATTTCTCTGGTCACATCGTCACTTAACACTATTTTAACGACACAAATGAACACTCCATATGCAAGTATGCAACCCTTCCTTTCCTAGCATTCCAAGAAAACAAAACAAGTAAAATCTACATCACATCATCTACCGCATAAAATTGAAAACAAATTCCTTCCCATGATATGTTCTTTAACCATTCACAAAAAAAAAAATAAATAAATAAATAATAATCTGATCCAAAAATTTGCATCAAAATATGCTAAAAAACCGTCAGAGAACCAAAATGACGGTTTTGAAAACCGAATCGGACCGGCCGGTCCGACCGGTTGAATCGGGGTTCGACAAGCTTAGCGGTCCGGTCACAGGAGATCGTTAAGTTTACAAAAACCGGCCGGTTTGTTGCTTTTGCTAGTGCGGTGGTTCAGTGAATCAGCCGGTCGCCTATAAGGCTATAAATCAATTGACCTGCAAATCAAGATCACCACAAACAACAGAAATTAAAATTTAAATGCAAATTGTGAACAATGGTTTCTTGAATTCAAGAAAAAAGGTGAAAAGCAGAGAAAAGATGTAGATGAAGAATTTTAGCAATAGACAGGAAATCTGATCATACAAGGCACTATTCCAGGTGCGAAAACCCTAGAACAGAACAAAATGATAATACACGAATCACAACACACAGATTACCTTTTCAAACATCATTTTTATAGATAAACTTGCTTAAAATGTTTACATAAACTGATTACAAGTTGATCTACACACTTTCACAAAACCTTAATCTAGAGAGCAACACCCTGACTCAAACACACACTATATCCAACTAGTCTAACTTACAAAATAAGCAAAACCTATTTATACCCACTGCACATTCGCCCCTTTCTTGAGTACGAATGTGGACTTTGTCCACATTCGCCCCATACAAAAGTACGAACATACACTTCTTCATTGTAGCTTTCCACCTTCGCCCTCTAGACACTACCTTCGACCTTGAATTCTCACCTTCGCCCTTCAGAAAAACTTCTAACATATGTTAAATCTATAATCCGAAGCATTAGTCGCATAAAGTGCATCTACAAACTCCCCCTCGACTATTGCTAGGATTGCCTTCTGGCTTCGTCCATCTCTTTGTTCATTAACTTGATCCTCAGCTGCTTCTTTTGGTCTTTAGTCATCTCAGGCTCAAGTTTTCTCTTCGTAGATCGCTTCGGTACTTCAGTTATCTTCATCTGCTTGCCTAACTTTTGTTCAAGATTGCTACCGGAGTTGATATCATACGCAAAGCACACTCCGACAACCTGTTGATACTTTTTTTCTTGCGATGCATCATTGGGATCACTGTATATCGGGTTGTAGTAAAGCATGATGATATCTTCGAACGTACAGTTAATGAGCCACATCGGGTCAAAAACCTGTATTTTCTTATACGCATCCTTCCCATCTCTCAACACTATCACAGCTTCAGCGTTCCTCCAATCATAATACCAGAAGATAAAGTCTTCACTGAAGTGTTGTTGAATCGGCATCAAAGGAATCTTTCTCATAACTTCAGGAGCTTTGTATATCAACGTCACTCGCTTCCTACCCGTCTTTGGATCTATATCTCTGTGAACCTTCCATCTTGGGTATTGTGGTTTAAACATACTCCACTTCGTCCTACTCTCCCAGATTAATCTGTCAGCAAACCATCCTACCGCCGTGTTGTTCACCGATGCACCAGTCATTCGGAATCTGCAAATGTCTCTAACCGCCCAGTACGGTAGAGTTAGTAGGTCATAGAATTTGTAGAAGTACAGAATTCCTGTTTCCCACTTGACTGCAATGCATTTCAGACTTCTAAGATACTTCCAACCAAGAGCTCTTCCTTTAAACTTTTGATTGTGATATCTATAGAATCCGCCTTGTGCTTCCGGTTTCGGTCTCTTATCATTTGTTTCTTTCAACGTCTTTAACAATGTCTTTAGATCATCATTCTGTTCAGACGGTTTCTGCTTCTCTTCACCAAACACTTTCTCAACAAACTCTTCACTTCTTTTCTCAGCTTTCTTCTTTGCTTCCCTCTGATGTGTTTCAGTGAAATCTGGGAATACTTCATTCTCATCATTTGTTCTGAAGTATTGAGGATACTCTTCATGAGTAATGTCCTCTATCTCAATCTCCTCCATCTCTGGGGTTTGTTTATCATCAGAATGATTTCCAATATCCTTTTCAGGAATATTTGGAATCATTTGATCTGCCATTATTTCCTCCAGTGTCTTTCCCACTCGCTGTGCTATTCCTTCTAAGATCCCTTTACTCACAGCATCAGACACTTCACCGTCTTCCAGATCAGGATCATTGTACTCTAACTCGTATCTCATATCTCATATCTCATATCTTTTGTCTGAAAGATTTCAGCAAACTTCACAGTGAATTCTATTGTCCATTCTCTCTTCTCTAACATCTCACGATAAACGTCTTTAGCATCATCCCGTAAAGATCTAACTTTTTCATTCCAAAAGATACTTTCATCAGAATCCACATTCTCTCCTGATTTCTTTTTCGAGCTCGACTGACCTGCATCACCCTTTTTGGTCTGTCGTTGTTCAAACGTAAATTTGCTCGAGTCATCACCATCATCATCATCACTACTATCACTTTCATCATCATTCTTACTACCCGATCCACCCTTAGCATCATCATCCTTATCATCATTATCATCATCATCAGATTCATCATCTGACTCATCCTCTTCTTCCTCTTCTTTATCAAATTCTTCGTAATCTACTTGCTCCTCATATTTCTCTTTGTCTTCTTCTCCCTCTTTCATTTTGGGAGCTTCACCATATAGTTTATCAAGTAGATCGCTCATCCTTTTATTCACCTTCTTCAATTCTTTGTTCTCAATCTTTACAACCTTTATCATCCTCCTATTCTTGTTACACTTTTCATCAAGTTCTTTCTTCTCATCTTCAAGTTGCTTCAGCTTCTTATCAATCTCATCCTGATTCGATTTGGAAGCAACAACTATTTGAAGCATCTTTTCCTCATTCTTTTTTAACTTCTCAATCTCAGCTTGTTGAGCAACAATCATTTTCATCATTTCTTCCATCTTCTTGTTCACCTGTTTCATTACATCGTCTGAAACAGTGACCTTTGATGATTTGGAAGATTCAATCACAGGAGTTTCTTTCTCAGGCTTTCTGAACATGTTGAGAACATTTTCTAAAGTAGCCTCTAGGTTAGGAACTACTTCCGGTTCTTTAGCCTTTTTCTGTTTCTTTGTAGCAGGTGAGGCAACTTTTGATGATGTACCAGCTTCAGGCACTTTCTTTCCTTTCAGCAATAACTCTATCTCTTTTTCCCTCAGTTTCTTAGTACTCACCTTCTTCGCCATCGACTTGTGCTTGGGCTTTTTCAAGTTCACAACTACTGTTGAACCATCAAAGTCTTCGGTATCTAGTCCCAAGTCACCTTCCACATCAATCGGATCTTTCTGCAATTGTTCTTCCACTGATTTATTGAGTGATTTAGACTCCCCAACAGCAGTGGCCTTGCGTTTGGAAGACTTCCTCACCAACTCAGCATCAGAATCCCACTGCTCCTCTTTCTCAGTCTCCTCTGAATCTACTGAGTCCTCGTCTACCAAACTAGTACCCTTCTTTGCAACACTTTTCTTTCTTGCCCTCTGTTTCTTTCCAGATTCATCTTCATCAGCTTTCGCTTTGCCCTTCCCTTTGGCTCCAGCGTTCTTAACCTGTCTTTTCCTTTTAGTACTTGCATCAGCATGCGCTAAAGGATCATCGTTATCAGAATCACTCTTCTCATGTCTCGCCTTGTTCAAACCTGGGTCAGTGTAACCCGGATTCACCAAAGCTCCAAACAAACGTCTATTCGGTGGCTTCTCATTATCAGGCACACCCTTATAACCTTTCATCCTCACAAGTGTTCTGATATTCATGTGATCTTGACCCAATACCATCGTTGGATCCTTCCTCAAGTTAGGATATTTATTGTCAAAGATCATCATCAGAAACCTGGGATACAACAAAAACTTCTTCGAATTCAATCCTTTTAACATTTCCAGCATGTGATCCAATATCATTCCAGCAATGTTAAATGGTTTGTTGAGAGTCAACGCAACCATTAACGAACTTAGACTCTTTCTCATCACGTCGTATCCACCACTAACGCAACCAAAGACATGAATAATCACATGTGCGAAATACTTAAACTGCACACTGAGTTTCCCCTTGTGTAGTGCACCATCAGTAATTGGACCTTTGTACTTCATTCTCAAGAAACAAACTCTCTGCTCGGTCCAAGATAGAACTCTAGGATCAGTACTCTCTTCAAACTTAATCTTTAGTGCCTCTCTGATATCTTCTTCAGTAATCAGCATCTCCATTCCTTGTATCTTGCTGACTATAGCAGTTTTGCCCTCCCAGAAATCATAACGTGCATTCTTCTAGAAGTCTTCTACAATGTCTTTGTAAATAATGGCTGGTGTAGCAATGGCATGGATGATTCGACTCCTTCTAAGAAAATCAACAATCCCTGAAAACTCTGTATTCTTCATGACTTCGCCAACATACGCACAGCAGTTGTGCGGAGGTTCAAACGACCAAACTTTCGGTACATTTTCCTCTTGAGCTTCTGGTTCAAGGTCTTGAACAGCTACTTCCTCAACAGAAATCTCCACATTCTCAGGTTGTTCTGCCATCTGAAATACAAAAATAAGAAAAATACGTCAAAACAAACAAAAACGACAAACTTAGAAAATTTTAGGTTTTAACAAATCTCCACATTCGCCCCTTTTAGTAGGTACGAATGTAGGAAATTGAGGTTCGAATGTACAATATTTGATTCGAATGTACAATCCTCAGTACGAAAGTGAAATAAAATTCACATTCGCCCCAAAAGATCCACTTTCGTCCATGGTAAAGTTAAAATCCCAAAATTTGAAAATTCTTGTCTGATTTGTTTTAACTTGTAATTTTGATTCAAACATGGTCTAAAACGACCGACTAAGACTATGTAACCATCAATTGACATTTTCATTCAGTGTTTATTGATTTTACAGAAAAACTAGGGTTCAAACAATACTCCCAATCAATTAACACATCAAATCAGTTAATTAATCCTAGTTTTTGATATATTCTCCCCCTAAAATCTATAAACATTGAATCCCTATCAAAAAATCATGTTAAACAAGTTCATAATGGTCCAGATTAAACAGTCTAGGGTTCGAAGACGAAAACCCGAATTTTGTCATCAATCCACGTCCATTACCTGTCAAATTATAGTCAAATTGATCAGAAATGTATAGGGAATGATATTCTGGAATGAAAAGAAACAGGGAAACAAGATCTTGGCACTTTGAAAAATTTTGAAAAATTCTGAGTGAGGGTTCGAATGTGTGGAAGAGGTTATATAAGCGGCCACGTTCGCCCGTTAGCTTTGGATGAATGTGAGAAAATTCCACATTCGTCCCAAATGAATGGCACGAATGTGAAATTAAGACCCGAAGGTGAAAATGTTAATTAAGAAACCACCTACGTCCAAGGATAATGGTTTGAAAGTGTAAAATTTTCCACATTCGACCCAATTAAGGGGCGAATGTGAATTGGAAAATTTTGAAAGTTTAACCAAATCACGAAATCGAATCCCGTTCAAACATTTTTCAACACATTAAGTTTCAAACATGCATTATTTCAGTTTAGAATGATACAAAGCTCAGATGGTTTCATCAAATCTCAGAAAATGACCATCAAACACCGTCAGTTATCTAAAAATAACGCAGAAATGTAAAACTTTTGGTTTTTCTGAAATTTATATCAAAACACACCTAAAATCTTTTTGAGTTTTGTATCTTTTTGGAAAACTAAAATGCACAAAAGTAAATAAAGCAGTAAACATTTTGTGATGTCCGGTAAGAGGATCATATCAGTTGTTTGAGAAACCTGACCACAGCGTTGATCTAAACTTTTATATTATCATTAGAAACAGTATGTGACCCGGCAACTGCTGATATTGTTGTCCACATAAGCTCTCATGCAGACTGTTATGCAGTGCTTTAAAATGATACGATTTAGGTGTATTATACTAACACGTTGTGGTTCCCACACACACGACATACTCCCGTATCAAGAAATTGCACAAAGCTTCCTCGTAACGCGTGATTATGCCAGAGTTATCCGTTTAGGTACAAGATATATAGCACAGAGGTGTACAGGTCAGCAAACGAATGCAGCAAAGTAACATGTGCATATATACCAGGTTGAGGCTGATATCAACTACTGATTTGCAACAGTAAATTGACACGATGTAATTATGATCTTTGATCAGTAATAACATAAAGTTCCTCAATTCGGTAACTTTCGGTTTTGGCATTTAAGCTCTTTTAGCAAATATTCTGATTAAACTAGGTCCGTAAATCAATACGACAAAAGTTTAATCAGAATATCCCGGATAACAATAACATAACGACCCGCAACCTCAGATTTTGGTAACACTATCAAACGAAATTACGGTACTAAGACCATATGCCCATGAGGTATTCAGCCACGAACGAGTAGTTCGTTATGTTTGTATCACTAATGCACGCATTTATTAGTCTACGAAGCCTATCAGCACATCACACGTAATCGACATACGCCTCATATTACATTACATATCTTTAGCCTGTGTCAGATCCCCACTGATGTACTATCATTTCCTCTTTTTATCTTGGAAATCATTTTGGATTTTTCTATTTTTTATGACTTTTTGAATTTTTTCAATTGTTTTTGGTTTTTCTGATAAAAGACTCCCCCTAAAATGTAAAACATATTTTTGGGTTTATGAATTTTTCTGAAAAACTTTAAAAACTTTAAAGAAAATTTGAAAACTAAAAAGCCATAAACCGAGGTGATGATCAGTCTTGTTTTTCTTTTATATTGTTTACTTTTAAAAGATATTCGAATCTGGATCTGTCAAAAGCTTTTGTGAACAAGTCTGCTCGTTGATAGTCAGTGTGGATTTTGACCATATCGATCAGCTCTTTGGCATAACAATCACGAATAAAGTGATACTTAATCCGGATATGTTTAGCTTTAGAGT
This sequence comes from Ambrosia artemisiifolia, assembly GCA_032199755.1. Taxonomy (NCBI): domain Eukaryota; kingdom Viridiplantae; phylum Streptophyta; class Magnoliopsida; order Asterales; family Asteraceae; genus Ambrosia; species Ambrosia artemisiifolia. The sequence goes on along the minus strand of CM063515.1, from coordinate 19,361,957 downwards.
GATTGCCCGTATCTTTAGTTAATGCGATTGCGGCTTCATTATCACAGTGTATAGGGGTTTTAAGAAATTGCAAACCGTAATCCACCATCTGCTGCTGAATCCAGAGAACTTGTGAGCAACAACTCGAGGCTGCTATGTACTCTGCTTCGCAAGTAGACAATGCGACCGAAGTGTGCTTCTTACATTGCCAGGTGACTAACCTGCTCCCTAAAAACTGGCATCCAGCTGCCGTGGATTTGTTGTCTTTGTCACAGCCGCCCCAATCTGCATCACTAAATGCGATAAAGTCAAAATTATCATCATTAGGGTACTAAAGTCCTCTCGAGGGACAACCCTTCAAATATCTAAGGATACGCTTGACCGCTGTCAGATGACTTTGTTTCCGCTTCGACTGGAACCGTGCGCAGAGGTATGTAGCAAACATTATGTCTGGTCGAGATGCGGTTAGATACATTAGAGATCCGATGATTGCTCTGTATGTAAACGGGTCCGTCAACTCCCCCTTAGCGTCAACTCCAATCCCGTGATTAGGTTGAATCGGGGTGTCCATCGGCTTGGAATCCTCCATCTGGAACCGGCTCAAGACTTCAGATACGTATTTTGTCTGGTGAATAAAGATCCCCGTTGTTGATCCACCTGCAAGCCGAGGAAAAACTGCATCTCCCCCATCGCACTCATTTCGAACTTTTCCTACATAACACGTTCAAATTCCCTGCCAAGAAGTTCGTTAGTTGAGCCAAATATAATATCGTCTACATAGATCTGGACGAGAAGCAAATCATCTCCTGTTTTCTTCGTGAACAGAGTACAGTCGACCAATCCCCGTTTGAATCCTTTCGACATGAGGTACGTGCTCAGCTCCTCGTACCATTGGCGTGGAGCCTGGTGCAACCCGTACAGTGCTTTGTTCAAGACGTAAACCTTATCCCGGTGAATAGGATCTTCAAAGCCTGGTGGTTGACCGATGTAAACCTCTTCTTTGACCACACCGTAAAGAAAAGCACTTTTGACGTCCATCTGATACACCTTAAATTTCTTATAGGAGGTAAACGCCAGAAACATTCGGATTGCTTCTATGCGCGCCACAGGTGCATATATTTCATTATAGTCAATCCCCTCGATCTGATGAAAACCTTGAACTACCAATCTGGCTTTGTTCCTTACGATCACTCCTCTATCGTCTTTCTTACACTTAAAGACCCACTTGGTACCAATCTTCTTCCGTCCTGGAGGTAAATCCGTCAGTGTCCAGACTCCCAACTTCTGAAATTGCAACAACTCCTCTTGCATCGCTTCAACCCAGGCGTCATCCAAAAGAGCTTCTTTATATGTCCACGGCTCGACCTGCGAAACATAACATGCAAACGACCAATCATTCTGACAACCAGACTTTTGTATTTTTGCATATAAAGCTAAAGCACCAAAACTTTCTGGTGAATTGACACTTCTTAGCTGTCCTCTCGTCATAACACTTCTACCAGGGTCACCGATAACTTGCTCCAGTGGGTGAATACGGTGAATCCGAGATTCCGGATGTTCAGGTACAGTAATTCCCGTCTGAGTAGTTAAGTTTTCTACTGCATCCAGATCATGACCCGTGTTAGAAGATGAAGCAACATCTGGATTTGGGTTCACTGGCGATGCCTCTGTTGCATTTTCAAGAATAACTTCTTCGAAATCTCCATCATCTTCCGATTCTGAAGTATCTGAAGTAGTTGAAGCCTCTTGAAACACTTCTTCCTCCGGTACATGAACATTGGTATCATTAGAAGCTGTTGTAGGAGTTACGGTGATCGGACGCACCAATGGTGAAGTTGCTGCATTTTCACACTCGTAAAGTAATCGGATAACAGCCTCTTCAACCAAGCTATCTAGATTGAATGATTCAAAGAAATCTTTGTAATCAAACATCCAATCGGGACCATTTCCTTGCACATTCTGAGTATACCGTTGAACTTCAACGATTGCCCAATCCTCCACCTGTCGAGTTCTTTTGTTGAATACCCGTTTGAGCGGGGTTGCATATCCAACAAAGTATCCCTCTTCAGCTTTCGGACTAAACTTTTCGTCTGGATTCAACATCGTGCACGGAGCCCCAAAAGGTTCTAGATACTCCAAGTTCGGCTTTCTTCGGTGTAACAGCTCATAAGAATTTTTGCCAAACTTCTTCACTGTTAAAACTCGATTAAGTGTATAGTTTGCCGCATAAATCGCCTCATTCCAGAACATTACTGGAAGATTCGAGTCTGCTAGCATTGTTCTTGCCGCTTCTATAAGAGTCTTGTTTTTACGTTCAGCAACACCGTTCTGTTGAGGGGTATACGGAGCCGAATATTCATGATGAATTCCTTTGCTTTCACAAAGAACATCCATTTTGGCATTTTTGAACTCCGTCCCATTATCACTCCGAATTCACTTAATCTTTAGACCATAGATATTTTCCAATCGAGTGAACAGAACTTTCAGATTATTAAAGGTGTCACTTTTCTGATGTAAACACATTACCCATGAAAATCTTGAATAGTCGTCAGTAACAACTAGACAATAAAGCTCTCCAAGATGACTTTCGCGTTTGACAGGTCCGAATAGGTCCATGTGCAATCGCTCAAGCGGCATCTCAACAGAATTTACTTTCTTCACTTTATGGGACTGTTTGTGTTCCTTGCCTTTCTTACAACTTACACACTTGTCGTTCAAATGGAAATGTTTAACATTCACGCCGTCGACAAGTCCATTTTTCACTAAGTGGTTCATCTTTCTCAAATGAATATGCCCCATCCTTCTATGCCACATGATTGATTCCTTCTCTGTGCCTTCGATAGGAAACATGTCACTTGCCCCTGGGTCGTCATCGCCTTAGACATATCAAGAATATAGAGATTGTTGACGCGAGGTGCCTTCAACATAACCCACTCTTTTGGAATTTCGAAGCCCGGTTTGAGAATATAGCAAGATTTGTCATCAATATAAACAGTAAATTGTTTGTCACATATTTGACCGACACTCAACAGATTATAATCGATCTGCTTCACATATGATATCCTCTCGAAACTCACAATTCCGTTACTCACGCTTCCTTCCATTGTGATATAACCTCCTTTGTTTCCAGTAAATGCAACGCAACCTCCATTGATATTTTTCACGTCAAACAGCAATGCTAAATCCCCTGTCATGTGGCCTGAAGCTCCACTATCAACAATCCAAAGACTGCTAATAGGGCCAGCTGAAGCTCCCTGCACACATCAAGTAAACATGTCAGTTCTTTCGGGGGACCCAAGCCTGTGTGGTCTTGGGTCTTTGAATATCACCCTTCAAAGATTCATTTGATTCAACACTAGGTTTTGGATCGATCTTTTTGGAATCATTCAAAACTTTTTCAGTCTTTTCATTGGATTTTGAAGTAGAGGCTCCCGGAGTACCATTTGGTGTCCAAGATTGTTCCGAACGTTTCAAAATACGAATCTGAGATTTTGGAGTCTCAGTCGATTTCTTAACATTGTTTTCAAATGAAACCTTCTTGTTTACCTTCTATGGATTAATAGATTTAGGTCCAACATTTAATTTCACAGCAGGTTTTGGTGGTACCTTTTGTCTATCAACTGTCGTGTTCACCATTGGTCTCTTGAACGGTTTTTCCATGGCTATCCGGTTACGACGACCATAATGAAATTGACGTTCATTCCTCTTTTGATAAAAATTGTTTTGGTTATAAAATGGTGCTAGTTGAGGAACAAATCGTCTTTGTGGATAGTAATGATTGTCAACCGGTTTCTTCATGGATTGCCTCACTTCAACTTCGTGCCTTTTATGCCTTACGTACGGGCAGTGAGCAAGTAAATGCCCTCTCTCCCCAAGCATGCACGGTACTCTTCAAACACATTTTGAGCATTCGGCTTTGTGTATGTTTTGATGGGATATTGATCATCAATACATCTACGCCTTAAACTCTCAGGAACTGGGCCCTTAGAGTAAGCTGGCTCATGAAAACCGTTTGACTTTTGTTTCGGTTTGATGAATTGGGTGACATGAACCTTTGGTTCTTTTGGAACATCCAAATACAGTTTCTTTAAAATTTCGGGTGGAATATCATTAGATCTTTCATGTTTTGGAAACCATATTGTGCTTTCTTGCCAAATTTTCTCAATTTTAGAATAGTTAGCAAACTTGATTGGATATTCCTCGTCAGAGATAATCTTATCGGATCCTTCCATCCGATAAAATGCATTGACTGGTTTGTCACCTGAATCCTTTTTAACCTCTTTCTTTTCAGACTTTTTTATCACGATGTGCATTAGCCATTGGATGAACATGCTGAGACGGTGACACTGGTTCATTCGTAATAATGTAATTTTCTTTTGGTATATCACTCACATTATCAGATTTGTCACTCTCAGAGTCCGAATCATCATTTTCAGCTGTAACTCCTTCATCATTCAAACCTAAAATCGGTCTCACATCGGAATTAGGATCACCAACACTAGAAGTATTGGATTCATCTTCCGATGCGGAGTCTGATTTTACTGAGCTCTCCGGTGTCACTTGATGACAATTGCGATTTTCAAAGAGCACCGGAGATGGCACAGACTTATAACTTGTGGTTTGAGATGGTTCATCAATGATGTGGTCAACGACATAAGCAATATGCTTGTAACTTTCTAACTTCTTGTTGACCTTTTCAGCAAAACACTTGATGGTGGCCATTTCTAACTTAGTGTTTTCTAATTCATCAATATAGCTGTTAATTGCCAATTGTTTTAATGAAAGAGTTTTCTTTAAGTCAGAAATGTCCTTTTTATATCCATCAAGCACTTTGTTAAATGCAATCACTTCTTTGCGAGCAGATTGACAGTTAATCACAGCACTATCACGTTGAACACGAAGTTGCTTGTTTTCTTCTGTCAATCTGTCACATGTTCCACAATATTTATCACTAGTTATGTCAGTGGTAGATTCAGAACTTACCTATTTTGGAGGATCTGTCATGGCCATTAGAGCGAAATGAGCTTCCTTCCCAGCGAAAAACTTTGAATAATCGATTCTGGTAAAGGCGTCATCCACTATACATGACTTCCTCGTCTTCAGAAAATCAGCTTCAGCCAGCAACTGATCAATGTCATCATCTAGAGAAGTAACACTGGCCTCTGAGTCTGATTCGCTTTCTGAATCTGAATACACCGACTCATTTTCTTCAGGAATGTCTGTGACTGAATCAATCACAACTCCCGAACTTCTCTCTTCAGTCTGAACTTCAACAGTCTCAGTCTCCACATTCATCTCTTCAACCGATTCCTCATCCTCAATCTCAGTTTCTTCAACTTGATCAACTATCACCGACTCGTCGATATCAACCTGTTGTGCAACACAAGCCACATTCCCACCAGTGTTTATCTCCTCAACACCAATTGGCATACCAGTCCAGTCAAATCTCTCATCATTCTGTATCACCAAAGCTTGATTTTGATTGTTATTCTGTGGTTGCTCATTTGGTGTAGTGATGGGTATGACTGTTCTGTTTGTGTTATTTGGTGGTTGATTTTGATTCTGGTTGGTTGTGTTTGGTTGTCTATTTTGGTTGTTTTGAGAGGTGTTTTGTCGGTTTTGGTAATTGTTTTGGTTTTGATAGTTGTTGTTTTGAAAAGAAACTTGGTTTTGGTTTTGGTTTTGGTTTTGAGATTAGCGGTTTTGGTAGTTTGAATTGAATGGGTTTCTGTTACCTTGTTTAGCAGGTTGTGTGCACTCTCTTTTGAAGTGACCTTTTCCACCACAATTAAAGCATGTAACCTTGTCTTTGTTAAATCCATATGTGGTGTTTGGAGAAGTTCCCAAATCAGTTCTCCTGGTCTTTTCTATGAATTCGGTTGCCCGTCTCATAATGCTTGCGAAAGCCCACTGAATGTCTATCAGCTCCATCTCCTCTTTATCGATTTGTGCATAGTCTTCATTGGTCAAATTGTTATTCCCAATTTGACTTGCAACTAAACCGTTATACGAAGCAACCATAGCTGAGACTAGAGCAATATGTTGCTGAGCGACCTCCACAGTAACGTTATTCATATTGGATGTTTCCAATACTACCGGTTTCTGATTGGTTTGATTCATTTGAGTCATGTACGGTTGTTGTTGAGGTTGTTGTTGTGGTTGATTAGCAGAATAACATGCAGCTTGTTGCATCGGAGGAAATGATGTAATGAAAGAATTTGTGTATTGTTGTGGTGGTGGTGTGTATGATGGTTGTGAGTAGGATGAGGTTTGAGCTAGGTAGTTGATCGGTTGTTTTGGTGGTTCCATAACACTTGAGACACATGCTATATGAGGAGCCACTGTTCCACCAACATTAGAATTCCCCACAGTTGATGAAGTACCAGCATGATACAACTCTGGGTTTTGAGGAATCTGAGATCTTTTGGCTTTCCTCTTCTCCTCGAGTTCTTTGTTTTCTAGCTTCTGAATAAACTCGTTGATGGTCCCGTACTTGTAAGCATCCTTCTCTTTGAGTACCTCGATGTGTTGATCCCAGTACGGTGGTAATGCATCAGCAAATTTGTCCACCAGATCTGACATAGGAATCTGAATGTCATAGCTTGACAATTCAGTTAGTAAGTGACAATATCTGGGAGTCAACTCTTTCAACGTCTCATTCCCGACATAGCTGAAGTTCTCGAATTCTTTCCTCAGCTCTTCCATTCTCAACCTTCTCGTCTTCTCGTTACCATCATCACGATTCTTAAGCACATCCCATAACTGTTTTGAAGTAGTGCACGACCCAAACTGATGTAACAAATCGTTTGTGATCGCCTGGGTTAGCTGAGAATACGCCTTCTTCTCCACCGTGAATTTCTTCTTCTCGTCGTTAGTCAAACTCTCCAGAGGAATCTGCTCACCGGTGTTCTCTAATAATGGTGCCACATATCCTTTCGCTATCATCTGCTACGCCTCCGTTCCTTCCAACCCCATGCCTTCAAGATGAATCTTGAATTTCTTCTGCCACTGGTTGTACTCCTGCATCTCCATTAGCTTGGGTGGCCTATTCCCGCTACCTGAAGATAAATCATTGATTAGTGTAGAAATAGCATTAGTAGTTTGAGTATTTACCACTGCGGCTGCTACTCCCCAATAATCTGCTGCAGGTTGTTGTGACGAAGATGTAACGCTCTGAGGCATCGAACTCGTCATCCCTAAATAGTTAATTGGTTGTGACGACTGAGTGTTAGATTTCTGAGCTGCCACTGTCCATGGGTCCATGGTCACTTGCTGTTGTTGTTGTGTCGTCACTGGTCTCGGTGTAGTTGGAAATCCCCACATGTTGTTCACAAAGTTAGAAATTCAACACACTTGAAAATTTCCCAAATAACCTTCTACTTTCGTCCCTAAAAGTTCACTTTCGCCCAAACCGAAGACCCGAATGTAGAAACTTATCAGATACAATCGACTTTCGTCCAGAAAACTTCACTTTCGTCCCTCAGAATCCCACTTTCGCACCCCCGATGACCCGAAGGTGGAGATTAATACCAGAAAGTGAAAACTTCAACACAACAAACCTAGGTTCGACCTGAAAACTGCTACTTTCGTCCAGAAAAAACTCCAAGTTCGCCCTAAAATGTCCAGGTTCGACCCATGCTCTCCAGATTCGACCCTTTCATGTTTAAAAAACGGTTACACTTTGAAAACGGTTATTTTGATCTGAAATTTTCAAAAGTTAATGGATTTTGATGATCTTTATCAGGTTATGATTCGGAATTGATTTGGAACAACTTTAATTCTTAGAAATGTTGATTTTAACCATGAATTGTTGTCCAAAACCTTCAAATTGTATCAAAAACCATTTTCAATGAAAAACAGAGAAAATTTGATCAAAATAGGGTCCAAATCAGTTCTGATATTATCAATTTGTTGTTATATGATCTCTATGGCTCTGACACCACTTTGTAGATGAAGAATTTTAGCAATAGACAGGAAATCTGATCATACAAGGCACTATTCCAGGTGCGGAAACCCTAGAACAGAACAAAATGATAATACACGAATCACAACACATGGATTACCTTTTCAAACATCATTTTTATAGATAAACTTGCTTAAAATGTTTACATAAACTGATTACAAGTTGATCTACACACTTTCACAAAACCTTAATCTAGAGAGCAACACCCTGACTCAAACACACACTATATCCAACTAGTCTAACTTACAAAATAAGCAAAACCTATTTATACCCACTGCACATTCACTCCTTTCTTGAGTACGAATGTGGACTTTGTCCACATTCGCCCCATACAAAAGTACGAACATACACTTCTTCATTGTAGCTTTCCACCTTCGCCCTCTAGACACTTCCTTCGACCTTGAATTCTCACCTTCGCCCTTCAGAAAAACTTCTAACATATGTTAAATCTATAATCCGAAGCATTAGTCGCATAAAGTGCATCTACAAAAGATGTGTTTTTTTATCATAATAAAATCTTGCTTGAATGATTTGGGTAGTCTGACTTTCAGCAATTTCTCACCAATTTGAAGCACCAGTTCATCCTCTCCAGCTTCTTGCAACACACACAAAGCTCCAGGAACCTTATAAATTTTAGTAATAATAATCAGTGGTTTGTTGGTAAGTTAAATCATAGTCTTCCTATTCAGTTGCTTTCCACTAAATGTTTCTAAGATTGTAAACAAGCCGAACCCAATTCAAAAGAAAGAAACAAGTCACCTGCAATGCATAACATTCTGGTATCTTGTGTACAACAGTTACATATAGTTCAAAAGAGTATGGGTTGACAGAATTACCTAGTTTCGTAAAGCAGAAGGTAGTCGAAGCTCTTGGTGAGGCTCGGTCTTACAAAACTACGACACCTTGTCAACTGATGGTGGATATAGAACCGAACAGAATGGAGAATGCTATATAGATGAGCAATGGTAGGCGCACCCTATGGCAGTGTGGCTGTTGTGTAACTCCGAACGGAACAAAGAAGACAGTGATGGTTTCCATTGTTTCGTTAGGTGGCGTTCAAAAGAGTTCACAGTTTTGGCGGTGTTTGAAACGTGCGAGACTCGAGATATAGCATCACTGTCAGTTACCAAGTCCTAAAGTCATTTATTTGGTTATCAATTCTCATTACTGTTACCGGTTACAAAGGTTTCGGAAAGGAGATGAAAGACTATGGTGTTTAAAAAAACGTACATCTCCTATTTCAATTCAAAATTTTAGATTGAAGAGGAGATAATGATGAATTAATGGTTGTCCATTACTCCAATTAATGATTATCAATTGCCCTCTTCAATATGACTTTACCCCTCTTCATATTCTCTAATTTAACACTCTCTAACCTCTCTATTTATGACTAAAAGTCCAATTTACCCCCCATCAAATCCATCAACTATTTGTACTTTAAGCAATCACACTTGTAATTACTTAAAAATGTCAGGTATCCTCCTCTCATGCTTTATAATATATATACTAGTGGGGTGCCCGCGCGTTGCGGCGGGGTGACATATATTGAAGCACATAGTATCGGAAACCTACGCAATGCAGCGGTGACAATAATGTAGTACCCGATACTTATTTTGTGCTAGTTTACAACCCTCTCATGGTATATTATATTGTATTTATATTGGTAATCTAAATCAAGAGGTGTGTATATCAAAAATATACTTCGATACTAACAAACCGGTTATCAAACCCATTAACACGAAAGAGTATATACATGAAACTGAACTTTTTCCTTTGAGTGGTTCTACATGAAACCAACCATCCAAAACAACAAAGAGAACCTGATCTACTAAATCATTAACAACATTTTAAGCTAGTTGCATGAACTCACAATAATAATACATTTTTCTTATGTGGTTAAATGAAGAAACCATTTTGGCAAATTTCGTGTCTATGAATCTTTAACTTCCTAAAGAAAGTAAAACCCACTTTCTGTAAACTCCATGCAATTTTCTCCATCTCTAGTTGGGTTAGTAACACCATGCTCCAAAAGATACGTAAACAACTGAGTTTGAATACTTGGTTTTAAACCATTTGGTGCAGTCATCATCAAATGGACTCCATTGACTTGCACCACAACCTTTGTGATTCACTTTCCTTAGGCACATTAATGTAAAAATCATTACCATTTGAAATGGGTTGTTTGTATAATGATTTGAAAACGGGTTAAGTCACACATTCATGTCCTTTTTTTATAAACATGTAGTGCATGAAATATGATTACAAAAGGTATTTGTTATAACAATAATCTTTTTTTTAACCAACTGGCATAGGTATTAGATATACACTTTAGACAACTTTCAACCCATTTATCAATTTTAATCCTTTTTAGGTAAATATTTCTGTCACACCAAGTGACCATTTAAGGACAAACCATAACTTAAATCAACTTACTCAAATGTATATCGTTAAAAAAACAATATTTTTTTCTTAGTTTAGATATTCATTCTTTTCACAAAACTTCCAATTTGGGGTATTTAGAAAAGCTCGGGGCAAAGTGTATTACAACTAAAGTGTAATTAGTAAAAATAACATAAACTTTCATTTGACTTGATTCATAAGGTTTTCGAAATCACATGTGAACAAAAAATAATTAAAATTCATACCTTATTAGGGTTCACAAAGTAGTCGTACAACCTATTTTCTTCCCATAAAATTGCCTTGTTTCTGGTACAGTGACCACATAAAAAAAACTTGTAACTAACATGATTAAGGCCTTATCGTATAATAAATCAATAACAAGTGCATAAAACTTCTAAACTTCTCACTCTCACCAGAAAGTTTCATCTTTTTGCAAGATCCAAATCCCAAACATGGCCATACATGTCATCCAGGTACTCATTATAACATGTACACGAAGAACATTCTAATGAGAATTATGTGCAAATCCTCCCCTTCAAAATTCCAATATCCATGAACCATGTATAGCAATAAACCTTAATCGATGAAAACATATGTACCACTAAGTTATATCAGTGAAATTTAAATAAAACAAGTAAAAAAACCTATATGAATTACAATAAATTAAAGATTAAGAAAACAAAACATACCTGATTGATTGATTATACTGTGTATAGAGAACAAACTTTTATTAAAGAAAAAACAGAGAGTAAGGATCAATGGAGTACCAAATGTTATTGCTTTACTTGGTTTATATAATGTTATGTTTGCTTGAGTTAAAAGCAATAATGAGCGGTTTAATTGAAATAATTGAGAGTTAGAAGCAATTAAAGGGTGGTGACTCTTTGCCTTTCATATGATTTTTGTAACTCTTAAGACATTTGAATTTCTTTCATTTTTATTAATAATTAGTTAGATTTACATTAAACTCTAAAGTTTAACTCTATTACATAATTAACTTAAATATTCATATAGAATGACAATTTTACCCTTTTACTAACTTTATTAATTTGTTGTACCATAAGCATAAGATGTAGTATTTACTTAAATTTTGTTGGTATCCTTCCCTCATGCTTTATAATATAGTATAGATATACTAGTGGGGTGCCCGCGTGTTGCGGCGGGAATTGTAAGAAACGCTAAGCAAAAAATTAGGGTGATCATGAGGAACTGGGAAGTTACACACATAACGACAAACCTTAATTGTAAACACATTGGTGATTGTCCATAAATACATAATCTAACCTGAAATTGTGAAACAATGTTAATTCAACGTTTATAAAAGACGAATACGTTGGTTGATTTTAGGTCGTTTTCGTTTCAGTTATTATTTAACCCTAACATATTTTTTTAATTAAAAACGCTATAACAATACTATATTCAAATTAAAGAGCCTGCAATGCTCGTTTATACAGTGTAATAATACTAAGAAAATATTAAGAAAGAAAAAATTATGGACGTTTAAAAATCGTGGTGGTAGTTGGTTAAAATAAGGGTGCGAAAATGTAATTACTATTTAAATAAATAAAATTTGAGTAAAGTTGAGGGGACAAATATGTAAGTATTGTATAGAAGACATATGGTGTGTTTTACTCTAAGCAATTATAATTATAAACTTAAATATTAAGATGTTATTGAGAAATGTATTATAATATAGTGTAGATAGTATAGTTTGGTTATTACTTAACCCTAACATATCATTTATTAAATTAAAAAAAAACTATAGCAATACTATACTAAAATTAAAAAAGAAAAAAAATGTTTGTTTATACAGTATAATAATATTAAGAAAATGTTAACGGGTGAAAAAGTTATGGACATTTAAAAATCGTTGGGTAGTTGGTTAAAATAAGGAAGAAAAGTGTAATTATTATTTAAATAAAAGGAATTGAGTATAGTTGAGGGGACAAATATGTAAGTATCGTGTAAGTAGTTAACATGTGCATTGTGTGTTTTACTCTAAGCAATTATACATGTACAACTTGAATTTTAAGACATCGATGGGAAATGTATTATAATAAAGTTTATATGAGTTCAGTTCATTTTTGTTTTTTCTTTTGTTTTTGTTTCGGTTATTGCTTAATCCTAACATATAATTTTTTAAAAATTAAAAAACTATAGCAACAGTATACTCAAATTAAAGAGAATAAAATGCTCTTTTATACGGTGTAATAATATTAAGAAAATATTATCGTCTGAAAAAGTTATAAACGTTTAAAAATCGTGGGGGTAGTTGGTTAAAATAAAGATGCAAAAGTGTAATTAGTATTTAAATAAACAGAAATTGAGTAAAGTTGATGGGGAAAATATGTAAGTATTGTATAAAATTATAATATTGTATAGATATATAAGGGGGGAACTGTAATATGTGTAAGTTATTTTTTAAAAGACATAAATGCCCTTAAAAAGTAGTTACTACATGCATTATATGTTGTACTTTAAGCATTTATAATTGTATTACTTAAAAATTAAAAGGTCCTTATGAAATGCTTTATAAAATAGTATAGATGATTTTTAATATAATATGTGGTTGTGATTTATTGTGAGTAAATTGAGATGGGGAAGCTGATGTGAATGCTCCAATTTTTCTAAAATTTAAGAATGAGGTATGGGGATGGGGGATGGGATGGAGTGTGGCTTTGTTTGATTTTTTTAAATTTTAAAAATGGGGATTGAAATGAGGGATGTGTTGTGAATGTTGTGAGTAAATAAAATCTTTGTTTCGAAAAAATAGTATCTAAAATACATAGGTGAATGGAAACATTAATTTCACAACCGGTCAGCTAATATTTTAATTATTCTCCTCCATAATATTCAACGGCTATCATTGTTAGTGTGTCAATAATGCAAAAAATCAACAACACTCCTATAAAATAGATCAACCAAGATTGTAATTAGTTTATAATGTGGGTTTGTAGTTGATTAATGTATTTTTGGTGTGCGTGTAGTTGGTTGGTGTATGTAGTCGGTGGGCGTGCGGTCGGTTGATATGTTGCAGGGCAGGATGATTGTCGTCGACGATACGTATTCGGAAACATATTACCACCACCTATATTAAAAGATGTAGTTGTGTAAAACTGTATATGTAGATATGGTTTATATAGTGTAAAATATAAAAAAATGGTCAAAAAGTTTACGGTAAAAAAAAATAAAAAAACGGTTAAAAATTAACAGTCAAAGAAGAAAAAAAACGTTAGAAATTAATTATTGGTCAAGAAATATGACCGTTTCCTTTATACCAGCACGGTAAGAAGAACCGGAAATTGGTTCACGGGACCCCTACCAGCCCAGATCGCGGCGGTGTTACCTTGCTGGTAGTAGGGTACCCGTGCTCAATTCTGGTGGTGGCACGACCCCCCTAACTGATAGTTGTTCGAACAAAGTGGACCCACATGGGCCCGCTCAACTCCAATCAATCAATCAGCCATCGTTTTTTCCCGATCCAACATCTACAACTACAAGAAAATGTTTTAAGGGTTCTAGGTTTCATACACTCCGTGACATCACATTCGGAGTGTATGACATCACATTCTGGATATGTAGCAGCCTCCTATTGGTGTGTAACGTGGACAGGCTGTATCAATCCTGATTATGAGTGCAAACTTACAAATTGACAAAGCGCTAACTTTACAAAAGTAATAATTAGGACCGTGCTAATTAAACCCCCCAACTTCTAAATCAACCCCTTAATCCAGGCGCCTCGCTTAGGCCTAAGCGAGGCGCCTGGGTTAATCGTTTTCAGGAATCTTAAGCTTTATGTCTAATCAGGCAGTCAGACGCCTCGCTTTGGCCAAAGCGAGGCGCCTGACTGCCTGATTAGACATAAGGCTTAAGATTCTCTGAAAACGATTAACCCAGGCGCCTCGCTTAGGCCTAAGCGAGGCGCTTGAGAGTTTGATTAACCTTGATTCAACGTAAAGCCTGATATTCCCTCGAAATAATTACCCCAGGCGCCTCGCTTTGGCCTAAGCGAGGCGCTTGGTTCCATCAGATTTTGGCTATAAATTCAATCGATTTCATAGTTTTTCATTATAAACTCGTTCGATTTGAATTCTTTGTCCACTAACATATATAACATGTCGTTTTACGACTTAATTTTCGGTGATTCTTACGACTATAATTCATATAATGTCGAGGAGGGTCCGTCATATAATGTCGGGCAGGGTCCGTCATATAATGTCGGGCAGGGTCCGTCATGTAATGTTTCGGAGGGTCCGTCATATAATGTTTCGGTGGGTCCGTCATATAATGTCGGGGAGGGTCCGTCTAGTAGTAATGTCGAGGAGGGTCAGTCTGGCATTCGTTACCGTGACAATGCGGTACAACTGGACTTGAATACACAGTGGAAGGACCCGTATGAATTTGAAGACGAGCCTAGTCAACCTGCCTACGGTTATACTTACGACGCTAACCGTGGTGATGACACATCTGAAGAACAAGACTATACGCACTATGAAGACAGCGCTGTCGATGAGAAGCGGGTAGAAGATCAGGAGGAAGGACCTAACCCGATCAACCCTTGGTTCGAGACTAACCGGACATTTTCGACACGCGATGAGTTGATCGATTGGGTACATGATACGGAAATGGCAAATGGTGACGTCATAGTTATAAAAAGATCGAAGAAAAGAGGAGAACATTTCGTGAAGGTATATATTTCAGTCACTGTTGTTTTTAAGTTATTAACAAATGCGTATTTTTTAAATTGTTATTTAAAAAGCAACAATAAACTTAACTTATAAATTAGTTACTAAAAACACGTGTTTTATCGTTGGTCAAGGTGAATTCCCTACGGGTGCACCAGTGGTTTTTGGGCCACACACCTTTAGGATTACGTTTCTCCTTTGCTAAGAGTATTGTTAATTTTTAATTAACAAACTTTTTTATAATATATTATTTAAAAAAATTATAAAAAAAACTTATTTTCTAATAAACTTATTTTTGTTAAGGTTGTATTTCAATGCACTCTTGGGGGGGAGCATAAGAGTGTGGCTTTGGTGAGGAAGACGGGTAGCAAAAAAATTGGCTGCCCGTTTAAGTTGGCAGGGGTGTTTGAAACTCGGTCACGGGTTTGGAGGTTAAAGGTGAAAAACCCGACGCACAACCACACTCCCTTTGAACACTTAGAGGGTCACCCGTATGCCAGAAGGCTTTCTGTGGATGACAAGCAATTTGTGGGAGAGATGACAGAGAATGATGTTCCTAAGCGTAGCATCTGGAGAATGATGCTTTCAAAGAACCCGGAGAGAAAGACTACCCTGAAAGATATACACAATGCTGCTCAGATGATGAATGCTGGAAAGGGAGTCATTCCCAAAGGTGACATGGAGCACCTCGAATACTTTCTGACGGAGAGAGGATTCACCTACTACACGCGTGCGGATGAAACCACGAAGGCTCTCACGGATATTTTCTTCGTTCACAAACTTTCACATACTATGTGGTGCGCATTCCCGCATGTGCTGATGATTGACGCCACCTACAATACAAACATGTACAATATGGCGTTTGTTCAGGTAGTGGGTATGTCGTCGACAAACCAGTCGTTTTCGATTGCCCATGCGTTTATTTCTTCTGAGAGGATTGGTAACTACACTTGGCTGTTGGAGAGGATAAAGTCTATGTTGGACAGTTGTATGGAGCCGCGAGTGATTGTGACAGACAGGGACCTTGCGCTGATGAACGCGTGTGATGTGGTTTTCCCAAAGGCGTACAAGTATCTATGTCGGTTTCATATCTCGCAGAATATCAACAGGAACAGCAAGAAGGAGTTCACGGATAGGGAGTGGAAGGATTTTGTTCGAATGTTTTGGTGGCTGTGTGACTCTACGACGGAAGCCCTATACGAATACAATTTGGGGCAATTTGAGTCATATCTGGAAAAGATGGATCGTCTGGGTAAGTAGTTTTACATAATTACATACGTACTTGTTTACATACACACGCCTGACAAGTTTTGGTTATATTTTTCAGACGTTTTTTCCTATACGAAGAATAACTGGTTGGACCGGTTCCGTCAAAAGTTTGTGTCTGCGTGGACTAACCAAACGCTGAACTTCCGCCAGACCACTACCAACAGAGTTGAGGGCATGCATGCCAAAATTAAAAGTCACCTTCCAGGCAATCGCAACTCGTTGTCGACAATTGTGAGGTCCGTTGATCAAATGGTTGATAAGCAATACAGGGACATTAAAAAAGGTTTTGAAGAAAGCCTAAGAAAAACAATGAACCACCACAAGAGGCAGCCATTGCTTAATAAGTTACTTCGGAAGGTTAGCAAACATGCTATTCAGTTGATATACGAAGAGATCGAACGTCTTCGAACGCCCATGCGCCTTTACAATAACACTTGTGGATGCCAGCTTTATAATAGTTGTGCTTTGCCATGTGCCTGTCGGCTCGAGCAGTTACATCTTAATGGTACTTATTACTATTGTCCATATGATATTACTACATAATTTATTACATGATTTAACTTTATAACGTATGTTATTTATTCAGGTGAGGAAATCCATTTGTTATCGATAGACGTGTTCTGGAGGAAGCTTGACTTCAAACCTGCGACGACTGGTTGCGAAGCTATAAATGTAGATAATTTCTGGGCAGAATTAAAGCAAACGGTTGATACGAAACCAGTTTTTACCCAATTAAACTACCTGGACAAATTTGCACAAATCGTCACAGGCAAGTACTCCCCCAATAAACCGCCTATTGTGCAAAAGAAAACCCGTGGTCGTCCAACCAATAATAATAATAATAATAATAATAATAGTAATAATAAGGAAAAATAATAATCGTTCACGTGCCGGTCGGGTCGGACTGTTTCGGTTCGTAAACGTGTCGGTAATATTAATAATATTAGTAATAATATTATTATTAATAATACTAATAGTAACAATAATAATAATAATAATAATAATAATAGTAATAATAATCGTAATAATCGTTCACGTGCCGGTCGGGTCGAACTGTTTCGGTTTGTAAACGTGTCGGTCATTGTTTTTACCGGCTTGCAATTTATAATTTGGTGTTAGTTCATTTATTATTTATGGGTTTAATATGGACCATATTTATTAGACAATTAAACATTCAAAACAGACAACATATATATATATAAACAAAAGATCAACTGCATAACAATAATAATAATAGTAATAATTTGTCCATACAAAAAAAAATACAAATAAAAAAAGTCTACTGCGGCGGTGGTGGTGGGGCCCCCTGTGCTGGTCCACGGTGTGGTGGTGTGCGTAACTGTACCTGCCAATGCGTCGCCATCGCCTCCATCGAGTCGACCGTCCACTCCTGAATATCCCGCAGCTCACCGATGCGGCGATCGATGTCCTCCGCCACGAAACGCGCAGCAGGAGTGAGGTCATCATATATATGGCGGGGGTACTGCTGCTGTGGTGGCGGCGGAGGAGGAGGTGGGGGGGGCGTCACCGTCCTCAGGCTCGTCGACCTGACCCGCCATGGAGACCAGGAGAGGATATCCCGGACGCACCTCAGCGTAGGCCGGCATATCATCGAAGGTAGGAAGGGGGGGCCGACTCAAAAGCCCTGGTGGTTCCGATAGCTCGAAACCGCTGCACACCCTTCGAGACCTCGAAGAGGATCCCCATGCTCCGGGCATTGGCGTCACCAAGCACTACCGATGGGATCGAGGGCGACAACCGAGGGTCAGTATCTGGCGAGAGCCCCAGATTACGCGCAATCTGAGTGATGAACGCCCCGCCATGGAGATGTGACCGAGCCTGGCGGGTGTGGCAGCACTTAAAGTACTCGACCAGGGACGAGGCCAGGTTGCACGGCTGCCGCATAATCAAACAGTACAAAAAGAAAAGGTCACTCTGGTTGACCTTTTCCCGACTGTTCCCCCGTGCTGCGATAGAGGTGGCGATCGCATGCTGAAAGTAGTAGTACAGGGGGTCCCTAATCGACGTCGCCTTCGCCCAATTCTTGCCAAAGTGCGATTTGGCGATGAACCTCCAAAACCTGACCAGGGTCGGCCTATCCACCGTATGGAGAGCGTCCCGGTACAACGAAGAATCAATCTCCGGGGCTGTGTACAACCCCGAAGTAACAGCAAACTCCTGCAAAAAATAATTGTAAATATTAACAACTTTGGTAACATAATAATAAAATGACAGATAATTGAAATAACATACCTCATAGGTCATCTTCTGCCACTGCCTCGCCACCCGAAATCGGATGGGGCGAAAAGTCTCAGCCGGGTTCGGGTTCTGGTCCGGATCCAGTACCTGGAACGACGACAGAAACTCTATCGTCAAAGCCCGGTAAGAAGGCACCTGGGCTATGTCAAAGAGACGACGCCAGGGGGTGTCAAACCCCACAAAGTCGTTCGCCCTGGTGGTTTCGCCGACCTTCTCCAGAAGCTTCCAACTGATGTACATCTGAGGGTCAACAGCCATATGACGCAGCTTCTTGCAGCTGCGCTGCGCATGGTCAAACCCCTCCTCAAAGTACAGGTAATCGTGGTCCAGTAAGGGGTCCGGTGGTGGAGCCCGTCGACTCCTCTTCGGCGGAGGCGCCGGTGCAGACGACCCAGCGTCATCTCCACCACCAAAACCTGGATCTGAAAAAGCTAGCTCCATATCTATGAAAACAATAATTTTTAATTAATAATGATAATAACAGTAATAATAATAATAATAATAATAATAATAAATAATTTTATTAGGACCCTTTTATTATTAACAATAATAATAAATACTTTTTGGTTTCGGTATTCAGGGTGTTGCCACAATGTTAGTATGTTGTACGTCTAACAAAAATAACAACAGTCTTCTAACGTTCCTCCATTAGCTTGTCCATCCTACCTTTGCACATCTTGACAGTCTAAGGTGCGTTAAGAGAAGATGGACAAACTCATGGAGGAGCGCTACAGACCAGTATTATTTGTTTGTTAAATGCGCAATAAACTAATTTTGACTTAGCATGGTTGATGAACACAACGTTGTGTTGCCACAAGGTTAGTATGTTGTACGTCTAACAAAAATAACAACAGTCTTCTAACGTTCCTCCGTTAGCTTAACCATCTTACCTTTGCACATCTTGACAGTCTTAGGTGCGTTAAGAGAAGATGGATAAGCTAATGGAGGAGCGCTACAGACCGGTATTATTTGTTTGTTAAATGCGCAATAAACTAATTTTGACTTAGCATGGTTGATGAACACAACGTTGTGTTGCCACAAGGTTAGTATGTTGTACGTCTAACAAAAATAACAACAGTCTTCTAACATTCCCCCATTAGCTTAACCATCTTACCTTTGCACATCTTGACAGTCTTAGGTGCGATAAGAGAAAATGGATAAACTAATGGAGGAGCGCTACAGACCGGTATTATTTGTTTGTTAAATGTGCAATAAATTAATTTTGACTTAGCATGGTTGATGAACACAACGTTGTGTTACCACAAGGTTAGTATGTTGTACGTCTAACAAAAATAACAACAGTCTTCTAACATTCCTCCATCAGCTTGTCCATCCTACCTTTGCACATCTTGACAGTCTTAGGTGCGTTAAGAGAAGATGGACAAGCTTATGGAGGAGCGCTACAGACCGGTATTATTTGTTTGTTAAATGTGCAATAAATTAATTTTGACTTAGCATGGTTGATGAACACAACGTTGTGTTACCACAAGGTTAGTATGTTGTACGTCTAACAAAAATAACAACAGTCTTCTAACATTCCTCCATCAGCTTGTCCATCCTACCTTTGCACATCTTGACAGTCTTAGGTGCGTTAAGACAAGATGGACAAACTGTTGGAGGAGCGCTACAGACCGGTATTATTTTCAACTTTAGACTATAAGATATTACACGATTTGGGATAATAAATGTTTTACTTTTGGTATGACACGGATTGCACAAAATTTCATGGTAGATATTTCATGTATCATAA